>OZ024912.1:36461999-36549499 GCA_964017125.1 Flabesymbios commensalis
ACATTGAAACAGCATTGGGTGAATGCCACGTGTTTGCGCAAAGTATACAGCAGACCCAGTGATAGATTAGTGTTGGGCCAGCGTGTACACGATTGACCAGCATTGAACCAGCAATGGGCTGTAACGCTGGCCTAACATTGAACCGGAATTTGGTGGGTAGACCTACATCTTCTGTACGAGGTACATCGTAGGCAAGTATTGAATGAATGCTGGCCATCACCGGCGATGGTAGTGGAAGGAATACACGTTGAAGATATATTTTAACTTGTCTCCTTGGTTCTTTCCTTAATTATATCAGAGATTTTACTAATGAACAATCTCTGATAATAATGTGAACATTTAGGATTCCGGCCCATGAGGAAGACAATACACTGTTATGCTTAGAAAATATTAAGCCGATGTTTTGTCTATAGCACTCGAACAGACTTGAACAGACTAAAGCCGGGCCTCGTAGTTTGGTAACTCCTGTTATAGTTATTATTCATTTTGTAAGTGTTATAGAACAATTTCGGTTTGTAATGTGACGCCGGCGATAGAGTAGGACGGCGTTCCCGACCGATTTCATCTTGGGCGTTTTGGCTTGGCGAAATGAAGTGCCTCGTTCCCGCCAAGCCTACCCACGCTACCGTTTTGCGCGTATTTCTTCAACTTCACCCATACCCTCAAAGCGAGTGCCGAATAGGTAAATATGGCTGGTCGCACATCCCGTCGCGAGCTGTGTATAGCAAGTTGATATTACTAGATCATCTACAATAAATGAGAGAATGAACTTCATAAGTTATTGTTTTTACTTCATCTCCACCGCCGACCCGGCTATAGACTTTTGAGATTGCACTCCGGCTGTCCGCAACAACGCTGGTGACCGGCCGACCAATCCAACAGTATAAAAGTGCCACGTTGTGAAAATCTTGAGCAATGGCCCAACGTTCTGGATAGAGTTCGTCTAACTTTCATGAAGAACGCAGTAGAATGTTGGAGGTCGGAGGACAGGTACTAGATGACCGTTGTATGTCGTTGGTGGTCGTCGGGGTTCGTCGGAGAACGCAGAGGGTCGTGGAGAATTTTTGACGTGTCAACAATTTGCAACGTTCTTGGGGGAACGCCTGATGAGCATTCTGACCAGACGGAGGACGGTCGGTAGAGATCAGTAGGGATTGGGATGAGAGTGCAGAAGAGCGCTCAATGAACGGTGGAAATCCAGCAAACGTCCCCTGAACGTTGCGCAAGCGTCATCATACATACAGTCCATGTAGGCCTACTGTTTTTCATGCGCTATGGCATAGCGCATGAATGAACGCTGGCATAGCGGCTATGCCAGCGTTCATTCACCGTTTAAAGAGGACTGTAGGCCTACATGGATGAAGGACGGGCGGATGAAGGTCGTCAAGAACAGTGAGAGAATGGCAGGAGAACGTTGTGGGACGCAGTAAGATCGTACGTCGACTGGGCGGTACAAGAATGATAAAAGGACGCCGGAACGGCGTAAGGACTGTAGCCCTACGTGGATGCAATCACGTCAGCAGATGGGAAGATTTCCGCAACTTTTTAAAATGCTCTCCAGCTTTCGGCTCAGAAAATAATTTTTCACGAACGCGCAGTCAGGGCGTTGTAGTGTAGTTTAGTCTACGATGGAGTGACGGACCATTGAAATGTATCAATGGACGGACTAATGGTACGATTTACATTTGCGACTTAACTGTTTGGGACAAGCGTTGAATAAAACCGAGCTGGAGCAGCATCCGCCTACCTAGTCCAGCAAACACTAGACATTAGCAAAACATTGAAATATCATCACCAACGCTGACTGAACATTAAAAATACATTTTATCAACGTTCTGTGTTTCCTGGGCTGCTATTAAAATCAAGAAGGCCTATTACTCACCAGGTGGCTCTCTCTTTTTTCATCTTGCGAGTGAAATCTGGTGAACGTAAAATTATTGTTGTTGAAATCAACCCTCAAGATTTTTTTTCAAGATTTCAACAGGTGTCCTCTCAGCAACGTTGGTTTACTGTACAGTGAAACAACGTTGGACCAACGTATCTTGTTTGTTGGGTTGTACACTAAAATAGCAGGACATCTCTAGTGTTTCTAAAGAGAAACACTGATAACATTACCCTAATAAACATTACTGAAACATAGCAGTGTAGATATTTTGCAAGAATAGTAAAAAATACTCATAACGGGCATATAATAAGCCCCACGGCATTGTCCGAGTAAAAATATTGTATACAGGTCTGTCCGTGATAGGCATATACTAGGTGAACTTGTCCAAAACGTCCAATCTCCATTTTCTCAGCACAAAACATGTCATCGGAAATATGCACATGTTTCTCAGATAGATGACGTCATCCCTCTTGCTGTACAACACAGTGCTAATAAGCATGCTAATTAGCCAGTTTAATTCCAACTCTACTGCAATATTTTCCAGATGTACCAGTTTGTCTCATTAAAAGAATAATCTATCAGAGTGATTTTATACTGATTTTGTACTGCATTTTCTACTGATTTTGTACTGCAGACATCATGCAAAAAGATAAGTACTTACAGTCTGACTACAACCCCGAATGATAAAACTGGTCATTTTGATGTATTTCGTAAACAATGAAATTCATTACGATGACCAGTTGATGATCCAGACAAAATGCCGTAATTGACATGATATAGATACGACACTTTGTCTGAATATGCTTTGCAATTAGGTTAATTAGTTTGGTTGAAATTATGTTCCTTTTAGTAGGCCTTATATCTATACATATTTGTTGAGACACATGATTGAGAATCTGAATATGGCATAGGCCTAGATAGATATCTCACATCAAATTTATAATTTACATTACATAATTTTGATAGTTTTCAAACATAATTTTCTAACGAAATTCATGGTTCGATGGAGAAAATAGCGTTTTTATGCCAGCATTATATTTATCTGGTCTGGGAAAAGGTATGAGAAGATGAGAGGGTGACTTTAATGGCGCTAATAAATGTCGCGCCAACAAGATAATATTTAAGACGTAATTGTGCTAAAGCCCGATGAATTGGCCTTTGGATTTTTTTAGTCAGCATTGAACTTCTCCGAGAACTTGTTATTAGCAACATGCAAAACAAATCTGATAAAAATACATGAAAAACTTCTCAAGTTATGGTGCCCAGAAGGAAATGTTAATCCCGACAAACGACGACGCCGAACTTTAATTGCAATAATCCACTTTTTCAATTAAGACTGATAAAAGATATATTTTGTAGATTTCCCACGATGACAAAAGCTAATCTAGAATCTTAATCAAACAAGAAAGTGTTGGAAAATCTTAAAACTCTATCTCAGTGATTATTATGTGATATCTGGCTAAAATCTTTCACGTTCTGTCATATTATTGGAATTTTTAAAGTTGATCAATTATTTGTAAATACCATGTGATAATATTGTGAAAATACACACAATTTAAACGATAATATTACCGTAGTTATCACATTTACAAAACATAGACTTGGAATTATTTAGTTTTTAGGCCACCTTTGTGCAATTATATGCTAAACAGGGCTAGGAGAACCTACTGAGGATGGTGAGATGAATGAGATGACACTGCCCTGCCCCTCAGAAACAGAATTCGAAATTCGAGCACGCTAGGCTACCTTTCGGTCACGGACACTTCTCAAAATACTTAATCTTTACGATTGAGCAGGGAAAAACATTGTGTTTCTTCAAAACTTGAATACCAAAGCAGGAGGGAGGGGGAACCCGCGATCTCCACCTTTCCAAGCCGGCAGCTTTAACCACAGCGCCAGGGGCCCGGCCTGTCCTTGGGCACTATAATATTAAGTATCTAGGCCTATTCTAAGGATCGATCTCAAAGGCGCCACAATCTAGATGTTACTTAGTAACACTAAACATAGCCTTGATGACTATATCGTTTTGAAACAGAACGAATGGAATAAGTTATAAAAAATGCTGTAAAATATAATAACTCATTCAGGCTATGTAATGATTCAATCAAACATTTTATTATGCTATGCAGTGACAAATATGGGTCCAGTGAGCTTCAAACATAGTAAAGTAAAATATGAGAATCATGCAAAAAAATTATATTTTATTTTTCCTACATAGTTGAATATGTCTTAAATGAATATGGCAATTAAACCAGTGTTATTCGGATGTAAACCACATGAATAAAGAAACTCTAAACACGATGAGTATGTATATAAAAGCATTTTATATACAGCTTATAGCGTATAACCACGAGATGAATTTGTGCTTCTTTACTGTTGAATGCACCCAAAAAGGGTTTTGGCACTGGGGTATTTGTTTGCCTTCAATTTGCGGTTTGGTTGTTTCTAAAATAAATATATTACTAAGATTACCTAATAATTCATTAAATTACCTAGCCGATCAATTATTACAAATCGGAATCCATACGATAACGATGAAAGACGATAAATCGTTGTCAGTATTATAACTTCACGGTAACCCTTTACCTGCTAGTGACGAATATAAACGTCATACCAGCAAACACGAAACATTTGTATAACATTTGTACAAGGTCGGCCCAACGTTTTGTGTCTGCTGGGATAGGGCATGTTTTCAAAAGTGAAAAGTAATTCAATAAACAATGATACAATTCCTTGGAATGAGGACGGTCTAAGTAACCTTTTGTTCCATTGCATCGAAATTTTTGATCAAATTGTATAGTTTTCATTCACACCGAGGTGAAAATTGCAGTAACAATTTACAGCTCACAGTGGAAGAAAATATAAAAAAAAAATTCAGTTAGGTAAAGGGTTAAGCTTGTAACTAACAAATATATCTGTGATATTATCTAAATTGTTGTAACAATCAAAGCAAAAACAATAAATAAATAGAGAGTACTTACCCAGCAAACACAAAACATTTATATAACATTTGTCCACGTCGGCCCAACGTCGTCAACGCTGGTCCAACATTGTGCAAATGCTATCAAACTGTTTCGTGCTTGCTTGGTATGTTCTACAAATATCCAGTAAAATTGCCTAACATTTTAGCATGTACAATAATATAAATCACTGAAGATGTAGTCGTAGCTCTATGTCGTCAAGCAATTCCATTAACACAATTTCTAAGTATTTTAGGGGCAATATTGGTATAACTATATCGACACTATTGGAAGATAGTTTTCGAGGTAAATATCTCCGAATCTTCGCAGTGAATAATTGGCTGCGGAATTGACTAACCAGTTCAACGATGAACATAATATCAAATGTGTCTGTATTAAGTAGAATAATCAACCATAGCACACTAATATGTTTATCAAGACAAAATAATGCAATGCTACGTAAGCATGGTGCTCATGGCCCAATATTTTACTGGATTTACTTTCTCATAAACATATGAGAGTTTTAGTTCACCAGCGTTGGTGGAAATAATAACACATAATATGAAAGGTAGTACAGTAATGAAATCAATTAATTTACATTTGAGAATACTATAAGAAACATACTTGATAAAGCTGATGTCAACACCTTAAATAATATGAGATTATTTATCTCCGTCAGTCCGTTTTTCACACCTACACAGAGCAACAGTTTTTAATGTAGATAAAATATAAGCATTGAGTTGTTGTCAGATGCATACCTATACATAGGTTCGCATAGGTCGTAGCAGTTGCAAGTTCGTGGCTCATGTTTGTACACGTTGTAATCTGGTGGATAGTGGGTCAGCTTTCTTTCTAACATTTTCATGTTTGTCTTGTTAGTCATTTGGGGTATCGTTTCACGCATAATAAGGAATGTCCTTGACTATGCCACTTTTTAAAGCAAAACAAATGAAATATTGTGACATGAAATGTTGCAAGTAGGAATTTTATGAGTAATTTGTCGTCATTGCTGATCGTAACCGAGTAACTGCCACAGTGGGATGTTACCCCACTCCTGTGATGATTTTGTAACGAGGAAGGGGTGTTGTGAGCTAACTGCACATGATAGTCTCTGACATAGAGGCACTATAGTTGACTAGTTAAGTGAAATAATGTCTTGGGAGTCCATCTATGAACAGCAGGTCACACTCAGGGCTGGGTCTGAAAAGAGAATCCCATGCAAAATTGACAAAAAACGGATACAATTTATCGAAAAAAAATGTTAAAAAATGGTGTCAGAGGTGGGATTCATGTTACTACACATGTTACATTGCAAATTCGAAATTTACTCTCAGCCACCTTGTTCACCTTAGATAATGGGTTATAAATCAAATCGAACCACGTAACTGCTAGTATTTAAATAATGCGTTATAAATCAAATGGAACCACATAAAGGCTAGTAGGCCTATTTAAGATGCATCACCAACAAAAAAGATTATGTTATGGCATAATTTCAAATATTAATAAAAACTTACTGGATATAAAAATGCGGAGATTTCATCTTTCTGTCCTTTGCTGTTGCTGGCGATACATTTGTAGTTTCCCATGTTAGCGAAGAACTCTATATTTCTGACGAGCAGATCTCCATTTGATAAAAGCTGCAACACAGATCATAGGAAATTAGATAATTTTGAATAAATTACTTTCATTTTTAAATAAAATAAGACTTTCTAAAAAAAAAGATATTATTATTATTAGTTACTGCGCTTTCCAGAGTGTTTTTTGCTACTATTTATACTAATATGTATTCATTATATCTCTGGTTTTGGCGCGGGAACAATAATTATGTATATTATCTTTTACAGTTTTAATTTTAATTAAGTGTAATTATCTTGTATATAAATTTTATCCTGGATGTCAAGCGTAGTTAGGGTGCTGGTCACGTGTATTTGACATTCTGGTGTACACAATTTTATTTAAAATTGCATATTTGTACGATTATTGTTATATATTTGTGCGTATAAAGCATGATAAATAAATAAAAAGGAGTCTATTATGTTTCAACTCGCCAGATGACTCTGTTCTGTATCTGATCTGATCTGTATCTCTATAGATATATTTAGAACGGGTGAAGTTTAACACCTTTACAGGCAAATTATTTAATCTGAATTTTCACCCACTTGAAGTTGTGTCTCGCTGACGCGATCCACAACTTCAAGTGAGTGAAAATTATTCAGATTTGACAATATGGAGGTAAACTGTTAATAAATATTGCTGATTGATGTCACGTGTTATATTTAACATGTTAAAAAGGTGGTACTTGATGTCTTAATAAAAAATGAAAACCCGAATGTATGCGGCACAGGCCGTTAAAGGGTTAAACGCAACGTCAACTCCATGCTGATTCAACGTTTATAAGCAGTGACCCAACGTTTGGCCACCTCTCGTGTTAGTATCATCCCATTTGTGTGGCATGTTACCACTGGTTACTGGACAAAGTAATCATTTCCGTTATCACGCGGGTTGGTTTAGACACGACAATGAAGTGATTTAAAATAGTTCCGCCCACGATTAACTAGCCTGGAGGTAGCGTGTGGCTACCCGTTCTGGACACGTAGAGATGTGTCAGCCCAGGAATATTTTAATTTAAGTTAAGTTATTATGGAACATTGGCAAAAATATCATTAAATTTGATCTAAATAATGCAAAGTTTCTAACACCGAGGTGGAATTACTGATATATTTAAGATAAATCACAATTCAGTAACATTAATATATAGTCCTGCACAAAACTAGGCCGATAAATTTAGATAAGCCTACTAGTAATAGGCCTAAAGCATTATTCAAAGTTGTACAGCTTTTTACAAACCTAAAAATTAGTTTTTGCACACAGGTAAGATAATATTTTTACAGATAATATTTTATAGAATGACATTGCTACAAGACATTGGAAGATATATTTTAAATGTGTAGTATACACCGGTATAACAATGGTTAATCTCACTGGTGGCTTCCAAGTCGTACAATCGTTAAATTATTCATCGCGAGACGTATTTAGCAACTAATTTACGGACCGGCGGAAGCTTGTAGTAACCTTTGTTTCCCAAAATAAATGATGATTGCCATTTGACATGCCATTTTTTTCTCAGAGCAATTTCCGTTGGTTCAGCGTCAAAGCCACGTGGTGACATAATTACGCAAAAGTTAAGATCTTAAAGTTAACATCTTCATTTATTTTGAGTATACGGCCCTGTATTCTCAGAAGAAATTAAGATCTTGATTTTCGTGTAACTAATCCAGAATATAAATTAAAAACATTAACTCTTCACGCATACACGTCGCCGGACATTTTGCCAATAAAAAATATCTCAAAATAATATATGCAGCTAGCCCCTTGAAATAACCCAGCAAACACGAGACGTTGAACCAATGGGCCAATGTCTCTTGTTCGACATGCTGTAAACTTTGGTGCTGATGCATTATCACACCTTGAAATTTTACCGAATTAGATTATTTTTATTTACTTCTAGGTGAGAATGCGGCAGCAATTCTCACCTCGAAGTGAATAAAAACCGTTCGTAGTCATCTGTTCGTAGTTGGCATAGGGTTAATCTTTTGGCTGCTGGCTCGGCAGGATGTGTGGGCTATCACTCCTGACCAAGTTTAACCCTTTCATCATCATTTTTTCTAAATAAGGTTTGTTAACATCAGGCCAGCCATAGATAAATCTAATTCTAATTTGGAATAAAAAGTGCAATAATGGATATATTACATGCCCATGTATGATTGTTTGCTTTTATTGGTCACTTATCTGTGTTTATCTGGTAACCATGGCAACCAAATTCAACAAAAGCGGGGTCAAATCAGCTTAAAATGAGTGAAAATAGCTTTTTGTAGAGTTTTGCTCAAATTCTGTTCACTGGAGATGTCAATGGTGGTTGAAACTCACCCAGACCCCAGAATGGAGCTATATCACAACACCCCGAGGGATTACGGGGGGGTAATATAAGGGCTGGAGGGGTAATACCACATCAAATTACCCTTATGTCAACCCTTTCTCGTATGGCAGGAATGGACCAAATAACACAACGAGTGTCATGTTTGGATCAGTGGCTATAGTAGCCGGTACTTCAAATACATTTGATGAATCCAACCCAAGTACATATGGTGACATGAGTTGGGGTTGGGCTTCATAGGAGTATTACCCCAAGGTCATATCAAGGTCACAGGAAAGTCGAATCAGTTCAAAATAGGTAAAAATACCCTATTTTTGTTGGTTTTGCTCAATTCAGCTTACTTGAGATGTCAATGGTGGTTGAAACTCACCTAGACCCCAGCATAGAAATATACCAAACCACCCCAATAAGTTATAGGGTTAAAATAAAGGCTAGAGGGGTAATACCCCATCAAATCACCCCTTTCTCATTTGGCAGAAATGAACCAAATAACTCAACGATTGTCATGTTTGGACCAATGGCCAGTACTTCAAATACATATGATGAATCCCAACCCGAGTACACATGGTGACATGGGTTGGGGTTGGGCTTGACAGGGGTGCTACCTAAGGTCATAACAAGGTCATCGCAATGTCACAGAAGGGTCAAATAATGGGCATATTTTACCTTTCTGGTGACTGACATGACCTATGACATTGACCTATGGTATGACCGTGACCTTGAAACACAAAACTAATGGCACCAACGGCTTTCTCGTACCCGAAAACGTAGGTCTATAGCCATTATTTGGTTTTATATATGGACAAATCACTGAGATATGGCATATTTTCACTTGCTGGTGGCTAACAATGACCTGTGACATTGATCCAGAGTGTGATCTTGACCTTGAATGACAAAATAATGCCACCAACGCATTCCCCGTATCTGACAACCTAGGTGTAGGCCCTAGAGCCATTATTTGTTTTCATATGATGATTGGCTACTGAGATATGGCGCATTTTCAGTTTTTGCACTGTTCTTGTGGCGGCCATTTTGAATATGAAAATCAGATCCAATTGTAGTCAACACATTTTTTGGAAAGACTATGGATCATATGAACTCATTTTTGAAAAAAAATCGCCTTACCAAAATTGTGCCAAGGTTAAGTGCTTTTTGGGTTAAAACAAGGGAAATATTATATTTTCCTTGGTTAAAATGACCACATTCTTGTTGGTAAATAAACCTTTGCTGTCAGCGTGCACCTGTTATTTGTAGTTCTAAAATTCCCGCTATGTTGCGCCTAACAATCAGATGCGGATGCGGATAACAATCGGAAAAACTAGACACACAATGAACGCCAAAGACGATGCTCAATTATTCCTACCATGTATGACAAGCATAATACTTTCACTTTTAATATAATTAGTTTTTCATTGCGACAAAACCTCTTCTTTTGCTAGTTTTTTTCACACGTATATGTACGTGTTTAGCAACGTCTTAAAACGTATATATACGTGTTTAGCAGTCTAAAGGTTAATTAATTTCTAATAAAAGGTGTGATCCTTTATTCTGATTAGGGTGCGTAGTTTTGTTGCGCGATGACATTTCATCTGACTCACAAAATGTGTGGGGAGCGTGGGTGGGCAGTAACCGGGGCCCACACGACCAGTCAATCAATAAAAACATCACAATCAATCTATGGTAATCATGCGCGCTCGCTATTTCCGCAGCATTCAGTCTGAATAAATTTCCGCCCAGGTTTATTTTTCTAAGCTTATTATAGTCGCGGAGCATTCATTGCATTGTGGACATTGTTGGTTGACTAAACAATCTGTCTGAATATCGCATTGGTGTCGAGAGCACCTGTTGAGCTCCATTCGATTACATTGGCATGATAGTAGGATCTGTTATCGGGAAGGCTGCGACAGTAACCCAGATTCAGTTTCTTGCTATAACTGGCTCCATCATTACACATTGAATCTAGCGTATGAGTTTTGGCTGTGCGACGGACAGCCAAATAATTTTTTTATCTTAATCATGTTAAGTGTTATTTGTTTTCGTACATACTCTCGTACATTCTCAACATTTTCCAGAGTTTTTGCTATATACAGTGGCTATTTCATTTCTGGTTTTGGTGCGCGAAACATAAACATATCACGACAATGATGTTTAATCATATTTCAAGTAGTTATAATGCATATTTTAATTATCTTGTGCTTGTTTTAGTATATAATGACGATTGGTTTTAAGTTTACATATTCATGCCCCGAACTAACCCTGCTGTATATAGGCATGTACATAATATCTGATACTGTTCATAGACTTCCCGTCGTCAAACAAAATATCCATTCATCATGATAAACAACGTTCACCGTTATTTTGAAGACTAAAATGTTCTAGTGTGAAAGGTGACTATTTAAATGTTTGTCATTTTCAGGTTAATGCCCTGCCAAAGCCTAAACGGCTAATTATACGATGTATCTTTAAAACAGTATGCCAGTTAACCTTTCAAATGCTACATTAACTAATTTTAATTTGTACCCACTTGAAGTTACGCCTCGCTACCGCGACCCGCAACTCCAAGTGAGTGAAAATTACTCATATTAGTTTATTTTGAGTCCAAACATTCACATATCTTGATGATTAAATACTTATTTTATTTCCCAATAAGTGTGATTTAACCTGCCAATCAAACATATTTTAAACGATTTTAGTCGTGCTTCGCGCTTAAAAGGTTAATATTTTTTCTATTTTTATTTGTCATAGGACGTGAATGGTTGAAGTCACGAAAAAATATCCTCGGCGGTCTGAAGCAATAATGTAGGTTGTCACTAATAATTTTATATCAGACCCTAATCATAATAGTTCACGTTTATAATATCAAATCGTGATAATTCTATGTACATAATTATGTTCCTGCAACACTGCTCTGTAAAGCCAGACGACGACAGTAAGTTCTGTGTTTTCGCTTTAGATGGCAGAATAATTTTGTTTTTTTCTGCAGTATACCATCTATACACAGATACATCACACTATTTTTTAATATTCTTCACTCAATGGTAATGATAGACAAAATGTTCCACATACAAAACAGCAAAAATACGTAACATGTTATGTATTTTTGATAACAGTCATTCATGTGGAACCTAGGGAAAATGGGATAATATGGGGAAAAATATTGAGATCTTATAAAGTATTTGAAAAAATTAGAAAACAGAAAAATGGAGAATGTCAAGAATTTATTAATGGGAACTATAATTGAAGGGTGTGCTCCTCTTTGTAGTGAGAGAGTTGAGCTCCTGTATTAATACAGTGATACCCGTCAATAAGCTGAAAAGCTGGTTGAGTTTGAATCAAATCAAATCAAAGCAAAATCCACCTGTTTACTGACAGGCACTATACTTATAATACTAGAAAAAGCTTTACCTGTTCACTGACGCACCTTGTGGTTATAATCATCTATAAATAACTTTACTGGGGTACATTGTGGTTATAATCATCTAGAAATAGCTTTTCCTGTTTACTGACGCAACTTGTAGTTATAATGATCTATAGTAATGGCTTTACTGACGCACGTTGCAGTTATAATCATCTAGAAATAGCTTTACTGACGCATCTTATAGTTATAATCATCTAGAATTAGCTTTACTGACGCATCTTATAGTTATAATCATCTGGAAATAGCTTTACTGGCGTACCTTGTAGTTATAATCATCTAGAAATAGCATTACTGACGTACCTTGTAGTTATAATGATCTATAGTAATTATAGCTTTACTGGCGTACCTTGTAGTTATAATCATCCTGGGTAATTTGTTGTTCTTGGTTGTCCCACCAGGTTATTGTGGTGTCGGTGCCAGTCGCGCGACAGAACAACTGTAAATCTGTGCCTTCAAAATCGATGCGCTCTGTGCTCCACATATAGATCTCTGGCACAGGATCTAGAAAATACAATGAATGATAATAGTTATTAGTAGTTATAATAGAAGTCTCCAGCTTTCTTTTATCGTCATTATAAATCATGAATCTTGAAACCCGCGAATGAGTGAGCCAGTGAATGTATTTTGATGTAGATTTAACAGTTTAATCATTTTCTGCACACATTGTGACAATATCGCGACATAATTGAGTTCAAAGCCGGGACTGTGTCTCATTTTTCTGGATATGTCTTCAAGGTTACTTTGCTAACTATCTGTGTATCTGTGTATAGTACCATAAGCACATTCCGTTAACCCTTTTCATGCCCAATAATTCAGCCCCTGCCAATTTCTACAATGCCTAATTTCTCCAGCATAATGATTATTTTGGCTAATAAAAACGAATTATAATTCATCAGTAGGCCTACAGAACATCATTCATAGTGAACTCTAATATTTGTAACGAGATATGTATGGTGGAACGGATTGGGGTTGCACTTTACTAGTGTTGAGCGCAAAGGTAATACCGAGGTCATGTGAAGGTTATGAGAAGGTCAATCTCCATAAAAAATACCAAAAATTGTCATTTTATGCCTTCTAACTAGATTTATGCATGAGCTAAGTGTTATATATATGACTGTAGTTGGATCATTCAGGGTCAAGCACTATTTCAGCAGGTGTCTCAAGTAGTTTTTGGCTAATAACAGTACCCTTCGGGTTTCCCTTATTCTCACCTTCGGATAAATTCACTAAATTTCCCCTGTCTCCAGGACTAAAATTGAATGCCAAAAGTGATCAAATATAGTAGTGTGGAACTTCAGATATGCCTTGAATAGCAGCAAATGTACATAAAGAGAGACCTCGATGTTCCGTCATCATCTGTTCCCAAGAAATATGACGGAACTTCGAATATATATGGAGCAAAATTACAACATAAATGTGATAAAAATATGATTTTATTATTGCAAATATATATATTTACAGGATTATTTTTCCATGTTTATACATTTTGACTTTGTCTATGAAAAAGGACAGTAACACATGGTGAAACTGAATGACTACCATCAGAAATAGATAAATCTATTTCTGCTACCATATACTAACTGTGTATTTTACACTTAAACTGTTTTATCACAGTAAAATAACGAATAAGTATTAATTTTTAAAATCTGCTTCAATTGTTAATTTAAGCGAATCTATGATATTTTCATATTTTACTCGAAATGACTCCAAGCAATATCACTCAACTCATGTGATGACAGATCGCAGTCATCAAATCTAACACATTCCACTGTGCAGGCATATTGCTTTCACTACTTGCGCGGGTGGCTTATTGCTCCGACTTTCATGTTGCCGGACGAGCGACGATTGTCTTCCGGTTATTGTGGGGCTTCACATATACTGGTCTTGTTACAATGGTAAATGAAAAGAATCGGGCTTTAGGCCACCTTTGTGCACATATAGGCTAAACTGGACCAGGAAAACCTCCTGAGGATGGTGAGATGATTGAGATTCGAAATTTGAGCCCTGGCGGTCTGAGGCCGAGCACGCTACCTCTCGGTCACGGAGGCTCCCCACAATACTGACTTTCACACGTGGATGAGGGAGAAACATTTGATTCTTTCTAACCGCTGAGACCGGGAACCGAACCCCGAATTCTGGCGTGAAAGGCAGCGGTGCTAACTACTACCCTGGGGCCCCCGCCCTGTTACAATGGTAAAGCAATTTAACGCTCAGATAGGTGTTGACACTTCGTGCTAACCGAAACACAATGTATTCACGCTTAGAGCATAATCTATAAAATGGATGTGTTCAACACAGTTGACGGCGTGAATAATTACGATCTGTTCACAGAGATCAGATAAATTTAGGAATTGTTAGATACTTAGATTTAGTTAATCGATTTAAAAAAAAAATTATTCATACGAAATCAAACATTTTGGTGTGACAGACATATTGAAGGTCAAATTAATTATTCTTTATAGGCTCAACTAGCGGCTGCACAAAATGAAACGTTGTCCTAAGTATGAGTTATTATTGTTTCAACGTGGGGGACGTTGGCTTTGACCCAGTAAACTTGAGACATTGACTCGATGGTAAATTGACGTTAGCCCAACGTCTGCGACGCTGTTTAACATTAACCAAAACTGGTTTCTCGTGTCATAGTACTGCCGCCAAGACGTGTCATGTAGAACGAGTGGCTCGTCTTCGTTTGGCGGTATACAGTGTCAAAGGCAATGGCCCAACATTAAACCGATGCTCATCTTGTGAACATGTGATTGCAGTGTTTTATTTGCTAATTAGCCACTCACTAATCCCTTGAACGCTAAGTGCATTGAGCCAGCGTTGGAGCAATGTGATGTGAGCGACATCTGCATGTGGCGTTCACACAATTAGAGTGACATACTGTGACAGAACAACTGGACACTTACCCAATGATTCAACCCTTTCGTCCCCGAAATCTGATGACGGAGGCGGACATCTGAATGGCAGAACATAGGAGCAAAAATAGATTGGGCAGATCAGTTCCCGTCAAAATCGTGACGGATGTAGAAGATGACGGAACATCGGAGGACGGATCTCCGAGGCCTGTCTGTATATGACTGTGTGGAAAGGGTAACAGGGTTTAGAGTTCCACTGTACTGAGGTGGCGTGCAAAGGTCATGTCGAAGTTATGTCAAGGTCATATGAAGGTCAAACTCGATAAAAATACAAAAAAATACCATTTTTAACGTTCTAACTTGATTTATGCGTGAGCTAAGTGTTATATAACGAATGTAGTTGGATCATTTAGGATCAAGCACCATTTCAGCAGGTGTCTAAAATAGTTTTAGGGTAATAACAGTACCCGAGGAGGGACATTATTAGTGCGGGGCGATATTACGAAAAAGCATAGTCGTTGCGCTGCCCGGGAGCTCTAATAACACATATTCTCAGAACAAGGGGGCAAGCCAGTGAGACAGACGCTGAATAATGAGCCTACGAGCTGATAAGATTGGTCTCTCTCATTGAGGTAAAAATTACACGTCAACCAGAAATAGTGCAACGTGGCCCAGATACATGTATATCACACATCATATAACGACGAGAAGCGCAACAGACACAGCCGTCGGGATAATTTGCACCAATGCTTGATTAATGTTGGTCCAACGTCGCAGACGTTGGGCCAACATTAACTCAGAATCTGTTGAACGTCTTGTGTTTGCTGCAGAGAGTGGATAAATCGACATAGATATGAATAAGAGTGCACACACTGTTGAACTGTTGTCGCCTAGTTTTCAATGGCATTGTGATTGTAGGTCAACTGTTTTAATTCCTGCCAAAACATCAACACTACCTTTGTTTTCTGTACAGTTCTGTGGTTTTGTGAATCAACCCAACCTTATGCCCATACACGACCTAACCTGCTAACCAGAGTGTAGCAAGGGTTGGTACCCGCCAAACAGTCACCAGATGGCACTGTAGTACACGCTCATAATCACCTGATAATGTTTTGATGCAAGCTGGGTGCATCGGGCCAAACTTGACGGCTGTTCAGCATGCAGGGGTGCGTAGTGAATTAACTGTAAAGTAGCCCGGACACGGTCCGGGATTGGCATTGTAATAAGTATTAAAATTCCCGGACACGGTCCGGGAAAGGCATGGAAAGGGTTAAACTTTTTGTCGCATTATGTAACATGTGCAGCCACGATGCCACATCGAACTTGGTAGGCCTCCCTATACTCTGAAGAGACAGCATCTTACTGCATATTGGCTTTGCACGGCAGTACCTCAACATGTTCTATGTTACGAGCCAGGACCGGAACATTTGAGCCATTGCCGATATCTTAAAATTCACTATGTAGTCATGCAGTCATTACACTTTCTGAGAAATTTCCACAACGCTGGCGAGATATATATAAAATTTAACATATCTGATATGAATAGGGTTTTAGGCCACATTTGTGCACATATAGACTAAACTGGGCTAGGAGAACCCCCTCAATAAGAACCTCAAAAAGATATATATTTTTAGCACAATAATAGGTTTTACTGACTAACTTTACACGGCGGACACTTTCTACAGAAATAGTCCAAGCTAAACTTTGCAAAGTCTCGATAAACATGATAAAGTTATCCCGTTTTGGTTTTACGAGTGGTTATTATTCAATGTAAATAATTCAAATGAAAACTACGGATTCATCTACAGTCTGTGTGTTACGCTACTAAGCGTTTTTATCTAATCTTATTTAAATTTTCACTCACTTGAAGTTGTGTCTCGCTGCCGCGAACCACAACCTCAAGTGTGTGAAAATGACTCATATTTGTTAAATTTGTGACCAAACATGTACCGATCTTGACACTAATTTAATTCCCAAAAACAGTGATTTAATCGGCTAGTAGGTAAACCCTTACAGCGCGGGGATCGACTTTAGTCGTCAGAATGCGACAAACTAAAGAAAATCCCCGCACTGTCAGATTACAAATATGTCCACAGGTCGTAGACCCATAACATAGGTATTCAAATGAATCAGAAAGAGCTAACTAAGACATTTATGATGGTGTCAAATTGAAAAAAACAACTTTCGTTGCGATGTTTTTTTTACAAATTAATTCAGCGTTTTAAAGGTTAAAGACGACTATTGTCTGTCGTACTTAGCATTGAAAGGGTTGAGTAGTACCACAGGAAAAAAGACATTGCTCTGTGATTAGAGCTGATGCTAAAAATATCTATGAAAGGGAAATATTCCCAATACTATCTTTGGTTCGGCCATTCATGAAATTTAGAGGCTTTGGTTGCGTGTGAACAATGCCAGTCATTAAGTATTAGTGGCTAACCATGCTAACTGTTATGACAACGCGTAGTGTAGCCATAATAATAGAAAATATCTACTTTTCAACACCCAGCACCGTGACCAAGTACTGCTCTGCAAAGCCAAGGGGCGGTAACTGCTTACTTCTCAAGCATGCAGTTACGGCCTTTTGACTCCGCACGACATTAAGTATTAAGCCCACGGGCTATTACACGCTAATGGATACGTCTAAAAATACCACATCTGGCTGCAGATCGATGCCGTTAATGGCCAGAATCCCCGTTTATTGAGTGACATATTCCGTTGGACTTCGTGTAGTCAAGTGGACAAATGGCCCGGGATACTCAGGCAGTGTCATTATGGATAAGATATGCCAGCACAGCCAAGCAGACATGAGACATTGAGCCAATCTTGGGTCAATGTTGGGCCGACGTCGCAGACGGCCGGCCAACATTGAAACAACATTGTTTCAATGTCTCGTTTTTGCTGGGATAGGCAATGATACGATCACCTAATTAACTATGTTCGTGACCTACTCATATCCCACTATACACGATCAAGTGACCTATAAATGATTTAATGCTGGACCAACGTCTGAGACGATGGCCCGGTGGTAATTCAACCTTGGATCAGGATCCCATATTTGTTGAATACCACGATTTGTATAGCTTCCTGTACTGCTGTGTAAAGCAGAATCTGATTGCTTGTAAAGTAAGCAGATACCGCATTTTGGCCTTGCAGAGCAGTATGTATACGTTTCTATACATTATATAACTTTGCTCTGATCGGAATAAAATGGCTGTCACAGGCATAACCTCGACATCTTCCCTTTTTTAGTTTAGGTCAAGATGCATCGTGCTCCAATAATTCATGATCATAATATTAATAAGTAAAATTCCAAATCTCACTCATTTCAGGAAATGTGAGTTTGACAGTCCGATGAGGTTTGCTATCCACACAAAGCCAGGAAGGAGTTCTCATTTTTGCTAATAACGGAATGTTTGTGAGCACAAAGTTACAGAATAGCGGCCTGTGGCATGTACTGGGATTTTAGCCGTGTCGTCCTCTCCGAGGCCGTGGATTGATGTATTTGCTTTACCCGAAATATTCAACATGGCGAAGACTGAGAGCGATCTCGACCCCAAGGTCCGAAAAATGTCCATACCTTTTTAATGACTGTGCGACCTCTGAGCTGAGCATGCGGACATGGAACTGAATGTTACTGATTCTAAAAAAAATATTTTTGACCTGATTAGTCCCCGATATATCCAGATATGACAGTCCAAAGAAATGTCCCACGATTTTGTACGCGGTCAATCTGTGGCTGAAACAGGGGCTACTGTGATATCACTAGTCTGTCAGCATTTATTATTAGATAACCCTTTGCCTGCTGATCACGACAATAGTCGTTTTAACTCGATTTATTAGCTCATTAAATCACTGATATTAGGAATTTAATTAGCGTTTGAATATCAAGATTTGTAAATTTTCGGTCTTATCATTTTTTGTCAATCATAGGTCAACGTTGGTCAAAAAAATTACCAAGCGTGCATATATCGTGTGAAGTGTCCTCTTGGATATGAACCCTTTCATATCCAAGAGGACGAAACATAAAAAGAAAGTTACCTGAACTTCTTTGCTCTGCACAAATGCTGTTCCCATTCATTGCACCAGCAATATCATGCACTGTGAAGATAAAGAATACGTACTGTTATTTCATACAGAGGTGGACTTCCATGGCCTAACAACGCCCCAGGTGATCTTTAGGGTGTTTAGTGTGTTATTTCCATGCAATGAGCAGCATTGACACGCAATGTACTTAAAAACGACCGACGACAATGATATGTCGGGGTGGTTCCGCGGATCACCATTCTGTTCTGCAAAGCCAAAAGGCAGTGTCTGATTACTTCTAAAGTAAGCAGAAACTGCCTTTCGGCTTTGTACAGCAACATTCGCCACGCTTTTGTGCCCAAGTTTGTTGTATTCATAACAAGCTAAGGCTAAGTAAATACACAGCTGACGTAACTGTAAAGGCGATAATAAAAGATACATTAAATGTGCAAAACAACTCATATCGTCATCCACTTTAATTTTTTAAATTAAGCGACATTGTTTTCACCTTGATTAAACTAGTTGATTATTACTGCATTTATATTCATATAATTGTTTGATTATGCATAATTCATACTATCCATTAGTTCGTCCTTACTGTAAACTCTAGCATGGAAAACGTTTTGAGCAATAAGTAAGTGCACACCTGGTGATAGCATATTACTATAGTTATTATTACCTATCAATCTAACCAGAACGGCATTTGTTTTTGAAAGCATAGAAACTGCTTTCGATAAATTTCGAATATTATGTAATCCTACGACTGCTGACTGCTAAGGCTATGATATTTTATTAATTATGTTATGTAGGGTCATCCCAATAAACAGACAATGTGTGTACAACATTTGCACAACGTCGGCCCCACGTCTTTGATGGTGGTCCAACATTGTACAAATGCTATACAAATATTTTGTCTTTACTGGGATTCTATCATTTTGTTTGTGAAAAGTGCTTATTCGTGCTCGTGTTTTTATATTATGCTACATAAAAACAACACATTTTACATAAAGATGATAAATACAAACTTTGACTTAAGAATGACATAATTCGATGTATTTGGATAAAAGGCAAACAGCAGTAATTGCCCACTTGTAGAGTAAGCAGTTACTGCTGTTAGTCTTTGCAGTGCAGATGATTTGTGTTTACCTATTCTGAGGTTCATGCCAGTGACGATCTTCTCGTAGGGTGATTGTGCCACACACTCGTAGAGGCCCACGTCCTTCATGCTGAGGCAGGGTAAACGTAGCTGAGAGTGGGTGTTGCCGAGCCTCAGCCTCTGCTCCACCGTGTTAGTGTCCAGCTCGAAGGCAGGCTCGTCATCGAACACTGTATCTGCCATTTGTCCCTTCATTCACACACAAACATCACCTATCACACTATTATCCCTCTCAATTATATTTATCCCATATATGAGTTTGGGTGAGAATCTCACGGAAAAAATCATGCAATAAATATTGGATTTTTTTAGAGCAAACTGATACAAGTCAATGGCCAATTTATTGAGCGCCAATTCAATTAATTCGATAATTGAGAACAGAATAATCGTTCTTAGACCGGAACAATTATCAAGTAGCGATAACACTATTGATAATGCGCCGCAATCACTGATCACAAATACACCGTCCATTTACGCTCTGCAGTGTCTATGTATGTAACTATAGTTAGTATTTCTTCATATTTAGGAACAGATTAAATTATTAGTCATGATTAGTGATAATTCTTGCTTTTTATACTGCTTGTTCAATAATAGCAGGGTCATATTAACGCGACTCTGTCAGGCCAAAAATTATCGAATTTTTTTTTTGTTTGTTTTGGCCATAAGAATTTTATGCGAGCATGTCCATAGACTAGAAATGCGGTAGTAGATTGTGAGTTGTTAAGGCAACGTAGCAAGTGTACCGGAAACCCCGTTCATCAGTTATTCATGTATTTCTTATTTTGGACATACATGTCTGAAATTGAATTTTGTCCTTATTTTCTTTTAACTGGTAAATGCGAAGCACAAAATTTAAAAAAAACTAACGCAAAAAATATTCTAGTTTATTGACATGTTGACATACTATGGAGCCCAAAAAGGATGATTCTGGACTGATTGTGTCGCTTTAAATTATGTCCCTGTTGTTATTGATAACCAGTATAAACATGATAAAGATCATAAATGTATCATTTTATTTACCTGTTGAAGTCTCTTTCCATTGCGCAACCAGTGTATGGTTGGGGCAGGGCTGCCGCCTGCCCAGCACTCCAGAACCAGAGACTCGCCTGTCACTGCATTACGATGACCGTTAGGATAGTTGTCATAGAAGTAGATGTCTTTACCTCCGCCGACTGTAGATCCAACACAGAAAGGAAACCACAATAAGATGATCAGCGACAAGCACATCACACACCTGCTAATATCACGTTTATTGGACGGATGCGATGAGGTGGTCATTCTATTATACTACGGGTGATGTCGTGCACGATGCTTTTTTTTTAAATTCTAGCAGCGTTCCCTAACCGTTTTTTGTAAAAGCTCAATTTTCAAATGTATTAAATAAAAATTCAGTGTCTGTTACACTGTCAGCTAGTTGTGATTGGGTGTGCGCTGGTGCGATTCAGAAGTGTGTAAACTGCTGCCACGTGTGATCCTCTCCTGGATCATTTATGGCACAGGGAGTGGTGGTGGGGGTCGCGTGGGATGTGGGACTGTCCATTGTGATCCCGGCGCGCAGTGCGCATGTGCGGGAGTCTGGAGAAGTCACTTGGCGTCAGCAACAAGTATGAATCTCATTAGGATCCAGCGCACGTCACGTGATAACGAGAGGGAAGATCCCACAAATATGAGACGTTTATCCAATGTTGTTTTAATGTTGGGCCACGTTAAAACAGCATTGAATAAACGTGTCGTGCCAGCTGGAAGACGCCCGCTCCTCCGCGCTTCCGGGATCACTAAAATGGCAGGATGCCCGCACTATCCACCTCGGGCCGCCAAGTATTGTTCCGTAACAGGACACTAGTCACTCCCGAGGCTGAGCGCTGCATGGGACAGAAATCATGGTTGCATGGATCTTCAATCCGGGCCTACTAATTAGCCAGAGAGAGACTTCCGGTGTTATTATGCTTCTACTCTGGGCCATGTCTGTCAGGGGAGTTGTGTTACGCCACAAAAACGACGTCTACTGCATTTAAAGCTGGGTTTGATTCCCTCTAACACTGTTCTTGCTCATGGAGCACGAACAGTGTTGAAGGAGATCAAAAATGGTTCATTGTTTTTGTGTTTGAAACATAGATCTCTAACAGTTTTGAAAGAAATCTAAAATATGTGTTGAAACATGGGGCACGAACAGTGTTGAAGGAAATAAAAAAAAAGATTTTCTGTGTGCTTGAAACATAGAGCGCGAACAGTGTTGAAGGAGATCTAAAATGTTTCATTTTTTGTGTGCTTCAAACATGGAGCACGAACAATGTTAAAGGAAATATTTTTAAAAAATGTGTGCTTGCAACATGGAGCGCGAACAGTGTTTAAAGAAATCAAGAATGTTTAATTCTTTGCGCCTTTGAAATAGTGCTGTGCTATTGACGGACGGGTTCTTAATAAAGGAAGTCCAAAGTCAGTAACCACGAAGGTGGAGGGCATTAAGCAGGCATCAGACAGGAGGTCGACAAAATTGACCAGGAAATCTCCCACAAAAGCCTTTCCTCGGCTTTATGGTGACCCTGCGAATGTTGACGTGTAGCCAACGTTTAATAAACGCATTAGACGCTTGCAATGAACCAATGTAAACCCATCCACCAATCAGATGCAACGAAGGGCAAAAAGAATAATGAATCATGCCTGAATGCCACGCAAAGACTGATTTAACTAAGCCCAAATATCTGGTCAAGCCAAACCCGGGAGCCATGGCCTTAATATTAACCCTTACAGCGCTGAAATATGTTTATATAAACCATGGAAACCAAAGGTTTTTTTTACATTTGTAGCTGTCTAAATCAGCTTTTCCCGATGAATACCTAAAGTATGTCATGGGTCTACGACCATTATAAATATGTTTACTGTTATAGCGCGGGGTCGACTTTAGACGACATAATCTGACGTCTACATACGTCAGATTCTGACGTCTAAAGTCGATCCCCGCGTTGTTAGGGTAACCGGTCAATTGAATTCCAGGTCCTATCAGATGTACATGTAGGCCTATACATGTATATTTATATGATTCTTGTTAAAACTAGTGGTGAAACGGCACAAAAATACAGCGAAATAACGTGGTATAGCAACCTACCCTTTGTGTGGGGAGCTCTCTTGTGGAAGATCTGAAACACAGAAACAGTGATAAGTTGAATAAATTATAATGTGTTCCACTGGGACTGGCGTGCACCTGTTTGAAACACAGAAACAGTGATAAGTTGAATTATAATGTGTTCCACTGGGACTGGCGTGCACCTGTTTGAAACACAGAGACAGTGATAAATTGAATTATAATGTGTTCCACTGGAACTGGCGTGCACCTGTTTGAAACACAGAAACAGTGATAAATTGAATTATAATGTGTTCCACTGGGACTAGCGTGCACCTGTGTACCGTGTCATCGCTATAGGAGTTATATTAATTGAATAATGGCTTTAACGGGATCAATGTGATTAATCTTTCAATTAATTAGCAAAGTGCACGTTGATGACAATAGATAATTACCATTACTAATTATATGAATGGATGATTGTGTAACGCTGCGGCCTCACTGAAGGACGCGGGGTAAACTAATCCACAATGATGATGTCTCAGCGAAAGCCTGCGGCACTGCAGTCACTTGATGTCATGGCCCGGTTTAGCCTATATTTGCACAGAGGTGGACTATAGCCCCATTCATTTCAATTCATTTCATTTCATTTTTGTCTCAGTGAAAGCCTTGGACACTGCCCAGCAAACACAAAACATTTGTCGAAGACGTTGGGCCAACGTTGTATAAAATTGTTATACGAATATTTTGGTGTTTGCTGGGTGCAGTGTCACTTGATCTCTCCAGATGAGAGTCCGACAATCAATCAATCAATCAATCAATCAATCAATCAATCAATCAATCAATCAATCAATCAATCAATCAATCAATCAAGCAATCAATCAATCAATCAATCAATCAATCAATCAATCAATCAATCAATCAATCAATCAATCAATCAATCAATCAATCAATCAATCAATCAATCAATCAATCAATCAATCAATCAATCAATCAATCAATCAATCAATCAATCAATCAATAAAACTTCAATAGCGCCTATATCCTCAGCGGATCGAGCTCAGAGGCGCACAAATCCTTGGCGTGACCATGTGTCATAATCGAGGCCAAAGTAGGTCCGTCAACAGGGAGCCGGGCTGCTGAGGAGCTAGGGTGGGAAAGCCAGATCAAGTAGGTGAGATTTCCGGAATGCTAAAATTGTTTCGGCATTACTTTGTTAAACATGTTAACCCTTGTCCTGCTGAATTGCTTCAATTGTATTTTTCGTCATTTGAAACTGGAATTGCAAACGCAATTTCCAGCTTCAAATGACGAAAAATATTACTATTTTTGAAAAATAGACATGTCTAAAATTAAATTATTGGATCAACAAAGCGTCTATTAAAAACAATTATATAAAAATTAAGTGACATTTGTATTGATCTAAAACATCCTTAACCACGTATATATCCGGGCATAGCAGGACAAGGGTTAAGCATAGTCGGGGTGGCTACACCACATGCCTGTCACACCAGAGCTCGCTGGTTCGTCCACAGCTATGGTATTCAAATTTAAGGGAAGAACATGTTTCTACCCTGCCCAATTGTAAACATCTAGTGTGTGAAACCTCAGTGATCGAGAGGTAGTGTGCTAGGTTTCGAACTTCGAATCCTTTCTGTAGGTCAGTGTCATCTTATTTATCTCACCATGCACGATCAGACCCCGGTTTAGCCCGTTGGTACAATTTTTCCATAACTGTGAAGTAAACAAAAACATTTGTATAACATTTGTGCAACGTCGGCCCAACGTCTTCGCCGCTGGCTCAACATTGTACAAGTGTTATGCGAGTGTTTTGTGCTTACTGTGGTATGCAGTCAATAAACCACAACACCTCACCGATAAGAAAGATTTCCCAGCATATTTATATTTATTTTGCAGCCGGATAATTGAATCTTTTGAGAATGTCCAAACCAGATTGGTATCATCCGAGATACACCTGACAAATGAATTCAGACTCGCATACTCCCGTGCAAAGTCGAAAGCTAGCATCTGCTTACTTTACAAGTTAGCAGATGCTGGCGTTTGGCTTGGCAGAGCAACACAGGTCTAGAGGTTGCCCCGGTCACCCCCATCGACAGACAATGTCGGCTCATTAATCCATGGAAGCCGCATTGCATAACTTGAACCTGCGTTACCTCTCGGTCTATAACAGTATAATGCCTAATTATGAACCACCTGCAATCAAAACAGATATGGATAAATGTGGATCCACGTCACCCAACGTTGATCCTAGAAAACATGTTGGGCCAGAGTCATAAACGTTGGCTCGACATTGAGCCGACAATGGGTCAGCGACTCGTATCGTGCTTGTTGGGATGATTACACGTTTGATAATCTCCCAATCAACTGAGGCAGACTCCCAACAAACACATGTAAGACGTTCAACCAATGCTGGTTTAATGTTGGCCCAGCGTCGTAGACGGTGTGCCAACATTAAACCAGCATTGGTTTGACGTCTTGTGCCGCTGGGTTCACGTGATGTCAGGCGGAATTTATCGTAAGATTGAATAATATTGAGGGACAGGGTAAGGCGGGGTCACTGGAAAGATAGAGCAAACAACACCAAGTGTTGGCATAACGTTGGGGCAGCGTCACACACGGTGGCCCAACATTGCACCCACACTGAGTCAACGTCCTGTGCTGAGACAATCTGCAATGACAGAATTGCAATAATTACTGCTATAGTCGATTTGATTGGACTAAATTATAGATAGACGATACTTAGTGCATTATCTGATAATTGGCATCAACGCCAAACACGTCTTTATTTCTTTGTTTATCCAAGACATACTGAACAAATAGGATTGAAGTTGGACGCTAGCTATCGAGCAAATCAATTGAAATGAATGGGGTTTTAGGCCACCTTTGGGCACATATAGGCTAAACCGGGCCCGGAGAACCACCTGAGGATGGGGAAGCTACCTAACAAGCCGGCAGCTATGTATAGCTAGTATCATAGGGATATATTTGTGTATGTTATGTTCACAGTCATAGGACAATCCAGATTGTACTGCCTTCCTGCTTAATTCAGTGATGTTTATAATTATTAGGAATGACCATGTACACATATATAGCTTGAGATGTACTCCGTCGATTCATTAAACGAAATAATTAAAATGAAGCACACGTTGCCTTCTGTGTGATTTCTTAGATTCACAAAGGCCAGATGTCTTTCAGTGTTTGGAGGTCTGAAACGGACGTCATTGGGGGGGGGGGGGGGCAATAAAAATATTATCATTGTATCTTGCCACCAACCATAATAATTATTGTGTAAGCCATATACAATTCCAAGCTTCAAGCACTCACAATATCTCAATGGTCTCTTATATTAAAAAGAGAGAGAGAGAAGCACATGTATGGAGTGGTGACTGCCAACGGGCACACATCTGCTCTCAGCCGGCAATCACGAAAAGTACACCAACTGCTGGTTTAATGTTGGGCCAGCGTCACAGACGCTGGCCCAACATTAAACCAACACCTGAGCAAGGTTTGGCGACTGCGGGGATATGACATGCAATAACATTGCACTCTCATCTCCTCTCGTGTTTCGTTACACTATAGAATAATGACGACAGAACGTCACTGTCACTGTTTCTCTTCAGATTGGTGATATTTGATAGGTAAATATTGTAGCCAAATCAAATCCAGACTAATATCTTTGCAGGATCCTGTTTTACACTACGTGGGTGATTTTTTTAATGCCATTAGGCCTTTGTTAGGATCATCATAATAATATATACATATTTTCGTACATCTAAGAAATCCTGCAAAAACCAACCATTCTGCAAAAACCAAGACATATCTAACTGACGAAATAATGCGGTCAAAGCTCAACAGCACATTATTATGTTAAAGTGGATGTGATTCGTTTTTTTTATTATTATCGACAGCGGGGTGTCCCTTTAATTGGAGAGGATGGTAAACTACCAGCGATGAACTCATTTGAAATACAAAACACAGACGTCAGAGTTATTTGTGACATTTTGAAGACATAAATTGAAGTCCAAGTGATGTGTTGAGAAACTCAGTGCACATTGATTTTTTATTTGTGTTCTAAATGTAAAAAGACAGTGTTTCACAGTCAAACACACCCTTTGGAGGGCTAAAGCTCCGTTTTTGTGTGAGACTTACCGATTTTATGCGACCTCCGTTGGCCACGCCAGAGACTGCGAGGAGGCAAAGAAGAGAAAGCCCATACAGCATATTCATCTGTCTGTCTTGTTTGGTGAAGTCTTCTTTCACACCAAATTTGTCTGCAAACAAAAAATTAGCTATCATTATTAAACGTGCGATAATTGATATGTCACTATAGTAATGAGTGGTCCCATCTGTTTCTTCGAAAATGATAGATATGAGCTTTTGATCCTAAAATGAGTAATAACAGTTACTAGGAAACGAGTTCCCGAGCTTCGAGGCCCGGCGTTAGTTTGTTTGAGTGCTATAAATAAAACAAATCAGTGTATTGGTCTTTCTCATGGGACAGCATCCTAAATACCCAGGATATAATTAAGGAAAGAACCAAGGAGACAAGTTTAAATATATCTCTGACGTGTATTCCTTCCACCACCATCGCCGGTGCTGGCTAACATTCATTCAATACTTACCTACGATGTACCTCGTACAGATGATGTAGGCCTACCCACCAAGTTCCGGTTCAATGTTGGGCCAGCATTGCAGCCCATTGCTGGTTCAATGCCGGTCAATCGTCTACGACGCTGGCCCAACACTAATCTATCACCGTATGTTGAATACTTTGTGCAAGCACGTGGTATTGAACCAGTGCTGTTTCAATGCTGACCCACAGTCTTCGACGCTAGCCCACCATTCTCACAACATTGGGTGATTGTACTGTGTTTTCTGACTGCTGCATTATGCTGGTGGCGCTTTAAAAAACATCCTGGCGCCAGAAACATCAGATAACACGATACACTGGCTCAATTCTGATCTAATGCTGGGCACCGTCTGCGACGCTGTTTGCGACGCTGGGCCAACATTATTCCAACCAGAACCCGTTAAGCTCTTACCCACAAATATAATTGTGACTATTTTTTTCTAAACACTTGTTAAAGACAAAAGTTCTTAACTTAAGAACCTGAAAGGTTATAGTGCACATGTTCATAAGGACTGGTGTACAGAAATGTGAACCGTTTCCCACACACAGCACCCCTCTTTCCCCTAAAGAGGACACAAACTCAAGCAAATAAATTTGATAGGATACCGGTCGTAAGCCGGCCCTAATGATTTATTATACAAGCAATTAATTGTCACGCTACACCGGGTTATGTACAGTGTACAGCTATATGAAAATATATAGTATTGAAATGTAGTTTATTATAAATGTTTAAATGTGAAGTAGTAGCATAGCATTATTATATGATTTATTCTTTAAAACTGGCTTAATAGATTCAGGGCTAGAAATTAGATTTTTTTCTTATATATTTCCACCTGCCCGCAAACAAGTTCACCTGCCTATAATTTTATTATTTTTCCATTAAGGTTTTTCAGTAATTTTTTATAGTAGCATAAAAAAACTGTAGATTGTTGTAATCTGGATGCAACTCTACATTTACAATGTGACAAGTTTCACCAAATGAGCGACAAAATAAAATATTATATTCTACTGCTAAAAACTTCTACCTGCCATATGGGCAGGTTACAGGTCAAATTTTACCAGGCTGAACCCTTTAGATTGACCAAGGAGGTATATATAACCTCCTTGGATTGACTGATTGAATTTGTTTGCTGGGTATACATTAGTTGTAACAATGTTCAGCTAATATTGATTGTTTAATGAGTCTCTAATGTCAGTGAGTATGACCATGATTACGTCACATAGCAGCGGAGTGGTTAGTTGGAAAAGCTTATATCTTATTTAAAGCCTACATACGTATGACGACCAATAACCTTTACAATGTATTAGGGGGTGGGGGCAACAAAACGTGAGCGTGGCTTTCAAAGTACGCGGGGGTGGAAAACTATAAACTGAATTAATTGAACCTCGTGGCTGTGTGTGCACGGCTGAACGAGATGAGGCATGACCATGATGACGCGAGAACAAAATTATGACACATGACGTGTCAAGTAACCGGCTGAACGACGGCTCATTGATGGACCCACCTCTGTGGCATTGGCCCAGCATTGAACATCGATACTTGCAGCTTGCTGAGCATGGGATTGTCAGCGCGTGGGAGGATGTCGTGGACAACGATCGGATAAAGGGGACAGATCGAACTGGCCGCAGAAAACCTGGCCCATGTGATTGCATGTCGTGTGGAATAAGAGGTGTAATGCCCGTCTCCCGTTTACATCTTCACCCGACTGATCCATACAGAACACAGAGGCGTTCACCCCGCGCTGGTTTAACGCTGGATCAGCGTCTGCGACGCTGGTACGCTGGTCCAGCGTTTAACCAGCGTTGGTTTACCACCTCGTCTGTTTGCTTGGACGCAAACACGAGTTGACAATTGCCAACAGAGCAGGAAGGAATTTGCTTCAGTACGGTTCACGGCCCTCACGTGAATTGTATGTAAAACTGCATGTTAATCTATCAATTGTGTAATTGTGCTTGAAGGCAGGTGATTACTTTTTAGGTCTGTAGAGTGGAAAATAACCAACGAAAAATTCGTTGAAAACCTGCAGTTACTTGGTTGTGTTTAGGTTATTTGTGTTTAGGTCAGGCCTATTACATAAAAAAACTATGTTGCGAAAGACGATATAGTTAAGCAATCTTAAATTTATGAAATACAATGACTGGAAATTAACATGATTATTTATTTTATTTTCAATGTAAAAAAGTGGCTACTTGACAATGTGCGTGTTTGGTTAATAAAAGAGGTAGAATTCTGCCCTTTGCTTGCTTTATGATATTTTAATTAGTTTTTTTTAATTAAAACTTGGTAATGTTTACCCTTCAGATGAATAAATCACTTTAAATTTTTCAAATTATGTAGTTGTTGTTTTCTTAATTGAGAATGAATCTAGGTTCAGACGTATCATTGAGTAGTTTATTTGGAATCACACTAAAACGTTCAATTTATACTTTACTTAGCTTAAACCAAGGGTCTTACCACGCTGAAGTATTGTTGCATAAATCATGTAGATCAAAGGGCTCTTTTCAATTTGAAATCATCATTAATGTTTTGCATAAATGTTTGTTCTTTCAGCTTCATATGAATACCTATGTTACGGGCCAATATGAAAACAAATCTTTCAGTAGGGGGACCGTCTTTATACGTCAAAATCTGACGTCTTCAAACGTCAGATTCTGACTTATAAAGACAGTCCCCGCGCTGAAGACAAGATACGCTGAGCCGATGCCGAATTAATGTCACAGACGCCGGTAGATTATTCAGAAACAGACAGGTAACACAAATTTTATATTATGACCTTTTTCATTTAAACTGCGTCATTCCAGGTATTTTTTTCAGCCTTTAATTTTTTTAGACATGATCGAACTTGATGATCAAGCTTGATCGATCCATTTATATCTCCCCAAATGTTTTAATGTGAATCAAATTGAGGTATATGTATTACTATAGATTATGTCAAAGTTATAGAATGTATAATTTCAGTTACTATTCATAAAGACAATAATGACAACTCTCAACACTATTTCTATAACAACAATTTTAAGACATATTTATGAAAATAAATATATTTACGTTTCATATGCTTTATCAGCTGATCCAGGTGATCATAACTAGTAAATCACGTGACCTATACCTACCCTATCCCTGGAAACACAAAACATTTGTATAACATTTTGTACAACGTCGGCTCAAAGTCTTTGACGTTGGACCAAGATGGTACAAATGTCATACAAATGTTTATGTTTGTTGAGTATTATACCAACACTCTAATACCGAACGGGTGGGACCCTGGTGCAGTGGTTAAAGCTGTCTGAAAGTCGAAGATCGCGTTTTTGAACCCCACTCTGGCCTTCAAGTTTCAAAAAAAAAATTGTTTCTTATCCACTCACTTTTAAAGATTCAAGATTGTGGAGAACCTCCGTGATTGCGAGATAGCGTGCTCGGCCTCAGACCGCCAGGGATCGAATTTCTAATTCTGTGTCTGGAGGGCAAACCCCATTCATCTCATTTCATTTCTAATACCGAGGTGATAAGTTATTTATGAATCTGCGACCGTTGGTGTTTTTTTAGCATTTTTATTGTCCTTTAACGTATCTTTAAAGAGCCAAGTTATTAAACCTAAATTTTCACTCACTTGTAATATTGTTGTTTATCATAACTTCAACATGTTCAAGTGAGTAAAATTTACACAAACATGCGCAATTTTATTAAAAATGTACTGCTCATTTCTCATACAAGTTCTCTTGTTTGAAAGACATAACACAAATGCCAAAAACGGCTATATAGTCTGGGCGTCAAACCGCGATATGTGCCTAGATAACACTTTCGCTAAACATTTTTGGTACAAGATGCAAGATAGTACCAATGCCGGGACATTCTCTAACATCTCTAAAAATCCAAACCAGGTGTCTCCAAGCTGAAATATGACTTTTAACGTGTTTTTACCGCCTTTGAAATTATCACCCATTTTTTAAATAATAGGTCGGTTTATTCTAGGTTAAACAAACTCCAGCCCAGTTCAATGTTTCATAACTTTCGAAAGGATACACAGATTCATCTGAAATTTTCTCATCACATTCAAAATATGTCACAAGGTCACATACATGCATAATTCTATTTGTTTATACTAGATAACCTGTCGCTCACACTATGTTCTCTCTAAAGATCTTCCGGTGTGTTCCAACTTGACTATTTAGTTGTCGCACTGCTGTGTAAAAAGGCAGTGGTAATTGAAATACCATTACAAATAATAATACACACGTATTAACATCACAAACAACAAAGGGACAGTGCAATTAACCATAGCCAAATCCTCACTGAGTTATTGCAAATAACAATCTGACAAGTCTAATTGACCACAACTAAACCTCTGATATGGGCCACTTGTCTTAAGCTACAACGTGACCAGCGCAGGTGTCACACAGGTGAAACATTTGTAAATAGAGGAGAGTGTCATTTCATCTTGTTGCAGGCTACCATCGGTCTATGGTTGTGCAAAATATGAAGTTGATCCATCAATGGAAAGATGCCTAGCAATGCCATACATACATGTTCTATTATTGTAGTATAACAGGGATGAAAATCTAAATGAAACATTTGCAATGCCTCACATGTCAAGCATCCCGGAGTAGAAATTGAAACACAATCCATATACAGCCCGAAAAATTTAAAATAACACAAAGTATATATAATTAAAAAGGCTTGATGACACTTATCTGCTGAGATGGTCATGTAAGGCCTACAGCAAATACAATACAATATGGCAATAAAACATAATGTTGTACAGCAGATGACATGCTTAAATTATGGGGGGTGAATAGGTAAATAGTGTTTCCTTCCACTGATGCTTCATTGATTGCTTGCCAGCGGCGTACCCTGGCGCCTCTGTTCAACAGCGGTGTCAATGCAGCTTCCGTATCAGTGCAGACACTGCCAGTGCAGTGTCACTACAGTGCAGGTACTGATGTTGGCCATGGTAGCCTTGAAACAACCGGCAATGGACTGTTAGACATTAAATCTCACAATGGGATAAATGGAGTAACATTTAGCTATTGTTATTCTGGGGATTATCCGATCGGAGGATAGCGGAGCCGCTTTTGAACAAAAAACGAGTCTCATCTGGGCATGCCTGGGGGAAATCCCCTAAACATACCCAGAAGCCTTAACTGGGCGAGTGAAGAAAAACACTGTCAAAAACCCCCAATGCCCTATCACTCCACCCTCACGTCATCATATGTACATCATTCATCTCATTAATATACTGCATTGATTTTTATCATATTACGCCGTCACTAAATAGTGATGTGTGGAAAATCACACTCCTTGAATGAGCAAGCCTAATATCATCAGCCCTGTACCATTGATGAGGTTTACCTCATGTCCTGATGGCCGCAGACTTGATTTTTGTTGTGTAATTTACAGGCTGAAAAAAAGACAATCAGGATTTCCAAGATTAAACAAATTCCCGGGGGAAGTTCTTAAACCCTAAGTGAGAGATAACACCCCCTCCATTTCGGCGGGGTGACGGGGGATTGGGCTTAGCTGAATCTCGTTTTCCGGTTTCACACATGCATTTTCACCAAGATCGCTAAGTCTGCCAAAGATCAATGTGGCAGATATATCTCAACATCATTGATTAATAAAGCGAATAGCACGCAATGTAAATCATCACATACGTCTTTCATACATATTTTGCCCGGTTAACATGATTGTAATATTATTACAGAACATTGTGTGGGAATAGCTAATTCGCTATTGTAGTTCTTGCAACTCTTGAAGATCGATCTTAGTGACACATTGATTGATGCATCAGAAGACACTATTAAAACAATACAATATCTAGACTGTTCCAGCTTAGATTATAACTTTTGATGACAATGTCCTTGGGAGCTCTATTATCAAGTAGGAAAAGATGCGGTATAATCTAATTATTTAACTTACACAAAAGTGAAAATACATTTTTGTGTTTCCACGTACAAAGTATATGTAAGAAATATTTACACGTATGTGATAACAAGAACAATGCCTAACTTTCATGATTGGGATAAATACAGAAATAATTGCTGACAGAGAAACATCATGCTAGATCCTAATTCACCCTTCATAACTGTAGACATATGGTATACAAGATAAAACCTTTTACAATTTGGCCATATGGTTAAAAAATTATGTGGTTTTAGCAAGTTTTCTTACATTGTTGATAGTAAAAATTGTGTAGATTTTATTTTTAAAAGAGATTGACCACATATGCGATTATCTAATGCCTTTCCACCAACAAAATCTACTGCAGGCAAAATGACTACTTTCTTGAAATAAGCCACATATACATGTCGTCGCCTCGGAGCTAAAGGATCCTATCTGCCACACTAGCGAGTGTCAGATAGGATCCTTTAGCTCCGAGGCGACGATGTAGATAAAGCTAAAATGTATTTACACGTAACTAGTGTAAAGTAAATATTCACACTATATGGCATATTTCTCCAACTAATTATATAAAGAGCAATATTTCATGATTGTCTCAATCCATATCTCTTGGGTTATATATCTGAAAATTCCCAAGAAAGAAACATCACCAGGATATTAGTCGATATAATATTAGTAGATGACGAGTGTCCCGACAAATACAATAACTCAAAGTATTGTTGTTTAGCGCCATGAGCATGCAACATTATACCGCTGTATGCTGTCTCATTAGAAAATGAAAAGTATGTTTCCTTCATATAATATTATGGTAGAAACTGAATTCACCACTGGAATATTATATCATTCAAAGAACTTAGAGCCCGCTCTAATTTCTCTGCATCAGGGTTAAAGTTACAGATGAATAACAACCATTGGCCTGTATATGATTGTACATATCTCTATACCTCTGATATCAACATGTGTAGTAGTATTATAATGTTTCACTCTAGTATTCATCATGTTGATAGTTGTGTTTCTATATTTGCTAATTCGGGCTCCTCCTTGACATTTGCAAGAGTATTTTAGTGGAACATTGTACAATTTACTTTACAACATCTTCAGAATGTCGCTAGTAGATGCGCTTCGAAAGAAGTGATCAATTCGCTAAGTGTTTTTTATTTTGCAGCTCTTTCGATGCTGCTATAAGGTTGTGTGGCCACAGCTCTAGTTATATATCATGTATGTAAAGCAATATCTTACTTGTTTGATCAAAAATACAAAAACGGTCAACTTGTTCGATCAGTGTTAAAACATCACATCCTGCTCTTGTCATATTCCGGTTGATCCACAAAAACGATGGCTCGCTAAGTTCGGCTATGGCTCGAAAGAAGTACTGGGTTCGAATATTACTGTTAATATACTTATATTATTATAGTTATTGTTGTCAGTCAAAATGACTAGATTACAAAAAAGGTATCATAAGAATGATTAATAACTATAGTTTTCTTGAAAATCACTGAACTGCGATAATTTTCTTGAAAATCACTGAACTGCGACCAAACCTTTTTCATTCGCAGTCGTGCAGTTAAGTATATTTACTTGTCGATCACAAGTAATGCTGAGAAGCTGTTCTTGAAATAACGATATTACAACATTCAAATGACCACCATTTTATGAAAATTGCTGAAACGTGTCCAACACCTCTGGTAAACGGATAAACAATCCCTACATAATCACCTCGGATTGGAGATTTTTTGGATATTGCGTTGACAAATAATTTAAAAAATTAAAAGCTGCCATTTCATAAAAAAAACTGAACTACAATTACCATCCCTTTGTTTTGCGACCATACGGTGGAGTGCCTTTATGCAGTATTACGTGTGATTTGGTTGAACGGCTCACAAATCTTTGCGAGCTACAGGGACGGCGCAGCGACTGTATAGTGAACACATGCCTGCATCCCAGAAGATGCATTGTAATATAACTAATATATACTTAAAAAGTTATGACCATATAATAACTACAACATAGAGTTCATATTTGCACAGATAAGGAGCTCATCATATCCAACCCAACCCAAAATTAAAGTCGAAACAAATAGTTCAGAAAATAATTCAACTTTCACAGATTGGCTAATTATCTAAATTTTTACGGGTTATTTTTACCATTGTCATTCGGAAAAAAAATATTTATATTCGAGATATCAAGTTATGTCTATTACGGGGTAGTTATTAGGCTATTTTGAATGAAAATGTAAACAATCAGGCTAATCTGTGAAGAAGGACTTGTGCTACGGAAGATTATGTCAAAGCGGAGAATCATTAAAACTGAATTTTACCGCTAAAAAAGGCCAGCAATGGGTATGTTTTTAAAATACATTTAAAAAAACATGAAAAGCTAAATTTTAGTTTGGAGACACCTCAATATGGTATCTAGGAATGCTAAAGATACTATTTTAAGTGGTCTCTTGCGTGTACTAAAAACGTTTAGCGACAGCATAATTTTCCAGTTTGACACCCTGACTAATAGACGTGATTAGCACTTTAACCCTTACAACGCTGAAATATTTTGTATAAACCATACATGTACACCAGAGTGTTTTCAATTTGAAATCATCATAAATGTCTTAGTGAGCATGTTCCGCTCCCTTTGAGTACTTGTGTTATCAGGTTATGGGTCTACGGCCTTAAGGAATGTTTTATTTCTTTCAAAATATAAAGAAGATTCCCGCGCTGAAAGTTTTCAAGTGGACAGTTTTTTTAAGGTGATTTATCCTTTCATTCCGCAAGAGCAAGGCATTTGAATACAGGTAGTAATTCCTGGCAAGATTGTCAAATTTTTCTACTCAATTTAACAAATAGTGTAACAGCGATCCATAGCCTTAAATATTAAAGGCCTACTGCTAGGGGAATGGTTGGCATGCTAGCAAATACACTGCCTCAACGTTGATCATATCATAGCAATGGCATCAAGAATGAATTAGACATTTTTATTTATTTTTGAAAACACCGACATTCAACTCTATGACTCTCTGTTTGTATTATACGAGATGTGTGCATTAAATTCGGCACATATTGTGATTTAACAGGTACAAATATGAGTATTTTTCACCCACTTTAAAATTATACTTTAGCGCTTTGGAGGTGAATTCAGGTCTCACTTTGCCATGGATTTAAGTTAGATTGCTCTTTCGGTGACAATGAGATAACAAATTAACCCAACATTGAATTCCAACTCAAACTGGATTTTTCCGGTTACCAGGCACCAGTACCACCCCCACCCCCCCCCCCCATGAATGTCTCAGGTCAGCCTGCCCCAACGCACGAATACATTTTAAGTGAATAATATTGCCACTGTTAGTATATTTTTACAGCTGATCATAACCATGATAACTCAGGTGCTAGAATCAGGTATACGTGCATGCCAGCATGTACTGTTCCAGCAGTCTTATTCGCCAATTAACTGGTTAGGGTGGGGTCGAAAACGTTCAGCCCTCTAAATTCAAAGAATCCGAAAGCCGACTGACCAATCATAACAGGTTATAAATAATCGAATTGGTCACAAGTTTGGGTTCAACTGTTTTTCATTTATCTTGAAAGATATATTGAGGCAATCCTGACCCAGTTTAGCTTAGTCTTTATTAATTATTTGATACATTCATTTGATACATTCATTCATTCATTCATTCATTCATTCATTCATTCATTCATTCATTCATTCATTCATTCATTCATTCATTCATTCATTCATTCATTCATTCATTCATTCATTCATCCATTCATTCATTCATTTATTCATTCATTCATTCATTCATTCATTCATTCATTCATTCATTCATTCATTCACTCACTCACTCACTCACTCACTCACTCACTCACTCACTCACTCACTCACTCACTCACTCACTCACTCACTCATTCATTCATTCATTCATTCATTCATTCATTCATTCATTCATTCATTCATTCATTCATTCATTCATTCATTCATTCATTCATTCATTAGTCTTTTGAACAAGGTGCGTTAGAGGCATTTTCTCTATCTAAGTAAATTAATAAAAAATATTTATCTTTTGAATTGTTATGCTATTACCTGAAGTGTAAAATCACTCATTTTTGTTGATGTTGTTTATGAGAAGAATTAGATTTTTTAGAAAAAAAACGGAAAATAATTTAAATAATTATGATCGAATCGTCTTAAGTAATTCGTCCCCTTAGATATGAAAGGTGTATCTGCCACTTTGCAAAGTGGCAGATACACCCTTTCATATCCAAGGGGACGGTATATGGGAGTCTACCCCTTTTCAATTAAATAGCTGTGATCAGCGATTCCCTCATGTGAAAGTCGTTGGCCCTGTGCTGATTTAATGTTGGGCCAGCGTCGCAGACGGTGTACCAACATTAAACCAGTACAGGGCCAATTTTTGCCCGTGTAAATTGGTCAGGGCAGAATACCATGCTTGGTCTGTCGCATTAACTTTACAATTATCGATATACCCCGTGAGAGTCCTCCAGAAATGTGTATTAAACTAAACTAGAGAAACATATTTTTATTTGAAAAATACTATTTACAATAATACTATTTACAATCAGTATAATATACAACGGCATCGTTAATTTCACAGAGTAGGCCATTATTTGAGTCTCTGTAACATCATGTAAATTGGTTTGAACATGAATGAACGTTTCCACGATAAACATCCCAAGGAAGATTTCGCGGTGCTTTTTACAACATGGTAAACAATAGTGCCAGATATTAAGATTATCATGTAACATTGTAGAACGCCATCATGCATTTACTGTTACATCATAAATATGATTTTTTTAATAATAGGGATCTTTATTGTTTTGTCACATGCTTATCAAATCAAATGGAACTAACGTCATTTTGTTGCAATTTATTTCAGCCATGAATTCAGAATTGGGACTTCATGGATTTCAACTACATGTTATGATGACAATGTTGAACTATTTATGTTTTTCGGATTGATCTCAATAGGGCCTGCATGTACATCAATCCTCTTTCGTTGTCAGCGGGTCTTTTGTTGAGGCATCCAGTTTGAACTGGTTCTGAAACTGTCTGAAACTGGGAGCATGACTCTGAACACGTTGTCTCGACGTCCACTGAACGTCGGGGTGAGACAACGTCGTCAGTGTGGTACGATATATCTCTTCTGCGTTGAGTACCATAATATTAATCTGCGTCAATCAGGCCCTACCCACTGTGATTTAAACTCCACTGAAAAAATATCAATTCACCCACGGTTTTTTCATGGAGAAACAGACCACGAAATCGTTAATATAAACGATGGTAAAAAATACAATTAAAAAATTATGTTCATTATATGGAACTCACACTGTTAAAATTGAACTACTTTGCTATCATATATCTCTAAAGGCGACAATTATCCCGGATTTTCAACGCAAGTGGACGCTGAGCCGCAGCTTGTGCCACACGTGCTTATTGCGAAATAGGCAGAAAGATGTAAAATGAAAGTTTAAACATACCTTAAATTAAGTAGATTTTCGAAATCTCTTGGTTGTTTTCAAGGATGGCGAATGAGTAGGTTGATCTGTTCAAAGCAGTAGTTCAGATGAGAGTAGTGTTAGTACTGGGTCAAAGTAGCGGATGTCTGATGCAATGTTCAATGTATCAGTGCAAGATAAAAGTGTTTCTCCTCGATCTTACTCGCGTGTATGTATGTCTATACACCGACACACGCCGCAGTTTGATCAGCGTGCCCAGTCACGTGGCCTCTCGTCACGCCTCTGATTGGCGCAGCCGGAGGTGTGGCCGTGTGACACATCGCACCACCCCTCCCTCATCACTAACAAACTACAAGACCATTAATAAATTCCATTGGCAGCGTGCCAGAAAGCGACGCGCGCTGTAGTGGGAGTGCAGTCCCAGTGGACGCCATCCACCGATCCGGTGTTGGTTTAATGCTGGGCCAGCCTGCGACGCTGGCCCAACCGGACTGTACTCCGGGGGAATCCCTTGAGAGATGTTCAATCAGACGTTTCCGAGACCGGATCACAACGAACAAATAACCATGCAAAACTTATCGAGCCCTGATTAATTTCTGATGATGTAACTGTCTCAAATGACTTCCAGTACAGGGATTACGGGATGTCTTCCCAATGTGGTTTTAACCCTTGAAGCGCTGAGATATTTGTGTAAAAAACATGGAGACCGAAGGGTTTTAATTCAATTTGCAATCATCATTAATGTCTTAGTTAGCTCTTCCTGCTTCGTTTGAATACCCATGGGTTGGGTCTACGGCCATTATAATTATTGTAATTCTTTCAGTTCAGTTCAAATTATTACGTATAAAGACGGTCCCCGCGCTGAAGGTGTTAATTTGGGACCAGCGTCGCAGATGTTGTCTCGATATTGAAGCAGCATTGGTCCAACCTCCTCTACTTGCTGGATCAGTACCCCGGGGAATTTTCCAAACGAATCCTACACTTAAAACACAATTTATTGAAAAATAATATATTATTTGCAAAGTATACAAATCACTGCAATATTATGCAGATATAGCACTTCTTATTTTTCAGAATTTAATCTAATGTGTTAGTTTTTAAATTTAAAGAAATTAGAAATTAGAGTACTTAAATTAGAGTACACTTTTAAAGTGTAACAAACTATTATCCCATTTGAAACTAAATATTTGCTGACGCTATTTTAAATTTTAAATGATTGAGTAATACTTAGCTTTTAAAAAATACAGGCCATCCCAAAAGATGTGTTTTCCTTTTTTTTGTCATTTATGGTCATTTGAGACACATTTTTATTATTATAGGTTGAACAAACCATAGCTTCTTTTAGTTAAAAGGTCACAATCATGTCTAAATCGCATAGCGGCCTACATCAACAATTTTGCCCAATTTTAATTACAGCGCAATAAAGTTCACGGATGGCAAAAGCAATACGTTGATCCAGTGTCGAGTAGGCCTACTTGTAAGGTTATTAATTAGCTTATCATAAACCTCAGATTAAGAGCACGGGGAGCGGTTTTCCCGTGTTGTGTTTCTTTGTCATGATGATACTTATATGGCGCCCACTGTGCCACTACAACACTCAGCTTGCAGGCAATAGAAGCCGACTGTAGGGTGAATTTGTGATGGGCCAACCTCAAAAACGCTGACCCTGCATCTCATCGACATATTGTGCGGGCTGAGTAATGATCGAGGCCATCTTCTTCCCGCCAATGCGAACCCTCCACTCATCCACGATGCCAGTGGCCAGGGCGTTCTATAAGAAGGTGTTGGTTTAATGTTGGATGACCGTCTACGACAGTGATCCAACATCAAACCAACACTGGGTTGAACGCTGGGATGTGACTCGAAGTACCTGACATACTCATCGCACCCCCCCCCCCCTTTCTCAATGCCCACTCGCCTGACTTCCTCATTTCCAGGAAAACCTGGATCTTTCTTTAAGGATCAGTTTATTAGGGATTCATCGCTACTGGACCTGACATGATACTGGATCAGATTTCACAGCGCAGTGTTTGGAACAATAGAGGTGGCATTTTAAAAATCGTTTTTGCTGATTTTTGCTTTATGGTTTCGTAGAAATTAATTACTAAACAAACCGTGACGCAATAGAAGATCATATGACAGAGTAAGCAATACCAGCCCGTTTATTTTCAATTTGAAATCATGATAAATGTCTTAGTTCTCTCTTTCTGCTTCATTTGAATACCTATGTTATGGGTCTACGACCATTATAAATGTTCTTACAGTGCGGGGATTGACTTTACACGTCGGAATCTGACGTCGATTCCCGCGCTGTAAGGGTTGATGCATTACTTAGCAATTTATATTATTGTTAGTGGAGTTCGAATGTTATTATGCCTGTACATTCACAGTTTAATAATTTGAAAACAGAAATGTCTTTATTTTCAAAATTTGTCCTCTTATAGCCATTCAACCGATTTATGACGGTATGTTTTCCGATTTTTTGAAGTGAATATACAGCACTCACCAAGTGTACTTTGTGACCGGTGTTCACCTTTTGTCAAATGCGAAATTTCAGTACGTACAATTTATGAAACTGGTATTTTTTACACTTGTTACAATATCAGTTTATTATGTCACAGTGACATGTCCTTCCACCACCTTATAGTTTGTAGCAGCGTGGAACAGGGACATGGAACATTATATTAGATAATTCATTTACTGCAATTAATTTTAAATTATAAAAAGTATTTATCTCCAATGTTTGATATTTTAAATTGGTTAAATATACGGAGCTCTAACTGAATAATATTGTTCAAATTTCTTATTATGTGTTTATCAATCAATCAATCAATCAATCAATCAATCAATCAATCAATCAATCAATCAATCAATCAATCAATCAATCAATCAATCAATCAATCAATCAATCAATCAATCAATCAATCAATCAATCAATCAATCAATCAATCAATCAATCAATCAATCAATCAATCAATCAATCAATCAATCAATCAATCAATCAATCAATCAATCAATCAATCAATCAATCAATTAATCAATCCATGTTGTTTTCGTCACATAATCAACCCATTTTTTGAACAACAATGATTTTTCACACAGTTTTGTCGGGGATGGCAGTAAAGATTAATGTGAACATATGCAATTTACCTTCCAGAAAATACATAGAAATTGTACTTTTTTAACTCCATGATTCTACAGAATGATACCGCACTTTTTTATCTCTATCAGATTTGACGTAAGCGGAGGGATTGATAAGAATAGAGCCTACCCACCCGGTAGCACGTAGGCATGCCTGGGGGCTTCCCGGTGCAGACATCCCAGCAAACACACACCTTGATCCTATGTTAGCCTAATGCTGGGCCAGAGTCGTAGACGCTGACTCAGTATTAGGCTAACATAGGGTCAACGCTCGGGAGGTTGGTAACCTAGACCTAAGATAAGCAGACATGCTTTGGTTAGTTATTCTCCTAGAGAAGGAGAGTGACGACGTCATCGTCTGGTCGTGTTACTAGTATTTGGGTGTTATTGTGATTACAGTGCTATAAAAAAAATTAACATTGCTTGAGTTAATGCCATGATGGTGTTTCTTGGCTGACATACAATTGGGGTCGAGTAGAGTGATTTCAGTTTTCGGGAAATACCGTATAATCAAAGTATATAATGTCACAATGGTTTGATTTGCGATTTGTCATACAATATACCCTACTAATATTTTCGGCTATTAACAAACATGTGGAATACAAAACTACACTCGTGTTTTCATGACTTTATGTGAACTAGTTTATGTTTTCACAATGAACCCACATGGAAACCGAGTCAATGCGTGATTTTATCCAGGAACTATCTCGTTGACGGGCCGGAATTTGTAGGGTTGTATCGGCATTGCAGCAGCGTTTGCCATACTTTCGTTTTGCCTTGAAATATTTCAAGATGTTGACTTCCATTTTGTCAAATCTGAATAATTTCCACTCACTTAATTAAAGTTGTGGATCGCGTCAACGAGACACAACTTGAGAGAAAATTCCAATTAAATAATTTGGCGGTTGAAGGGTTCATTAAAACTGATTGGAGATTAGAATAATTTTCACTCACTTAAAGTTGTGGATCGCGTCAGCGAGACACAACTTCAAGTGGGTGAAAATTTGCAGTGCAGCTCAGAGTAGTGTAACAGGACTTCAATAAAAGGAAGACTTACAGGCTAATATCTGGATTAATATATTTTTGCACAGAAAATGTCACTAGGAAAATATATAACATAATTAGATCTGTACTTTCGTGTTTTTTTGTGTGTGTGGCGGGGGTGCAGTATGATAGTGTCCTGTTAAATTGTACACGACAATGAGCTAAGTGATAACCTAACGATAATAGGGAGGAGGGTGTCCGCCTTATATACTGCGCCCATGACATCTAACCATGGTGACATTGATTAAGCTTGCCAACAGTAGTAGCTGATTCATGTTCAAGTTTTAAGCAGTTACTGCTGTTTGCCTTTTCTGAGAAATAAGGTTGCTTTTAAATAAGGTTGGTTTGAGCAAAAACTTTATATCCCAGTAAACACAAAACATTTGTAGACCTATAACATTTATACAATGTTAGACCACGACGTTGTATAAATGTCATACAAATGTTTTGTGCAAATAGAAAAAATAAAAACACATGATTTTCACACTACCGTAGCACCCTTAATACCATCTATTTTTTCAAGTGAGATACAAAACAAAATGTTTGGAACACCGGGTGACGATTATTCATGTATTTTTTTTTTCAATTTTAGTGACAGTGAAAAATTCGACGTTGATCCAGCATTGCATAAATTACAAAAATCGCCCCCCCCCCAGAGAGATAATAATTGACGAGCATAATTTTAAATGTGAAGGCCAGTGTGTACAGTCAGTGTGCTTGTTTGCTTGCTTATTGCTTGCTAGCTTGCTTGCTCGCTTGCTTGATTGCTTGCTTATTGCTTGCTTGCTCGCTTGCTTGCTTGTTTGCTTGCTTGCTTGCTTGCTTGCTTGCTTTCTTGCTTGCTTGCTTGCTTGCTTGTTTGCTTGCTTGCTTGCCACCATGTGCCCGAAGCAACGTAAAATGATATTCACCCAGCCCATATTGAGTCAAGCGTAATTTTTTTCATGCTTATCATGGGTTTCTTGAGAAGTTCTGCCACTGTATGACTACACTGCACGTGTATTTTGTTACGTTGCTCTTTGAACTGGGGAATTACACAACCAGTCACAAAATAGGTCTACAGCACCACAAGTGTGATCCATATATAGTCCACGTCTATTTCCGGTCAGATATACATTTACACTGAAATGTGGTCAAAACAAAATGTTATTGCAATGTAGTGAAAGCCGTTTGGCTTTGCTACGCAATTTATTATGTATTTTTCAAATAACCTGTTCTCTAATTCTTTGGTATTTTTTTATGAAAAGTTTATTAGTCATTGTCGGAACAGAGAAAATCCATTGTCCACCATTTTACTTACTGGATCAAGTTACCCACTAATTATTAGGCCTACATGGTATTAAAATACAAGATGATAAAATAATCTTGCAAATATACGGCACTGCTGTTCAAAGCCAAACGGCAGGTATCTGCTTACAAGTAAAGTAATCAGACTTCTTTTGTTGTTAACCATGCTCCTAAATATATATCACGAAATGTAGATATTTCTTGATCATAATATTTAACATGTTGACAAGTAATTATATGATATTTAACATGTTGACAAATAAAAGATCATAATTTGAACCTAGAGGTAATGGGTTCGATTCATCAGCTGCAGAACACAAATGACCATGTTACATCATTATTTGATTTGATTACATCTGTGAAGGTGAATTACGGCACCTGTGTGCACCGACTGACCTCCATGGCGACATGACTTTAAAGATTGCATCATACTAGTAATGGAAAACTACGATAAGTGTAACCGGTATGGGGTTTTTAAGCAGATAATATTGACTGCTAGTAGGAATCATACGTATATTTCATTATTCAATAGGGTGCTTTAAATAACATTCATTCACGAATACCACGTACTTTTATCATGTAGTAATTTGGGTATAATTTTACCTCGTCGGGACTACGCTAATAGTGTCAATCAGGGTTGTGCATAGTTGATGAGGCTACTTTTGGGCCTTGTTTTTACGTTATTATAAGTGCTGAATTATTAATTTGAATGAATGAAAAATAAGTAAGAGACGCGCTTTTGTAGAGCTGCGCCTGTTTTACGAACGACACAGGTTCAATCCTTGTTTGTTGCATACAGATTTTTATGAAATAATTGTTTGTCCCCTCTCAACGTTGGGACAATTTGGTACTGTACTGCATTGTCCCAACGTTTAGAGGGGACAAACAATTATTTCACAATAGAGATGGGTTCGCACCCAGCGCGCACCCAACACGAAGTACATGTATACAGACAGCCAGACAGACAGATGTTTTATTGACATAAAAAAAAGTCATCACTGACTTATTTGTCATTGAAATGATAGAATATATGTATAATTCTTTATTATTTTGTTCATTTCATTTCGCAATTTTTACTATGTAAAGTGATTTTACAGTTTAGTTTTATATATTGTATTGAACTTTAGAGTTTCTTTGTGCTTCACTCAAGTCTAACACATAATAATGCGTTTGAGTTGTAAGGGTCGAATTAAATTATTATCACTTTGAACAACGGTTCCCAAAATGTACACGAGAATAATAATATTTCGGTAATTTTTTAAATCTTATTATGCTGTCGAATTTCCAAAAAACTGCCGAGCAATCTCAAGATTTCCTACTCCCAATGATGACGTAGATTCCGTGCACATTACACTGGATATCGTGTTTACATGCACACTTGGTCACATTGCTCACATGATTTGAACAGTGAGCTGACTGGTTTGAATATCCCATCTTCCACAACAAGTTATCTTACCAAGGGATCTCAACTATTGATGCCTTGATCATACCCACGAGTCATGCGGTAAGCACTCGCGTGAGACTGGCCAAGAGGAAGATGGAATATCCATACCAAACTCAATATTACTGGTTGAACATTAATTCCCCTTACATGACGTATACATTGACGGAAATGGCCAATGATAAGGTTCACATTTCAGCCTAAATTTAAAAAATGGTAAACCACTGACAGTTCTATTCCAATATTAGTATACTTTATAATCTTAACATGTATATTAAAATATATAAATATTATATGAGAAAATCCTTTGTATTTGACCTTTACGGAAGAGGGCCGCGGCCACCACAGAACAAAAGAAGGATTCCAATCTTTGACAAAATGAAGAAAATCCTGCTTTTGATTGTACGGCCTCATGGCCCAACGGTCACATAGTATGTTGGACCAACGTCGAAGACGTTGTACAGTGGCGTATCCATAATGTGCAAGAGGAGGGGGCGTAAGCCACATTTTGGCTGAGAAAAGGGGTGTTAGCTTCACTTTATTCCAAAAAATGCATGAAAATGCTATATTTTCACCAATAAGGGGGGGGGGAGCGTACGCCGTGTACGCCCTATGCTGGATCCGCCACTGTTGTACAAATGTTATACAAATGTTTTATGTTTACTGAGTTAGGACTGATTATAATTGAAGTGTACAAGCTCCTGTATTTTTGTGTGGCTAATTTTATTTTCACAATAATGTTCTGCATGTGACATCATGTCAATTAACGATACAATATATATTTTAAATTTTCTGAATTCATTTTTAAATTCGTCATATTCGTCCAAATGAACTGCCATCACTCATATACATCAAGGAAAACTTAACAAAATTGTATACATGTACCTATTATCCAGTAACCAAAAACTTCATACTAAATAATTATGGCTGGTTACTTTATACACTTATACATGGATGATCACACCACTGATCTGTATATTCTACTATCCTGCCTTGCAAAGCCAAATTGCAATATCAACTTACTCGTAAAGTAAGCAGATACTGCCTTTTGGCTTTGCACGGCAGTATAGATGTGAAGTAATAGCCTGACCTGAGTGATTGACCAGAGGTCAACAACCAGAGGTCAACACCCAGAGGTCAACACCCTTTACTGACCGGCGACGTGTAGCATAAAACCGAGGTAATTGTTATTGTGAAAATGAAAGCGAAAGTCATAGGTCGCGATAAAAGTACTTTAAATAACGCTTATTATTTAATAACTACTTATATACCATGTTAACGGAAGGAAATATTGACAGGTGAATTTGTATGTGGCTTCAAGATTTTGTTGTATTATTTGTGAAGGAATTCACAGCAAATTTATGAACATCTGCATATTGACAGCATTGAGTTGCGCCAATGTCCAAGCAAACACAAGAGACATTGAGCCAATGTTGTTTCAATGTTGGGCCAGCGTCTTCGACCTTGGCCCAACAATAAAACCACATTGGCTCAATGTCTCCGGCTGGCCGGGTATAAGTTAGTCTGTGCAGGTGGAATGGTGAGTCACCTCTCAGTAGGTGAAGTTGAGGTCACATAGACGTGACTAGGGCAAGCTAATTAACTGAATGTCACTTTCTCTACTGGTGATTTATATTTAGGATATTCTGGGTGTGTTCCCCCCTCTTTTAGGGAGAGAGTTCAGCTTCAGTGATGCACGTCACTAAGTTTCAGTTTCATTTTCAACCAACCTATAAATCAATCAACCAACCAACTATCGTTTAATAAATCGTTTAATCATTCAGTGGGTGGGTGGATCAGGTAATTGAGCTTATAATACGAGAAACTTGGACAAATTGTTCGAACGTTCAGCTGGTGGATGAATCGACTGCGCATTCACCAGTTAAAGCAGCTCTTTGGGATGACATCAATTTTCGTTTTTAGTTTTGTAATGAAGTAGTGTATCCCCTAGATCATGATTTTATTTTTAGATTTTTAAAAATATGTTTTATTAGCATTTCTGTGAATCCGATTAAAATCCAAACAAACTTTGTGTATACCTAAACACTTGCTAAAGGACGGTTGAATGTTCCTACAGCATTGGGCCACATGTTGATGCCGTCGGCCCAGCGTTGGGCAGACAATCAGTGTTGCAGGTGTATCCCCCCCCCATGTCCTGACTATAAGACACCAATTAGCGCCGATTGCTTTGATCTTACCGTCCAAGACGTGGGAATATGTGATGTAAAGTGTTGTATATTGCTGACTTGTTTTGTTTACATGGCAATATACGAACTGGAAATATAACTATTTCACTCTTTTTCGGTGCTTTAAAATTGTTTTTTGACTTTCTTGTATTTTAGTTAAGTTCAGTAGACTATATAGCTTCATCAAAGTTAATTTTTCAAAATTGAAAATGTCTCAACCCAAGTAGCAACTTTAAGTGAGATATAAAAACAAAATTCCAGATTTTATTATTTTTGACATGCATGTCCAAAATAAGAAATCGTGAATTTTGTCTTTTTTTGTTGCGTTTTTACCAGTTAAGCGAGATATAAAAACAAAATTCCAGATTTTCTTATTTTGGACACGCATGTCCGAAATCAGAAAATTAAAAAAAACTTTTGCAGTTCAAGTCTATGGACATGTTTACAACATAATTATGGTCATATTAGGAACCCCAAATAAAATTACCGATTTTTTATGATTTTAGCCTGATTGTGTCGCTTTAATATTATTAAAACACATCACTGCGAATAGTTTTGGTGCAATTATAGGTTTTACTTTTCAGTATAGTATTATCAAAAAGCTCCACGTTGCCTTGATTTGACCTAAATGAACTTGAATGAATGTAATCATCCATATCAAATATTAGCATAGTACAGGTCTCCTGGCTTTACAACATGTCACGCCTCTTCACAATCCTCAAAAGGAGAGAAAAGTCGCACTGATGGGACACACGAGGTATATCCGGTATAAGGCCATGTGTATAAGGCCATTTGTTTAATCTCTATGTTTATTGTACTCCCATCTCATATAACTTCTCACAGATGAGTCTGTGCACACATTCATCAAACATTCAAACGGCGACAATATGGTGTAAATGATGATTTTTGTCCATTTCGTCGCCTCGGAGCTAAAGGATCCTATCTGCCACTCTAACGAGTGTCAGATAGGATCCTTTAGCTCCGAGGCGGTGATTTGTCATTACATAAAACAGTATATTATATGAAACAGTATACCAGTATTATCAGGAATAAAATGTTTTATGTATTCTTGGCATTATATGCAGCTTACCGGAGTATTACTCTATTTAAAATTCCCAATTGAATACAATATTTCGCCGCCTCGGAGCTAAATGATTCTATCTGACACTCGTCAGAGTGGCAGATAGGATCATTTAGCTCCGAGGCGACGATTTTTACGAGCAATTATGTGTTTATAACACCATTTTGTTGGTGCAACATCCAATTTAACCAATTTTGTGTAGCTTTGATAGCTCAAAGATATGTGGCGGTGCTTTGTGTCAACATAATCATTTATGGCAAGGAAAATAGAGCTAATTTCCTTGTTTATATAAAAGCGTCGATGTAAACATCTGTTTCAATTATTTTTGCTGATAAAACCGTCAGATTTTGCAGACAAATGTATTATTATAACTATTTAGACGCAGGAAGATATATATGTCTATTGCATTTTATTTTTATAATTATAGAAGCGATGTTATATTATTAACTCACATCGATCTTGTAGTATTCTGCTTATATTACTTTGTACTATCAGTGAGGTGACACTATGAGTTTCTTCTGCAGTACACTAGCCCTTACAAAAAATTACAAGAATCAACAGGTTTATGACATTGTGAATATTTTTTCCGAAAACAGTATTTGAGTATCGCAACAAAGCGGCAACGCGGAATTCCCATGGCGTGGCCTGCACATGCTTCTGATCACACGTGTATCACGTACGGTGAGTCATGAACCACGATGACGGTGATCAGCAGGACACAAGATGTTCAAACGATGCTGGTTTATTGTTCGGCCAGCGTCGCAGACGCTGGCTCAACAATAAACCAGCGCTGGTTAAACGTATCGAGTTTTCAGGCCGCTCACTGCTGCGCAAGCAGGCGCGCATTTCTCACCCTAGATGACCCACTTAATATAAACCTGCGGTATTTCGTTGGAATCTGATGTGTAAGCAGTCGTCCAGTAGGTGATTAGATTTTAAAATTTGGCGCCAACACTCACCTCAACTCATTATTCTACGGTCATTAATCGAGGTCACGCGCGGGGGCTACTTGTCAGTAAAATAATGCATTAATCATTAATCAGGTTAATCAACCTCTAAAGCGCTGAAATATTTTGGTATAAACCATGGAGTCCAAAGGGTTTCATTCAATTTGAATGTCTTAGTTAGGTCTTTCTGTTTTTTTAAATACCTATCCTCTAGGTCTATGACCAATATCATTATGTTTGCTTTTGCGAAGGAATCTAATTCCTTGCTCTTACAGTGCGGGGATCGACTTAAACGTCAGATTGTGACGTCTGAAGTCGATCCTCGCCCTTAAGGGTTATAAGGACAAAATTATTACCCCCAGGGACTGCAAACTGGTCAGGCCTTTTGCATGCTCATCGTCGCTCAAAATAACACATTATTGTTATTCTATTAAAGGTACTTCTTTTGACATGTCTGATTAACCCCCGTCACACGGGCACACTTTAATTCGGATTGAATTCGGGATAGACTCGGTTTATTTATCCCTGGTTTATCCCGCAAAATATAGTTAGTATTGTGGGGAGCCTCCGTGACCGAGAGGTAGCGTGCTCGGCCTCAGACCGCCAGGGCTCGAATTTCGAATCCTGTGTCTGGAGGACAGTGTCATCTCAATCATCTCACCATCCTCAGGAGGTTCTCCTGGCCCAGTTTAGCCTATATGTGCACAAAGGTGGCCTAAAGCCCGATTCATTTCATTTCATTTCCCGCAAAATATAACTCGGGTTAGTCCACATTTCCTGGTCACACAAACAGATTTTGTAGCGGGTTAATCCCGGTACAGACACGGATTAGTTCTCGTTCTGGTCACACACATTACATGTTTTGGGGATAAACTCGGGATAAAATAGTACTGGCGCAGTTAAAGACCCTATGTTAAAAAATTATTTCTTTTTCAGAATGTCCAATGTTTGAAAAATCCTTATTCACAAGGTCCGATGTTCAGAAGGTCCTATGTTGAGAAGGTGCTTGTTCGGAAGGTTCTATGCTCAGAAGGTCCTATGTTCAGAAGATCCTATGATCAGTAGCTCCTATGTTCAGAATGTCCTTTTTGTTCAGAAGGTTCTTGTTTAGAAGATTCTATGTCCAGAAGGTCTCGTGTTCAGAAGTTCCTATCTTCAGAAGCTCCTATTTTCAGAAAGTCATGTATAAAAAAAAGAGAAACAGCACAAAAAACGCCACAAGAAGAGGCGCAAGATGTGGCTCAAGAAACATCGCAAGAGGCGCGCAAGACGCGGCACGAGGAACAAAAGCAAACAACGGTGAATATAGGAGTAGGCTACGTAAAGCAAGACACAGCACCCCCTAGGATGTAAAGGAATAAGCGGCATAAAATACGGCACAAAGACGCAGTGCAAGAAGGGACGAGGCGCGAATCACAGCGCATGACGCAGCGCAATTTGTAACGCAAGACGCAGCACAATACACTGTTTGCATGATTTTGCGCATAAGCAGGTTTCCCAACTAAAAAGTTCAGCTTTTAGTCACTGTGTGGCGTGCTGCTATTGGGAAAGGTGTATAAATTGCATTTTTAGGTCTGCAATTTAATTGCAGATGTGTGATCAGATATCATTGTAAAAAAACTCAAATATCAATCAGTCAAATCCAAAAAAAACACAGCGCAAAACGCCACGCATGACGACAGAACTTCGAAACTTGGGTTCGGGGTTTCCAAGTTCCGGGAACTTGGGGGATTTCGGAATTTGAAGTTCCGAGAACGTCGTAACTTTGGAACTCACTCGCGTGTATCTCTAGAAGAAGTGAAGAATAAAGTTGTGAAGGAAATAAAAAAGAAACGCGAGATGTTTTTATACCTGAAGCTGAAAGATGGAAATGTGTTCCAGCATAAGATCTTCTGAACACAGGATCTTCTGAATATAGGACTCTCTGAACATAGGACCTCCTGGATATAGAACCTTCCAAACAAATATTTCTAAATATAGGATCTTCTGAACATTAAAGGGACCCCTTGGGATGAGACATTTTCAATGTTGTCAATTTTGAAAATTTAATTTATATGAAGCTATATAGCCTACTGATCTTAACTGAAAAAACGAAAAAGCAAAAAACAATTTCAAAGCACTAAAAAAGAGTGAAATAGTTGTATTTCCAGGTCGTATATTGCCATGTAAACAAAACAAGTCAGCAATATTCAGCACTTTGCATCACATATTCCCACGTATCAGACGGTAAGATCAAACCAGTCGCCGCTAATTGGTGTCTCATAGTCAGGACACGGGAGGACACACCTGCAGCACTGATTGTCTACTCAACGCTGGGCCGATGCCATCAGCATGTGGCCTAATGCTGTGAAAACATTCAATCGTCCTTCAGGTATACAAATAGTTTGTTTGGGTTACTTCTGGTTTGATAGAAATGTTGATTAAAAATATTTGTAAAAATATGAAAATTCTGAAAAAAATAAAAACATGATCCGTGGGATACACTACTTGAGTACGGAAGTAAAAACGAAAATTGATGTCATCCCAAGGGGCTGCTTTAAGTATTAAGTATTAAGTATTAAGTAAGTATTAAAGCATTTATAACGCGCCACATATCTCATGTGATTCATGGGCGCCGATAAAAAGAAAAGAAAACATGTAGGACCTTCTGAGTATATAGGACCTTCTGAACATATATTTCTGAACATAGGATTTTCTGAACATATGATCTTCTGAATATGAGACCATCTGAACATAGGACCTTCTGAACAAATATTTTCTAAACATAGGACCCTCTGAACATTGGACCTTCTGAATGTAGGACCTTCTGAACATAGGGCAATCATGTAAGAGAATACAACGTGCCCTTATGCACTATTTTTCGAATACAGTTTGAGGTACACTGGATGCAGTAAATTGTCCTGGAAGACAAACGCACAGATGTTCACATAAGCATGATTTAAGTCCTCACCAATCTGCTAATAGCTTCATCCGCCTACTCTACCACTGGTCTTTATTCACAATATAAAAGGTTCTTGAAGGTTCTTTGGCTTATGTCAAATTTATATAGAATGGTTTCAGATGCATACATGTATACATTTGGTAACCTTTTTTTCTAATAAAATGTGCTATACTAAGTGGCCCGGATTCAAAGGGATCTGCAGAGTGTATTTTATGACAGAATAAAAAAAAAGTAAAGGTGCAGGTTTATAGGCTGATCCGACTTTACATTTTACCCCATGGTCACTGGACCTGTTCATTCGTGTGCCATTTCAACTCCACGGAGAGCATACAGTCCTGCAGCCGTTTCGGCGAGTTGAACTTAATGTAAGACATAACACTTTATCACAACAAACATACTTTGTGTTGCTTTCTGTTATTTAATACTGTAATCTTCAAAATATATTTGTAGGGCCTACTTCATCTTCCTGGAGCGCTATTACCAGGTTTAACCCGTGTCTGACTCATCTTGCGGTCAGACGTACAATATATCTCGGGATAAAGTATCAGTTACACGCTTTATCCCGGGATAAAACATTTGCCCCACCTCCTGAGTAGGGGCGAGAATTTTCGAAAATATCCCGTGCTATTTCATTTAACCCGAATCTGCCCCGCTTACCATGTGAACGATCCCGAGGTAAACACGGGATATAATATTTATCTCGAATTCAATCCGCGTTAAAATGCTCGTGTGACTGGGGTAAGTTAATTCAATTTAATTTTTCAGCCACTTGAAGTTGTGCCTCGCTACCGCGACCCACAACTCTAAGTGGCAGAAAATTACTCATACTTGTTCATTTTGAGCACAACTATTTGCAAACCATGATATTTAGACACCCATTTCATTCCCAATGACAGCGATTTGGTTGACTAATAAAACAGATAAAAACGAGAAAAGTCGGGATTAGCAGGATAAGGTTTAACCCTTTAACCGCCGGTGCCGCATACATTCGGGTTTTCATTTTTTATAAGCACATTATGTACCACATTTTGGATATGTTAAAGATCAAATGTGACATCAACCAGCAAGATTTGAAAAGAGTTGACCTCCATTTTATCAAATCTGAATAATTTTCACTCACTTGAAGTTGTGGATCGCGTCAGCGAGACACAACTTCAAGTGGGTGAAAATTCAGATTGAATAATTTGGCGGTTAAAGGGTTAATAGTGCAAATAATATTTTGTATGTATACCTATCTGATAACAATTTAGACTGGTTACACTCCAAGTCATACAGGGTCTTTTATATCATATATCATAGAGAAAGGCCCTCCTACATGTGTGTTAAGCCGATATTTTTTCCATGAGAAAAGTATTTATCACAGCAAAGATTTCCAGCAAATATTCTCATTTTTTTATTCATTAGCAATCGACCATTTTAGAATATAAAAACAAGAGGGATAGCTGATATACCTTTCCTTTTCCTAATATTAGCGTTCAAAAATGATCACATGGTAGGCCTAAACTGTTCTTGAAAAGCGCGTATTATTGTTCCCTTAAACTATTAAAGTTACTTAACATATTTAAAGAAAACTTCGTATTTTTCATCGGGTGCCCGCAAAGAAAAAATCCTAGCTCAAGTTATAGCTTTCTAGTTTTTTTGTTTTCGCGCAAAGTCTTCTGATTTGGGACGTGGATTTCGCGGAATCCGCCCACAAGAAACACTCTCTAAAAATATTGCCAAGACAAAAGATGGTACATGATCTATGGGACTTCTGACTTCGCAGAAACTCGTAGGTCTATATAGGCTTAGATATGAATCAATTGGTTGCCGCGGCTTTGTCTGTCCCAATGATGTAGTTTCGTGGGAGATGCAATGATTGTCTATCAGTTTTTTTTTCTTAAATTATATTTTGTTTGGCCCAATGATGGTTTAATGGGAAAAGAGAAGGTAATTTGTCAATTTATTTTGAAAAAATGGCAACAAAGTTCATTGCTTGGCGTGTGGTATTATAGATTGAACTTTTGCTTCTTTATTGTAAGCAAGTAGGCATATGTAACTTTTGATTCTTTGTTTTAAGCATGTATGTTACAGAGAGTTTCTTTGTTGTATGATCAGATGATGTAATAGTGAAATGTCCCCCATACATAAATAATCTAGAAAATATGAAAAAGAAATGTTCTGGATAGACATGGAGCCTTTATCTGTTTCTCTTCAAATATCCTCTTATTTTGCATTTCATGCAGAATTGATTTCCCACCTACGTCACATTTAGTTAGCATGTCACTACATGCCTGTAATATGACAGGCTACTGATAATAAGTCTTCCTCAATTGAATTTGGTGTCAGACGTGTCCGTCGTAGTTTACTTCAGTCTTGTCATACCGGTCCCGTATTCTCGTACAAGTTACGATATATCGTAGGCTTCTGATTGGTCGAGATGACCATCACGACCATAAGAAGCCTGCGATATATCGTAACTTGTATGAAATTACAGGCCCAGGACACTTACATTGATTCAAGCAGCATGACATGTATGAGACTTATTTTCTTCCCCAGCAAGCACAAAACATTTGTATAAAAATTGTACAATGTTGGTACAACGTCGAAGACGTTGGGCCGACGTTGTTTTGTGTTTTGTGTTTACTAGGACCGTGTGGGCAAATTTATTGCAACATTTGCAGCTGGATCGCCAAATATAAATATCATAATAATGTTCATGTCTGATGTATGTATTATTACATTTTTTGTTAAATAAGTGCCATTTATTTTTATCCCGGACAATTATGGGTTGGGCGAGTAGTTTAGGCCGTATTTTGACGATCTAGCAAAATTTCAGTTTGATATAAATAGTAGGCACGAGAAGTTTAAAATAACGATTATGATTTTATGTATTATAATTATATAAAAACATGTAGCTACGAAACATAACTCAATTAATTTAATATTTATTGTTCTCTATCAGACTATGAAATAATAAGTGAGGGAGTGATTTCCGTCTGAGCTTTTTATATCCATGAATATATAAGAATATGTTCGGCATTTTGTGATAAATTTTGCAGTATTATGAATATAGAAAATCTAAACCGCGATGATATATTATTGCTATACTGGTTTTGGATTCTCAAACCGCCTAATCTATAGGAGCCTAATTTACGTATATATACGTATATATTATTATGTGAAGTAATGAAGTCTACTGATCCCGATTACAACCCACAAACACGTATACCGTATGCTTTTTGTAAGTATCGCTGGGAAAACATATAATTTAATTGAGACTACGACTTAGGCCCAACATTGACCCATCATTGGTTCAATGTCTCGTGTTTGCTGGACTGAACATGTGATAGGCCCTGCACGATTCGCATCGATTTTAAACCACTTTACCAATCCAGAGCGTTTGATTTGCACCAGATCTGTCCAAACTAGAACTGGATTGACCAAACCATCTAATCTGCCTGCATGAAGGTTTGGTCATTGGATCTTGAATAGGATTGCCAAACGATGCGTTTTTTCTGTTTTTGGATTAGCTGTAAATTTGGATCTGGAATCGGATTGTCAAATCAGATGGTTTATTTGGCTCAAACTATTTCTAGATTGGCGGCAACTGTGCTACTATCAATAATACGTTTGTACGGCGTTCGTAGAAGCAAATCGGATCACTAAACTATTTTGAGATCGGTGCAAATCGAACAGGGCCTTAGCCGTGTCGTCCTCTCCGAGGGCGTGAATTGATGCATTTGCTCTACCCGAAAAAATCAGCATGGTGGTGACTGAGAACGATCTCGACCCCAAGGTCCGAAAATGTCCATAACTTTTTAATGACTGTGCGGGCTGTGAGGTGAGCATGAGGACATGTGACTGGACTGATACTGATTCTACAAAACTATTTTCGACCTGATTATTTGAGGGCAAGTCTTCTATGACCGTCCGAAGAAATGTCCCACTATTTTGTACGGGGTCAATCTGTGGCTGAAAACGGTTTCAGCCACTGGGGCTGAACACGTGTCTGACCCTAGAGAATCGTATCCAGAAATCACACTCTGTCCAGCAAGAATATAATGTGTACGTTCTGCCAGACATAGCACCTCCCTTTAGGAGAGCTTCAGGCTGATAGGCCTATCACAGAAAACCAATAGACGTTCACCCAAAGCTGGGACGACGTCTACGACTTCGGCCCAGTTTGGCCCAGCGCTCGGCCAGCATCTCAGCACAGGCGACATTCGTCTTGCCATCCATCAGTCTGCGGTCGCCTTATCGCGACACACCTAGCAAACTGAAACTGCCATCTTTATCAAGCAAGACATAAACCTCGTGGACCACAATCCACCCAGCAAATACGATACATCCACCCTGCGACGGTGGCCCAACATTGGTCAAACATTGGGTAGGTGTATCGTGGACCACAATCCAGGCTGTCTGTAGAATAGTGCAGAATAATCCCGATAATCCCTGGCGACACGGACCAGGACGGCGGCTAAATATGCACGCAGCCACATCTACTGTCTTAGGCCGATATGTTTATATCATAAACTTCAGCGAAAATAGAATTTGGGGAGACCAGGGAGGCGATACACCTCCCTGGTGAGACAGATCAAATCATGCTTTTGTCAGTGTTTTAGTCCACCTTTGTGCACATTATAGGCTAAACTGTGTCAAGAGAACCTCCTGATGATAGTGAGATGAACGAGGTGACACTGCCCTCCATTAACATAATTTGAGCCTTCACGGTCTGATGCCGAACACGTTACCTTTCGGTCGCGGAGGCTCCCCATAATGTTGAATCTTGAACCTTGGCTAGTATGAATAAAAAAAATATCTATCGTATTACATATTCAACTGTTTGATTTTTTTTATTATTTTTTAAAAAGTTATTGAAAAAAGAAAATGTAAAGGTAAATGTTTTTGGTCTGATATCAAATCTGGAGACTCATCAGCCGACTTTACATTTACCCCTTGGTCACTGGACCTGTTCATTCGTGTGCCATTTCAACTCCACAGAGATGAGTCCTAGAGCCATTTCGGTGCATTTAACTTATCGTACACAGCGCCATCTCTGTCCTACCAGGTACAAGTGAATTATAATAATTTTCACCCAAGTTGTGTCTCGCTAACGCGATCCACAACTTCCAGTGAGTGAAAATTATTCAGATTTGACAAAATTGAGGTCAACTGTTTTCAAATATTGCTGATTGATGTCACATTTCATCTTTAACATGTTTAAAAAGTGGTACTTGATGTGCTAATAAGAAATGAAAACCCGAATATTTGCGGCACCGGCGGTTAAAGGGTTAATGACGAGTTGAATATTGATGACAAACAAATATAATATTTTTATATACACCTAAATTAAAAAAAATACTTTTTGAAATAAAATATTCAAGGTATGGAGTTGCAGTGTGATTTTTTGACGAGAGACTGCTTGAGATTATGCGTTCGCGTTTTAAACACCACTAGCTTTCAGCAGTGCTACGGCAAAAGCTAGTTCAGATGGAGGCTGATGTGCATGTAGGCGACAAATTGCCAGGTCAACGCCACAGCGGCTGAGTAACTGTTGATATATAGATACAAGAAAAAAATAATGGTCTGCTAAAAAGCGTCCACTTGACCGACAAACAGGGTAAGTTTGTACCTTGTTCACATACACACATTTTATTGTTTACATTCAGTAACATTAACCCTCGCAACGCTGAAATATTTGTGGATAAACCACATAAGCCAAAGGGTTTTTCAATTTAAAATCATCATAAATGTCTTAGTTAGTTGTTTCTGCTTCATTCGCATACGGCCATTAGAAGTATTTTAATTTTTCAGTGCGGGGACCGTTTTTATACGTCAGAATCTGCCGTCTACAGACGTCAGATTCTGACGTATGAAGTCGTTCTCCGCGCTGAAAGGGTTAGGAGACGCAGTATGCGCATGTGTTTCATTCTGATCAATTGACGGCATCACAAACCAGCAACGTGACAAAGTCATCTAATTTTTAGCTCCTTAAAAATTTATTTATTTTTGGATTGAGATGAGTTGGCAGTTCCTTTCTTGGTCGTAATCAGATAGTCATATATACTATGCAGTGATGCAATGAGGGGTCGTGTTCTATCACGTATTCTATCATAATAATAATGTGAATTATTACTAGAGTATAGCATGACAATATATTATGCTGATTAATAGAAAAGAGCAGAACAATTTTTTAGGCTTTGATTAAATAGGTTATTATATAAGGTACTCCATCCAGGCCACTGTCTTAGCTAGGATTAAACAATATTCGTCGCCTCGGAGCTAAAGGATCCTATCTTCCACTCTGACGAGTGTCAGATAGGATCCTTTAGCTCCGAGGCGACGTATGTAATTTGGACAATTCCACCCCCGTCATGTTAACTTTATATCCGGCCAAAAAACGTGTGCACGGGTCGCTGGCTAACACAGTTACGGCCACGTCATTTCTTGGGAGATGTTAAGATGTAGATGGTACCTTCAACCCCTACATACATACACCCCCAATAAATGCGCTGCGTGACATCTGTTGCACTATAATCTTTGGGCGTTTAGACATGGCTTTGATTTATATGGCGTCTATTCAAGCATTGTGGCATAAACACTTCTTTACATTACCGTCGACGCCCCATTGTTAACAGTTAGAGCACTGGCTCGATCTCACCACATTTAACCTTCTTAACCCTTTCACCACCAGTCCAATTTTATTCGTGTTAATAGCAGGATTAAATACCAGCTTTTAACATGTTAAAGATAAAACGTGACATCAATTAGCAAGATTGATGTCACGCTGACCTCCATTTTGTAAAATCTGAAAAAAATTCACTCTTTTGAAGTTGTGGATCACGTCAGCGAGACACAGCTTCAAGTGGGTGAAAGTTACAATTAAATAATTTGGCGGTTAAATTAACCTTTTCACCGCTAATCACGACTATAATCGTTAATTATTCGTTTGATTAGCCAATATGGGTGTTTAACCCTTTCAAGCCTGAATTTACCATTGTCATCTACATCCACTACAAGCCGCGAATTGCTATCGCAATTCTCGACTTGTAGTGGATGAAGATGATTTGATGTGGTTTAAAAATTAAAGAAAGTCGCCATGTATTGGTAAACCAGTTTCATGGAAATTTCCGTTCTAAAAACCTTAGTTGTAGGGAAATTAAATCTGTTTTCAGGGATGTAAAATGATGCTTTAATGCATCGTGAGGGCTTAAAGGGTTAAACAACAAGAATTGTAAATGTTTGGTCTCAAATTAAACATAAATAAATTATAAGTAATTTTCACCGACCAAAAAAGTTGCTGAAAATTTAAAAAAGAAATTGGTGCGCAATTAAATGCTTAACACCCACATATTTCTTGTTATTTTTATGTAAGATTGAGCTGTCAATCCCTCCGGCAATGTCCACCTCAAAATGCATGAAAACCGTGTTTTATACAAAGCTCGTCTTATAAAATACCAAGCGTTAAATATGAAACGGAAGCTTCATGCTATAATCGTTAGTCCGTTTCGGAGGCGAAACATCCCTTTTGCAGGATAAACGTCCGCCTCCGAGTCTAAAAACACGAGGCGACGTATTAAAAACCAATATTTTCAGCAAATGAGCAGGTATTTATGTTTCATTTTACATTTATGAACAAACATGGCAATTTAAAAAGCCTAATATATGTCCCTCGTGCAGTCGTCTGAAAGCTGTGGACTCGACATTTATAAGCAGTGACAACATGCTGTTTTTTATCTAGACATGGAAAATCGGTAATAGATTGAATAGACCACCTATTATATTTCCCTTTTCTATGTTCATACTATTCAATAGAATTGCCCAGATACAATTAGTACACAGATACAACATCAGTAAATATCTACAATCCCAGGAATCTGTTCGAAATAACCGTTTATTATCAGAATTCAATAAAATAAAGGTATCCACAGTGAAATATTTTGACAAATCCTCCTCGCAGTTTATGGCAACGCCTCCTCTCTCTACACGTGTACACGATGTTAAAATGGGGGTACCTTAATATCCTCAATTACACAACTACACTGCTAATATTACTTACATTATTTTCAAGCTGATATACTAATGTATATGTAAAATTTTAAATATAAAACAACCTTTATGAAACTGAAACTTGTAGACATTATGTAAATCCTGGATCTCCAGTTTTTACCTGAATAAATATATTATTTGTGCCTATTGGAAACGCATATTTTCTCACTACAGTAACGTTTGGCCACATAAATATGAAATATTGAAAAAATCAGCTGGTTGACAATCTCAGCTGCCGTTGAGGCGCTTCACTAGATGATCGCCAAGCACTACGGTGACTGATGTCACCACTAGACTATTCCGCTCCCTTTAAAATCACAAAGTGGAAGTTATTATGTACAGCGCCTTGATTAGTTTTTCTAGAGGGGGCGCTATATAAGTGTAAATTTGATTGATTGACATAAATATGGCTGATGCTGATGATGTTGGGGCAGCCAGAAAAAACACAGAACATCGTCGCAAACGGAAAAGAGGCCAAGCCCGGGGATCAACATAAGCGAAAAAACGAAAACATATATTTCTACATTTGAGAATTCACCAACCACCTTAAAGCACAGCGTGAATCTTTCTTCAAACATTACACACGACCACACATATCATTCTACAAAATAAGAAGCAAGCTTTCTTTTCAGTTTTAGAAAATGCTGCAGACGACGTGCCCTCTGGAATCCTATACATTGTACAAACTAATTTCTTGAAACTGTTAGATGGTACTCCTTACAGTAAACAACACAAATATGGTATTGCAATGAAACCATAGTTTTTCAACATGGGTACAACAAACAGTGCTCAAGAAAATGTGTAGTAATAACGCACGAAATACACGGTGATAAATTATTTTGTGAGCACAAGTACACAAACCAGATTGATTTGCGCACACACAGTTATTTTGCTGAATAACATAACATGCCACGGTTGTGATTCTCATAATGACGTGTGTCAACCAAGGCGAATGAATTTTGCTGATTCCTCAGTCAATTCTGAACTAATTTCCGTGACATTTTGCTCAAACAATTGACCACAGCCATGGGGCGACAATACTCATAACATTTTGCGAAGTTTTAGAAGAGCATTATATAGGTTTTGACTTTAACTAAGCTAATTGATGTCAATTTTTGCAAATTAGGTTGATCCGAGGTCTTCAAAATGTCGTGGAGCGATTTCCATGGGGGGAAAACCACGAGTAAATGCACCAAACACACCACTGTGTGTGACCTGGTTATGAAGCTTTAAATATGTTAGTTAATGCTAATTTATGCAAATTAGGTTGATCCGAGGTCTTCAAAAGTTAGTGAAACGATTTCAATGGGGTGAAAAGCCTGGGTATAGCTACTAAAATCACCTCTGTCGATGAACTAATTAAAAAAATTAGAACATTCTATAGTTTTTTTGTTTGAATTACGTTAATTTATGGTAATTTATGCAATTTGTGCTGTTGTTATCAAAATGTAGTGAAACGACTTCCTTTTTGTAGAAAACCTGGTTATAGACACCCGAAACACCTCTGTGGGTGACTTGCTTGAAAATTAGAGCATTTTTAAGATTGATGGCTTAAATATGCTAATTTATGTACCCCCCCCCCCTCTCACATCTCTCCCACACCAACTTTTTTTAAACCTGATATGCCTAAAACATGAAATGAGATGTTAACAGCAAAAATAAAGGGATGAACTTTATATTTTGACCCATTATAGGGGGGGGGGGGGTACCCCGAAAACTGTTTAAAATCGGGGGTAGGGCTACTTACATGTCTGTGGTTGTTATTCTTGTTTAGCAATATACCGTATAAAAGGTAATTAAATTTCCGTTCTAATGATGTATTGCATGATGCAGTGGATTAAAGGGTTTTCTCTACAAATGCGTTGAAACATGTTTTTTTATTACACAATAATCAAAATCGACAACAAAACCAGCCAGTTAACATGGTCAATGAAAACGACGTAATAAAACATAATTATTGGCCATATTTATATTTAACTTTTGTTTTCTGAACCCAGATGTGTATTTTCTTAAAACTGAGTGTCATTTAGATTTGTATATGGCATAGATATTTTGAAATGAGAGAAAATGTGTGTATTTAGGTGGGCTGAAATATAAAACTTTGAACTTTGCTCGACATTTAAGTGCTAATTATTTTTTTAGCTTATTTTTACATTTTGGTTTTACCAATTTGGGTGTGCTGAATTCAAATATGTCGGTTGACATTCTAACTTTGGTGCCATTCACCTCTAAATAAGCAAAACCAAAAATGGCCGCCAAAACCACATCTGTGCTATATTTTTGTTACATATTGTTGCACGATTTCTGGTTTCTGCATGATTTAGAGTTGATAAATTTATGTCTCATATTTTTTTGATCGAAATGACCTTTGTTTTACCCTTCAAGTTCAAAATGGTTACCTTCAACACACACATATAAGCTGTTTTTATGCACGTGAACTATAATATCATAAACAATATTTGTTTAATGGAAAACTAAAAAATAGATTACGCAATACGGCAGATCAGGTTGCAAGGCATTTGAAACTGTATTTAATCACAGCATATTATAACTTACCTTGATTTGCTTAGTCTTTGAAATGACGTCATTATTGTTATAGCAAATATGAAAAATGGCGTCCATCTTGGATTTTACGATAAACTATAGGTCAGACGATGAACACCAGAATGTTTTTTTGGCCCCCAAGTCATACAAAATAAAGAAAAATGAGCAATTTCGAGCCACAAATAAAAAAAATGTGATTATTTTACATTTTGATAGTCCTTTTGTTTCTTGTTCATATGAAGGTGAATTTCGCCGTCATTTTAGATTTTTTCATTTAAATTTACACGTCAGTAACTTTGATTTCTGGTCCACTATGTTAACAGAAATAAATCATACTATCGTCAACATTTTTAGCGGTATACTTATGGTAACAGTAAATATATAAAAAAAAACGACTGACATCTTGTATTAGAAGGTCAAATAAAGGTTATTTCTTTCCAAACACACTAGAAAAAAATATGTAATCAAAATCTTGCAGAAATCATCAATAGTGCTTTCTTGTGCGAAAAAACATAGAAAATACGGGGGTTTCTTTACATTTTGGCAGCCATTTTGTGTTTTGCTAATTTGAAGGTGAAGGTCACCAAATGTAGAATGTTATCCAACAGATTCGAATTTAGCACACACAAATTATGTAAAAACAAGTGGATAAAAAATTATACAGAAAAATTCTAAGAAAAAATCATGTTTCATATTTCAGCACATGCTGAATACAACTATTTCCACGTAAGGTTTCTATATGTTTTCATTTAAAAAAATATAGGACATTTAGAAATATAACTAACACTCATTTTTAAGCACACACATAACTGGGTTCAGAAAATATAAGCCAGATATGGATATGTCCAATAACTACATTTTCTTAAGTCGTTTTCTTTCCCCATATTGAATCGTTTGTTCTGTTGTACATTCTGATTATTTTATAATAAAAAAATATGCTTAAGCGTATGTGGAGAGAAAACTACTTACTACTGCAATGTGTGATATAACATAAGAACAGGAATTTAATTATCTGTTATATGGTATATAGCAAATGCAGATTGGTTAACCAAAACATCAACGACAGACGTTTGCGTAACCCTACCCTCTAATTTTAGACAGGTTTAGGGGTACCTCCATATAAGGGGTCACAATATAAAGTTCATCCCTACTTTTTGCTATTAACGTCTCATTTCATGTTTAAGACATATCAAAGTTTAAAAAAATTGGTGTGAGTGAAATGTGGGGGGGGGGGGGGAGGTGCACGGTGGGTGGTTGTAGCCCATGGCCTAATATAAGTTTGCGACCTGTGGGGTCTGAGAAGGTTGCTATATCTCCATTATTTCAACATCAACCCACCAAACGCGACACATTCACCCAATGCTGGTTTAATGTTGAACCACCCTATTCGAAGCTGTCCCATCATCAGTTGCAACTTCAGTTCACCGTCTCGCCAACATATCGTATATGCCGAAGTACAGGATATATAATACGTAATTACGCAAAAAGTATATGTGCAGACTGTGAAAGGGATTTGCCATTGTCTGCGAGGAGGAGTTGCCTAGTGATATTTGACTAATGGTCCCCTTAATTACTGTTTTTACCATGGATTCAACATGCAAAATAAAACTAAATTCACAAAGTGTTGTGGGTATATACATTACGACTTTTAGTTTACTTAATAAAGAGGTTATGGCTTGGAAATCTGAATAAAGTGTACTTATTGTTCAATGAAAACACATCATAGCACATATTTTTCGACTTATGTCGAGCTTCTAGAGCGCTGAGGGGGCGTTCCAAAGTCTCGGAAAGGGACTTTCGCCTCTGAAACGGACTAACGATTATAGAATGTGATGTATGAAAGCTTACGGAGTGCATATTAGGCGACGAAGGTGCTCATAGGGCTAAGACGAGATTGAAGCTCAATTTTTGTTTTTAGGTGCGTTGGTTTGTTTACTTCTTTTTTGGCAGCTAGTGGGTTGGTCGGTTCATCGTTTTCTTGAATTTGTTTGACTGGTGTGCATTGATTGATTGATTGATTGATTGATTGATTGATTGATTGATTGATTGATTGATTGATTGATTGATTGATTGATTGATTGATTGATTGATTGATTGATTGATTGATTGATTGATTGATTGATTGATTGATTGATTGATTGATTGATTGATTGATTGATTGATTGATTGATCGTTTGATCGATCGATCGATCGATCGATCGATCGATCGATCGATCGATCGATTGATCGATTGATTGATTGATTGATTGATTGATTGATTGATTGATTGATTGATTGATTGATTGATCGATCGATCAATTGATTGATTGATTGATTGATTGATTGATTGATTGATTGATTGATTGATTGATTGATTGATTGATTGATTGATTGATTGATTGATTGATTGATTGATTGTTGATCGATTGTTGATTGATTGTTGATTGATTGATTGATTGATTGATTGATTGATTGATTGATTGATTGATTGATTGATTGATTGATTGATTGATTGATTGATTGATTGATTGATTGATTGATTGATTGATTGATTGATTGATTGATTGATTGATTGATTGATTGATTGATTGATTGATTGATTGATTGATTGATTGATTGATTGATTGATTTTTGTATTACACCAGCTGCACAATATTGACTCAGAACAGGCTGGTTGGTTGACCAGGGTTGTCGATATAAGGTAGTTATATGGGGAACTGTGCTCACGCAACTAATTATTCTAGAAGATCACAGAAAAGTTTAATTCATTCATTCATGAAAATAACAATGTGTCGTGAATTTTTTCTAAAAATTGTTGATTTTTTAGAAATTCATAAAAAAAAGAACAAAAATTAGGTGACGTATTAACATGAGGGATCTTATGACAGCCCCTCCCGTCCCTGAATAATGAAAATCACCGAAGATTACATTTCTACGCTATCGCAATGACAGTGCCATCTGGCTTCGACTGTAATTAAAAATTCCACTGAAAATTGTAATCCTTTCTCTAATATTTCATTTTGGATTCTACAAATATGAACCTTAACGGAATCAATATTTGTTAAGTCTACACCGCCATAAACCAGATAAAACAGTGGGGTCCAATGTTTACAATAGCACAATAAGTTGACCTTTGTCAGTGTATTACAGCTATTAACAAGCTGTGCCAAACGCGGATTCTAATAAAACTCACAAACAACACGACAAAATTATCAAATAAATGTATCTTTTTTCCTGAGATAGTACGCCATTCAAGAAGACTCCAATGCACATCTCTAAATACTGTATCCCCTGGTATGGATAATACAGTGAAAAACTGGCACAATGCCTGAATACGAGGGGGTCCTGTCGTGTTCCAAGTATCGTGACAGAAACTACCGGCTACGAGTGCAAGTGCTCCAGGCAGTAGCAGCCCAGCAAACATGATACGTTGACACAATATTGGTTCAATGCTGGTTCGACGTCGTAGAGGGCGATTCCCACCACATTTGATCCTGTACAGCCTGTATACGTGCTTATTATCAGCAAACCCTCCCTGAGGTCACAGTACTCAAAGTTTGTAACAGTGACCTACTGCGGTGAAACGTCTCCTCCCAACAAACAGGACACATTGAAACAATGTTGGTTTAATGTTGGACCAGCGTCGCAGACGGTGGACCAACATTAAGCCAACATTGTTTCAATGTATATAGTGTTTGTTGGGCTATCGGGACGCCTGTGAAGATTTCGATAATTACAAGCGTACACAAGATAGCGAGTCAATGTTGTTTTCATGCTGGCCCAGCGTCGTGGACCTTACATAAAAACAGGCCTACACCTTACACGTCCGGGATCGGATCAAGCGCGGACGATGATGTTCTTGTGCGGATGTTTGTCAGAGAGAATCCGCGACAATCCTTGTCGCATATTAGAATCGAGGTCTATCCGTGTGGTCTCCCTGATGATCCGGTTGTGAAACTTACATCGGGCCAACTTTCGGAATGTTCAAAATTCGATCCCGGACCAAGGGGTAATAAAAAAACTGTGAAACATAATCATGCCGCATGTAAGTCTACAAGCTATTGACCCCTTTTTCTGCAATGAATTAATTAACATCCTTGTAGATACCTTGTAGGATCCGCGAATAGCGTGTGACATCCGCGGGCCCACGTCTGGTATTCTACCAGCAACTCAATGACGGCGGTGATTGGCCGATCTCGTCATGTGACAGGCTGAGCCACTCTTGGATTAGCCGGGGGTATACTAGACTTGGTACTGTCCGTGTTGGGTACCTCGTTGTGCCGCGTAGGATTGGGCCACGATGTTCAAGTTCACTACGTGTTAAATACATAAGATTCGTTGTTACCTAGAGGCTATACTGCATGTCACGTACGTGTCGCCAGCCTGTCGCCTACATACTAAACGGAAATCAATGACTAACGCCTGAGTCGCAAATCCAATTCAGCCGTCGTCCGATGATCGGCCGACGTATTATTTCGCTCATCAGGCCGGCGTCCAGTCGATGATTACACGGACATCCTACCGCGCTTGGTGCGCTCTTGTGTGTGTCGGACGCTAATAGTAACTTCATGGTCGCACGAGCAGTGACCAAGATTAAAAAGTGCTCGCTGCTACTACGTAGGGCCTACATGAGAAAAGTAATCAATCAAGCAAAGTCAACATCCACATCATCGGGGGACTTTACCAACTGTTTAAACTCAAATAATTTGAAGCATGATCTTGTGTGCTTCCGTACTGCATCGCTTCTAATATTGATAAGATAATTATAAAATATATTTTCAACAACATTATTTTGTCAAAAGAATTGAATTCCAGCTGTGTATATATTGTGTTGTATTCACATTTACAACTAGGAAAGGAGCTCCCGAACTTCCGAGCTCCGAGGCCCGGCTTTAGTCTGTTTGAGTGCTATATACAGAAAATCAATGTATTGGTCTTCCTCATGGGCCAGAATCCTAAATGTCCGGGATATAATGAAGGAAAGAACCAAGGAGACAAGTTCAAATATATCTTCGACGTGTATTCCTTCCACCACCATCTGCTGTATATTTTTGCGCAAACACGTAGCATTCACCAAATGCTGTTTCAATGTTGATCCACAGCCTTCGACGCTGGCCCGTCATTGAAACAGCATTGGGTGATTGTACCATGTTTTCTGACTGCTGCATTTTGCGGGTGACGCTTTCTATCATGTACATGTATAATAATTGCCCGTCCTTTTTATGTTCATTGTAGATGCAATAACATTTGGACGCAGCCAATATCAACTACCAAGCTAAATATGAAGGCCAACAACACTGAGCCAGCTATGCTCCGACATCGTATACCTGCCTTATCACGACTGAGGACTGCACTCTGTACCCCACCACCCTCTACAGAAGTGAAGTACTTGTACTTGATGAATGCATTGGCCTAGTGACCCAGTCTCAGCCAGAGAGGCCAGGACGAAGGGCGCGGTGTAGCCCCCCCTAGAATACACGAGATATTAATCCAATGTTGGGTCAATGTTGGACCAGCGTCGTAGACGGTGGGCCAACATTGACGCAACATTGGCTCAATGTCTTGTGTTTGATGGACCACTATTAATGAGGAACCATAACACTAGGCCTACTCAGTGGCTTTATGTTGGGACAGCGTCGCAGGTGGTGTGCCGGCATTATCCCTGCAGTGTACTAATGACTGTATTTGCTAGGATCTGACCTGCGAAAGCAAACAACAGTAACCGCTTACTTGAAAAGCACACAGTTACTCATGTTTTCCTTCGACCTAATGGTCTCAGATTCCCCGGTACTGCGAACGCTCTGCAATACATCGAATTAATGTTGGACAGACGGCTCGTGCGAATAAACATTGAGCTATGTGATATTAGCGGTATGATTATATCTGTATATAAACAGTATTTTTATAAGAATTTGTGTCAAGAATGGCATGCGGAAACGAGTGGAAGATTCAGCATTTTCTGAATCGTCTACATCATCAGGCTACATGTAGGTAACAGGATTCTTAAAGGTCAGGTTTTAAAAGGTCAAGTTTTATTGGTGAGAATGATTCGATCGTCGGTACGATTTATGCCACTGGGATCGACTTCTAGGATTCGAAAATACTCTCCTGTCCCTAATAAACGAACCGGTTCGTTTGTTAAGCAGCAGCCGATTTTGCAGACAGGTTCGTTTGTTGTGGTCAGGCTCGTTTAATAGAAAATGAGTTTTAGATGACTGAAAACAAGTTTTCCATTTTCTAAAAACTACTTTTCATGCGGGTAATGAATAAAACATACGGTAAAGGAATATTTTTTCCAAGAAGTGCTTTTATTGTGGACAGGTGCTATTAATAAAAATATAGGATTTTTCCAACAGGTGATTTTTTTCCGAACGCGCTTCTATTAGGGACAAGAGAGTAGGGGAGCTGGCCTTTTGACGTCAGAGTGGGGGGGGGGGGGGGGCTGTGACATCCGGGTGGGGGATTTTGTCTGATTGGTTTTAGAACATGAGCGTGCACATGTACATGTTGATGTACAACGCATCTTCAAAATTTAGACCACATACAGTGGCGTATCCAGAATGTGCAAAAAGAGGGGGCCTAAGCCACATTTTGGCCGAAAAAAGGGGTGTTAGCTTCACTTTATTCCAAAAAATGCATGAAAATGCAATATTTTCACCAATAAGGGGGGGGGGGTACGCCGGGTACGCCCTATGATGGATCCGCTATTGTCATACGTCAACACGGTAATCGGACAAGCGCTGCTGACATCCGGAACAACCCCACATATTCTGTGAAACAGCCTTGACCTGCAATGTTTTCACCTAGCAATCTAATGCAATAAGTATGGGGGGGGAGTACTTATATAACATTATTTTCACCAAGTAGCTTTTCAAATGGATTTCAGGTGACATCACTGCGTATACTTCAATAATTTTGCTAAGCTGTAAATCACTTCATCTTCATGTGCATCGTCACATTTCCTTATTTTTTTTTACTATTTATTTACTTTTAATGAAATCATTACATTTCATCAATGAATATAACCTTCTCTGACAAATGTGACGTGATATCAATATTTGTTCTAGATCGAAAAATTGAGATGATCAACAAAAAATCAACCAATTACCAATTGTGAAGCGGTACGGGGTTGTAATAATATCTGGAGCTTGTGGATATCAAGATTACCATAATAACTATCATCCGAATGTTGCCTTTATCATGTGCATGATATTATATATGGTATGCCTACACTGGATATACACGTGGTATAATATTAGAACGAACAAATGAGACAAATTCAAAATCGTTATGATAGTAATGTAAACATTCTTTACACAGGTCTACAATATGATATGGCAATTTTACTTCATTGCTGGTAAATCTAAATTCAATATAATACGCTAATTATCACAAAGCATCCTCATTTATCTGACCTTAGTCATCTTATAGGCCTAATATGCTATGGTATGTATATTATATACCAGATGTGCTTTTTCAATGTGTGCACTATCTGATTGAAATATTTCTTTTTTTAACGATAACAACATACAGAACAGCTATAAAGCCACAATTGATGTGTATATATAATACAGCAGATTCATTTCGAAATATATTATACAGTTACCGACGTAACCTAAAGGCACATTCTCTACCAGGCTTTCTCTCGCGTGTTTGTCTCTCGGCCGCGGGATCAAATCTGGTTTTGTCGCGCCTTTGAGCTCGAGTCCTTAATGTTTTATGCGCTAATATATTAGCAAATAACATCGTAATGAATTTATCTCTTCATAAACCACGGTCTGGCAACATTATCTGCAATTATTGTATGTCAACTGTTCTTCAATGGCTCCATTTGTCATAACTAAATACAAGGACATACGATCATTGTGGGCAAGGTGAAAATTAATTGTGTCTAAGTAGCTCAGATAGAATATTGTAACTCGCTATATAGCTCAACATGCTCGGCCACTTTTCTTTTGCCATGTCATGATCGTTGACAGGATAAAAACAATATTTGTCAATTATCAACCCCCTGAAATCCTCAAGGGCTCTCAATCCTCAATTTATTTGAAGCTTCAGTGTAAATGGATGAAATATCGTTCAAAAGTATTACCCTTTAATGTTAAATAGTAAATATAGGGCTTTATGTATGTCTACAACTGATGACAGTTAATCAATTTTACATTTTCTGGGGGAGAATATGAAAAAGGCAAAAATTATTGGCCCAAACGCTGTCTTATACATGTAGGCGTTCACATAGCATTGGAACAACGCTAATTGGCTCATCATTTGCTGTGGTTTGGCTTGATAACTCGTTGAGAATTTGAGTAGGCTACTCAAGTACTCGCTATTTCTAGCGGCGAAGAGAGGGCATATCCTTTGCAGATAATGATAATAATTGATGGAGTTTGGACATCGACGCTGGTATTTAATAAGTTAGAAAATGTGATTGTATATTATATACATAATATATAAGGACATGAAATAACGCATTTTGTTTGGTTCATCGAGTCATACAAATCACATGGTATGGCATTCATTGCATGCCATGCCATGCCATGCCATGCCATGCCATGCCATGCCATGCCATGCCATGCCATGCCATGCCATGCCATGCCATGCCATGCCATGCCATGCCATGCCATGCCATGCCATGCCATATAAATAGTACGGTACGGTACGGTACGGTACGGTACGGTACGGTACGGTACGGTACGGTTCGGTACGGTACGGTACGGCACGGCACGGTACGGTACGGCACGGCACGGCACGGTACGGTACGGTACGGTACGGTACGGTACGGTACGGTACGGTACGGTACGGTACGGTACGGTACGGTACGGTACGGGACGGTACGGTACGGTACGGTACGGTACGGTACGGTACGGTACGGTACGGTACGGTACGGTACGGTACGGTACGGTACGGTACGGTACGGTGCGGTACGGTACGGTACGGTACGGTACGGTACGGTACGGTACGGTACGGTACGGTACGGTATGGTATGGTATGGTATGGTATGGTATGGTATGGTATGGTATGGTATGGTATGGTATGGTATGGTATGGTATGGTATGGTATGGTATGGTATGGTAAGTACCTAATTACCACGTGACACCTTCACGCTGTATGTATTTGATATCCACACCGAATGTGTTAAATGTTAAAGTATGATCCAAATACGTCATTCACTATCACAAGTATTTTATGAATCAATAACTAGATTGTCAACCCTTTAGCTGACATATTCATAAAAGAAAAATTGAACGTCATGATGAGACAACGAGAGCCTACCAAAATATATATACATATATAAATAGATAACTCTCCTCATATTAAAGCAGCCCCTTGGGATGACATCAATTTTCGTTTTTAGTTTTGTAATGAAGTAGTGTATCCCCCAGATCATGATTTTATTTTTTTCAGAGTTTTTAGATTTTTATAAATATTTTTTATTAATATTTCCATGAAACTGCTTAAAACCCAAACAAACTTTTTGTGTACCTAAACACATGCTGAAGGACGATTGAATTTTCCTACAGCACTGGGCCACATGTTGATGCCGTCGGCCCAGCGTTGGGCAGACAATAAGTGTTGCAGGTGTATCACCTCATGTCCTGACTATAAGACACCAATCAGACACCAATTAGCGGCTATTGCTTTGATCTCCTGGGCCAAGACGTGGGAATATGTGGTATGAAGTGCTGCATATTGCTGACTTGTTTTGTTTACATGGCAATATACGACCTGGAAATATAACTATTTCACTCTTTTTCGGTGCTTTAAAATTGTTTTTTTTTACTTTTTTGTATATTTAGTTAAGATCAGTAGGCTATATGGCTTCATATAAGTTAAATTTTCAAAATTGACAACATTGAAAATGTCTCATCCCAAGGTGTCCCTTTAACTTATTGACTACCATGTCTTGTAGCTACTACCAAGAAAATATAATAACCTTATTATATATTCTTGCTACTACACATAATATTGAATTTAATGTAATGTTGCATATAATATTGCATTTAAACACAGTAGTCTGAGAAACTACTTATCTGCGTTATAGGCTATGGTGGATCACAGCAAGATTATATACGTCTTGATAAGCACACATGTCAATGACACGAGAATGTACAACTGTACCACTTTGCTCCTTAGAAAGCAGGACACTTGCTCTTAGAAAGCAGGACATATCTCAAATGGGATTGTTAGAAAGCAGGACCATTTCAGCTAATGCTTTGCTGGATATCGCAGGTAATGATTAGACCTACCCTCGTGTCCAAAGATAAGAATAGTATACAGATATCAAGTGCTTCCGTGCCTGAATACATACAAAGGTCACAACAGTTAAAAATACAATTCTATGATAGAAAGAAATGGATGTAATTCTATTTCCGTTTACTGCGCATGAGTTATAGTTTGGATCCGGCCCATGTCGACCCCTTGAATATGAAATGGTGTATCTGTATCTTTCATATCCAAACGTGACGGTGTATTTACATATCTAAAAAATAAATGATGATTGCATGTATGGCTCTTGATTATTTATGTCTATGATGATGTATTTGTCTGTCGATGTGACAGAGAAATGGGAAAATATCATTGAAACTCAAGGTGTGCCCATATTATTCAGCTGAGCTGCGTGTAAAACAGATTTTTCGTTCAATTTTGAATCCCTGTAAATGTCAGTTGCAGACTAGTGTATCCTTTTTTAAACACAATATTAACCTAATTTATTTTCTAAATTTCATTACTGGAAAACAATGGTCAAACCTATTTTTTAAACATAATTAGGTTTATGTCCCATGGAAAATTAATTGAAGGCCAAGCTCATGTTTTTATTGACATATGTTTCAATATGATTTCCAAGAGCTCTGATCACCACAGGCATAACATCTTTACCTGCTTATATGAACAGTGAATTGACATGGGACGTTATGCGTTCACATTGGACATTCTTCATCTCTACATATAACACAAATATCCAGGGCATTATTAAAACCTTGAGCAGCGGTCTCTTCCCCCTACTATTGAAAATATTTCAATGTGACTTCCCAAACTGAGTGTTGTATTCTACTTGTAGGACGCTAAGTGCATAAAGATAAATATAATCTAACTATATGTTCGCCAGCATACTCTGGAAAATTCCACTTTATCAACTCATCAAAGATAGAGACAGTGTGAAGTGGTCATTCATAGTGGTGTATCAATGATGTGGAGCTTCAAACACGTGATTCACAGGTTCACACTTGGTTCAAATCTTCTTGGTTCAAAATATCATACAGTCGCCATCACCCTGATCACAGACACAAGTCAGGTCTGACCAAGAATATATATATATTCTTGGTCTGACCTAAGTGGATTTGGACTAATCCTTTCGACAGAGTAAATCTTACTGTGTGTGTGTATATTATGAAGTGCTCTTGAATCTAGGCCAAGAGATGAGGTCTACATAACATAGACTTGGAGAATCCTTGGTAGCCAGCGCTTATTATGCTAATTGGTAGCACAAATCCATATGATGACTTTATCTCTGCTCATATCAGGTGAAAGCAAAGTACGTACACCGAGGCACATCACATAGTCCTTGGGCCGGATAGGATTATCGTTCACCCCCCCCCCCCCCTCCAGAGACCAAGAGGTTTGCTCCTTAGACACCCCCAATATAAAAAATGGATATCAACTGCCTGTTTACGGTCATTTTCAAAATGGCCGCTATCGAGATATGCTAATTCACGTATTTTGATGTCTATACGCATGTTTCTAGGTGTGAGGAATCCAAAGGTGACCATACAAATGTGCTCATGGATGTGTCTCAGCTACAGGAATCCATAACAGGTGTGTTTTGTGTGATTATGGGTTCTGGGCTAATACTGACGCATTCGGAAGCAAATACTGATGTCCTAACTGGGTTATGGGTGATTTAGCGCATTAAAAAAGATCAGATAGTTCTGCAACATAAACATAATAGCCCAACTGTAATGTCACTGCAGAATATACTTAGGCAATCTCCATTTATTCTCGGTGTAACCTTGGCAAAGATATGGAAATTAGATGGGTGCCAAACAGTGGTTGGAATTACAGTTTTCATGATGCATAATTGTGCCTTATTTTAAAGGAAAATAAAAATGGATAAAATGGCGTAAAAACACCAACCATGACTGCTCTTTTTATGTATTTGCAGGAATTGCAGCCCTATGTTGCAAAATGTTGTACTATTTTTTCTTCTAATTTTTTTCTCGACCCTTCCACCTTCTTCTACAAGTTTTTCAGATTTGTTGAAAACCATGCAATTTTCGTTAATAATCAATTTGAGTTTTTCATGAATTTGCGACAACAAAATCACCGAAAACGTATGAAAAATGTGTTTTTTCTATTAATTTTCATTTCCGATTTGTTTTGTTTAGGACACATTACCCTTAATAAGTGACTTCTTTGAGTGTTGTAAAATGTTAATTTGCAAATCAAGGAAATGCATGAAACATCTTTCTCACACATAGGCGAATATGTGAAACTTTAAAATTTGCAGTGAATTCGCCCAAAAATTGTGAATAGATAGCGAATATTTTCACCTCGGTCATCCCACGACCTCTCCTTACGAATATAGTGCAAATGCACTGCGAGTGTTTGCCACCGCTTGCCAATGCCTTACGAATTGCTAACAATCGTTGCGAATGGTGCAAATGGGCTTAAGAATAATATAAAATAAATGCTGCGACTACACTGCGAATGTTATAAATGCTTGCGAATGCTTACCAATGGGCTTGCAAACGTTACAAACGCAGTTATGAATGATGCGAATGTCTTACCAACGTTGCCATTGCCTTGCCATTTTCTTACGAATGATGCGAATATTTGATGACGATGCTGCGGAGTGAATATGACGCTGTTTTCTTGAACCTAACAGTGGTGAGACATTTGCAAGGAATGGGAAGCGGCGAACGTTACAAACGCCTTGCAAATGCCTCACGAACGTTGCAAATGCTTTCAAATGCTTTACCAACGTTACCAATTGCCTGCGAATGCTTACGAATATTGACGGCGAATGACACCATTCGCAACATTCGTTGAAATTTAGGAGACGCTTCCTAAATTGGTCGATATTCGTAAGCAGGAGGAGAATGACTTGTGAACGTTCCGAATTTGTTACCAACGCTTACAAATACTCGGGTGTAGCGAATTTTGAGAGAATGTCAAACATTTTCATTCGTAAGCACATCCGCAAGTATATTCTCCTATGTATGAGAGCAGTATTATTGAAGTTGTTCAGTTGCAACGCTTTTTGTGAAATATTTAGGGTTTATCAGCATGAGCAACGAAACATAATGCAGACTAAATACAATTTTGCATACAAAATAATTATTTAAATTTGAGGGGGTTTGTATACACGACCAAAAATGATCGAAAACGCAGGAAAAAAAAGTGTTTTATCGTTGATTTAAAGTACGTACAATACATACACTAGAATCCTAGTTATAGCCCAATACTCGTGAATTAGCATATCTCGATGGCGGCCATTTTGAAAATGACCGCAAACAGGCAATCAATCCCAATTTTTCTTATGATATCTATTTTTGATGTTAGGGTAGGTCTAAGGGACACATCATTAGATTTCTAATAAAAAAGTTTGTCGGCAAAAAAAAAATGATGATCAGAATAAACTAGCGAATAGTAAGGTAATGTACAGAATAGGGAAGGCACACGTCAAAATCTGATATTTCCGCTCTTCAACGAAGCATAAAAAAGTTTGTCGGACGTTCAAAATAAATGGTTATCTTGCGGTGGTACGATATCTCAGGGTGCGTCCGTACTCAAAAGCAAACAAACTTGGTCTTAGACTGTCCTGGGGTCTGCTGGTTTATGGACTTACAGAGTGAGAGAGCAAATGCCTATTTTTTAGATATAACACATTTTTAAATCGTAAGCATAATTGCAGAAACAATTAATTTCTGTCACCCCATATACATGTATGTACGGATATCGATAGTGTGCCAAAATGACCGAGTTTCAATTGACCGGTGCCAAAGTGTCTGGATATCCTATAATGTACATGCATGCACAAGATGACGTACATTATTAAGAGTACATACTTGATTAACACACAGGTTATTGTCCAGAGATAAAATGATAACAAAGATAATAGCGATGAGAATGATCAGGTGACGATTAGAATATCAGTAAAAGCAGATGTTTCCGGGGTTTTCCATTCATGCTTTATTCCCGCCTTACATAAAGAGGTAACCCTCACAACGCTGAAGCATTTTTGTATAAGATATGAAGACCACAAGGTTTTCTCAATTTGAAATCATCATAAATATCTTAGTTAGCTCGTTCCACTTTATTTGAATACCTATGTTATGGGTGTACACCCATTGTAAATATTTTCATTCTTTCAGCTCGGGGACCGTCTGTAGACGTCAGAATCTGGCGTCTAAAGACCTGGGGCTCGTTTCACTAAGAAAATCTTATCTTAACTTTGACCTAGTTTATGTCAATTATTATTAAAAGTTAGGATCATCTTAAGATCATCTTTACTTTTTAATGGTATATGACTGAAAGTTAAGATGAGATTTTCTTAGTGAAACAAGCCCCTAGGACCCATCCCACTAAGAATCTTAAAATTAAGATAATCTTAACTTTCTCTTATTCCATTAGAAAAAGTTAAGATAAATCTTAACTTAAGAAAAAGTTAAGATAAATCCTAACTTTTCTAATGGGAATAAGAGAAAGTTAAGATTATCTTAATTTTAAGATTCTTAGTGGGATGGGCCCCTGGCACCTAAAACCCGATTCATTTCATTTCATTTTGCTGGTCAGTCGTGTCTGTGGATCGGCAATCATAAGGATACTGTATTTTTATTCTCTGGAAACAAATCGAAAATCGAATGAGGGCGCGCGGTAAACAAACCATTGAAGAAATAAAACTTTGGACCTATTTTTCGAAAAAATTAATGCAGGCGACGAAAAATACTTTTTTTTAAAACGTTAATTCGGGCGATAAAAAACCCCCGAACAAAATGAAGTTTTTTATCTCCTGAAATTGACATGTTTTATTCGGACATTGGCAAACATCTGATGCGCGCTCTAGGCATAAAAACACAAATGTTTTTACTGGTAATGCGCGGTCTTAATCTAATGCGCGCACTCATGTAAAACAGAGAAAAAAACATGGTGGTTTAACGTGGTGAATGATTTTCGCTGATTTCTCAGCCACTCAACCCATTTTAAAGAAATTGAAAAACAAGTGTTACGACGACTACCCTGGAAAATTCATTGGAAAATATTGTGCATAAAGCTCTAAATTATTATATTGAACTTTTCACCCTCCCGAAGTTGTGACTAGCTATACTTACTTTATAATTATATGTGTGGGCCCTAATTGTAATCAAAATAAATGCCAATTATCTAGCAAATTTAAAGCTCGTTTCTCGTTTAAATGATCCTGTTTGAAGAACAAACACAAAGAAATGAAGTTTTGGGCCACAGTGTAATTACCGATGTATTTACGCATAAATGTGGTCGGAACATATTTTTTGAAAAAAAAGGATTTAATAATCAAAATAAATGTTACTCAATTATTCGTACTTTACTCTAACCGTTTACCCGCAATGTTAATTAAGCTTTTGAAAATAAATAATCAAATATTATTCTTTTTATATATTTTTTTCATTTCAGATGTCATTTCCGATATTTATTATAACATATTGTGATAATGTCATACAGCAATGTCTGTATTATGTGTTGTCGCATGTCGTTTCCGTACAAGTTGAGAAAAGGGCCAATATGCATGACATGGGCTAATAATAACAAATTTTGTTATTTGCCAATTTTTGCTGATTTAAAGCATAGAATTATCATTTTAGGCCCAGAAATGGATTCTACGCCCCAATATTAATCAGAAATGACATATCACATGATTGTGATTATCAACTTTTTTGTTAATTTGTTTTAAAAATAGCCGCTGGTGGCCATCTTCGATTTTACCTATTTAAAAAAACGCCCGAAATTAACCAAAGTAAACATTTTGGGCTATGAAATCAATCGTTAGAAACTATATGAATACAAAATGTCCATGTTTGGCCGAAAATTCCAGTTTGGTCATAAGGAACTATTTTTTATACTATGAAGAACTTACAAACACAATTTTACCATGACTTTCAAGCCAATTTTCTCCATTTTTATTTTTTGAAATATTTAACAATCCGCGTCGCTAAGATGATCATTAACTCTTAACTTAATAGATTTATTTTGAATTGATTACGTGAAAATGTTCCAGATATAGTATGTTTGTTATTTATGCTCCACTATTGTATTTTTAGACGACAAGGTTCAGCGAGGACGTACTCAATACACTTGTATTTTATCCAGGTACTACACTTCTCATAAATCATACTTGTCACACTTGATTACAAACAGTCTACTTTACCGATTACAAGCCGCGTCATTCTGAGATTGAGTGGTCTATAAATTCACCACAATTACCCAGTGTGCCCGCCTTTCTCTACCCTCAATCTCAAAGTGAAAACAGTCCTAATGTTTATTTGCACAAGATGCCTACCGTGAAACAATCACGTAGAGTAAAGACGACATGACTGTGGTACCAAAATTAACCGTTTCACCGCTAATCACCGCTATAATCATGATAATCATTTTAAATCCGTTGCATTAGACAATCAAATTACTGATATTGGGAATAAAATGTGTGTTTAAAAATCAAGATTCGCATATCTTTGGCCTCGACTTAAACAAATATAAGTAATTTTCACACACTTGAAGTTGTGAGTGGCGGTAGCGAGACACAACGTCAAGTGGGTGAAAATTTAAATTAAATATCATTGCGGGTAAACGGCTAGAGTAAAGTATGAATAATTTAGTAACATTTATTTTGACTATTGAATCTCGTTTTTTCTAAAAATATGTTCCGAACACATTTATGCGTAAACACATCGGTAATTACACTGTGGCCCAAGTATAGTATTCTACACCCTAGTTCAAATAACAACTGAATGACGATGGTGATCAACTGCAACTGATCTCGTCATGTGTCAGGCTGAGTTACTACTATTTTATTGGTCTTGGGTAGAATAACACTGTACTTGGTGCGGACATTTTACCTGCAATGAAAAATATATGGCGTTCGCTCGTATATTCCTATCATCATGATATAATATAACCTAAAGATGTTACAACGCTGAAGCTAAAAATGTTTATATAACAAGTATTTCAATTATGAGTCAAATTTGAGTAATATGTTATTTGCTCATCAATATAATTATTTAATAATTACCCATGTGAAATATGGTTTGGTGTTTTGTTGAAGAGCACGATGAATGCTAAAATGGTATTTGTATTTTCTTACTTTCAGTTACCTTACTTTAATAAATAAAATGCATTGGTCTCCACATACTAATTGACATTTTGAAGGGGGGCACATTTGAAATAAATGCACGTGTCCACTAACACCTATTGGTGTCAAACCTAAAACAGTAGCATTTAGGATCACATCCTCATCATGTCCGATGTTGGCATAACATATGTGAGAGGTCATACTATATCGACTGAAGAAATACATTTTTTAAACAATCATTATATATTTGTAAATATTTGTAATATTATTGTATCTGAACGCATGCTACAACAGATATGACAAGCATATAATACAATTTATTATTTATTTCTATTTGTATGACGAATTCTAAGTTTGCTTATAAGTCGAAATAATTTGTCATTACTTTTCCCCATGTCCGACAAAGCGCAACCTAGGGATCAAGCTGGAAACCACGGTCCTATTTGATCCGATGGAGCAATCCAATACAAGGAGTAGGCCCTCTGGAGTAGGCCCACACATATAATTTTAAAAGATTTTGCATGATATTGATACAATCAGTTCCGTTATATCAGTAATAAATAATACTGTAGGCCTATTACACGTCTGGATTATGCTACATTATGTTACACTGCTTTACTCTGTTATGAAGCGGAAACAATCACTTTTTATTAACCCTTTAATACCCGGTGCCGCATATCTTCGGGTTTTCACTTTTTTATTAGCACATTAAATACCATCTTTTAAACATGTTAAAGATAAAATGTGACAGCAATATTTGAAAACAGTTGACCTCCCTTTTGTCAAATCTGAATAATTTTCACTCACTTGAAGTTGTGGATCGCGTCAGCGAGACACAACTTCAAGTGAGTGAAAATTCAAATTGAATAATTTGGCGGTTAAAAGGTTAAATGGAGGCATAACAATATAAAATTGTTCAAGCTGATCAACATAGCTTACTTCTCGCTTGCTAGAAAATCAAGTGGTAATTCAATCTCAAAGGTATCAAATAAACGTAATACAAATATTTCAATAGAACAATGCATTACAGTGGCTAAATTGATTCCACCACAGCCGCAATAACTACATATCACCCACAAAGAGCAGTAATAACAAGGAAAACACTCTGTGCGCAAAGCTACTTTACCATTCATTAACGCGTTTATCACGTTGAAGCTAACATAAAAATTTATATGATTTTCAGGAAATCATAGTTATTTGATTTTGACAAACGAGATAAAAGTTGACCCACCATCTGCGACGCTGAACCAACCCCAAATGAACATTGAATCAACGACGGCTGCTTTTCCGCAAACCTGCAGGCCATCAAAGGGTTTTTTCAGCACAATGTTGACCCAATTTGGCCACGTGTTCTGTGGTCATGTTCTTGATGACTTAAATGCCTGATCGTGACACTCAACGTCAACGCTTCTTTGCAAATTCCAAGGCTGAGTACTTTGACGTAAATCGTTATTGGAGTCGCTGTTCATGAATTTTGCTCTCTCTGGCTCTGCTTCATGGGGCGATATATAGGGAGATCAGTGCATTCGGAGCCTGACACTTTCTATCCTGCGGTCTTCATAATCGGCCTGTGTGAGTGTGTGCTACACAGCATGGCTAAAACTGGAAGAGATATTAAAAAAACGATATGGAAAAATGTACCTCATACCTGATATACATTACTTGACCTTAGTTTACTTTTTATACTCGAGTTAGAGATGTAATCTGGAGCGTGAGAGTGTAATGGGATCAATATGGCGGATGTCTTAGTAGGTTTGTGGGTCGCAATTCGCTACATGACCTTCTCACAAAAGCCTTCGTCGGCTATTTCTGGATCCAGTTCTCGTCGACAAAGGCTTTACTGCTGATCTCCCGATCTCGCTGTATACTAATCGAGGCACTTATTGACCCGGCCGCTCTATATTTCGTCATTTCGTGTTTTGCCCATCACGATATCAGCTGCCTCCATCCCGTCAACGCTCACTCCACATGTCCCAGCAGATGCGGGACGCTGATCCATTGTTGTTTCAATGTTGGGTCAGCGTCGCAGACGCTGGCCCAACATTGAAACAACAATGGTTCAACGTCTGGAATTAGATGGCGGGACACAATAATATGTAGCTTGGCAGTCATATATATTTTGTTTGACCAAGTTATCCCAGGGGCGGATACAGGATGTTTTGAAAGGGGGCTACTCTAGAAACTTTTGACATTTCAGATACATTGAGCTCCAACATTTTGGCAACATTTTATTCATCAGATATTCATCAGAATGCATTTTTTCTATATCAAGCTGACTAGGAAGGGGCTGGGTGTAATAAGGCAATTATTTCACCATACTCAATCGGTTTTTATCTTGGTAGGCCTATAACTAGTTCGCTGTTATATTCTTACTCCCATATAAGATGTAATGAGATATAATTTCACATTTAACGTAGTAGAATTACAGATGATTTAGTTTATGTTACATTGGAAAATATTATGATTACACTACAAATTCTAATTGTTATCATTTCAATACCATGTTTCGTTATACTTAACAACATGGAATAATATCCACGTTTATTGTATACGACAGATACAGAGATACATATGTTTTACTGACAACGATAAAAGTCATTACAGATTTATTTGTCATAGATATTTTTCTGTATGTAGGCCTACATACTAAGTGGTTAGTTTTTTTTAAATCACATGAAAAAATACATGGTATTGCATACAGAATTAGGATCATGTTAACATTGCCATGATAAAACATTGAATATTTTGACAAAGTTAATGATAACTACCTACTGGCATTGCCAAGATATAACGATAGGGGCCCATCTCTTTCCCGCAGCAAAAATCAGAGATAAAATAGCTTCTATGTATAATATGCAAATTATATTATAGTAGCCAAAGAACCTTAACGTATATGTCTAATTATTTTACTGGAGTGTGAAGTAAAACAATGTTAATATATATTATTTTAAAAGCAAGTATAATCTCATGAAAGTACAATGAACATTAGGTCGAATATATTTTTATAGAGAGGGATACAAATGTAACGTAATACAAATAATAATGACTGATAATATGTATTTTTTATTAAAGGTGATTATGTCATTCACGCAGGACATGGCTCTCACACAAAATAATACAGCTTATTTTAGTTATTGATTATTCTTACAATTTTCAATCACGACCTAGTTAATACCACATACTCGGTGTTGCAAGGGAGTTTGTCTCCTGTGACACAAGGTGTTTATTTCTAAGATGGAGGGGTAAGGTTAATTGCATCATAGGTTTTATGTTTTTGGCATAGCTATAATTTTGTTCTCACTCGAAGATAATATATGGAGTTTTTGTATGTATAAAGGTATATCATTTTATGTTTATATTAAAATTACAGACGATTTGAACATTAGTTAGGTTACCGAGGGTGGAATCTTGCAAATGGGTAGATAAACTTTTTTTTCAGATTATTGATGTCTAGATTGATATCAGCAAGGATGCCAGACTACAATCTTTGAGTTTCCCGCACCAAAACCAGAGATAAAATAGCTACTGCATATAGCAAAAAAAAACCTCTGGAAAGCGTAGAAATCGAGTAATTACATAATGAGTGAGAGTATGTATAAAGAAGAAAATAATAATATTAGTTACATTGAACATGTTAAAAAAACAATCTAAAAAATGCATTGACTGACGTCAGCTCGAAACACCAAGATGATTAGAGGAATCACCAGCCGCACCAGTCGCTGATACCACAGTGGTGCTCCCCCGACAGCATGGATGATTTCATTAGTGGATGATTAGAGGAATCACCAGCCGCACCAGTCGCTGATACCACAGTGGTGATCCCCCGACAGCATGGATGATTTCATGAGTGGATGATTAGAGGAATCACCAGCCGCATCAGTCGCTGATACCACAGTGGTGATCCCCCGACAGCATGGATGATTTCATGAGTGGATGATTTAAAGAATCACCAGCTGCACCAGTCACCCTACGCCCCAATCGTTTTATAAAGCGGAGGTACGCGACACGCTTAAGGTTTAAAAACAGCTACAGGTGTATTTTGCTAAGCATATTACTAATGGTCGATGTGTAGATGACATAGTATATATAAATTTGTCGTCGTTTGAGAGTGGGTCAAATTCACTGTTGAGTAGTTTGCTCTCGGCAAGTAAACTAGTTCGCTGCGTAGCAAAGTAAGAGCAAGTAATTAAAAAATGAGTTTGATGTACATCTTTGACATAGGCGCTGTTCTAGTGGTAGTTTTTCCTCGTTCAATTTCTAGCATATGTGAGCTCATTCTTAATCTTGATAGTGCCTTCATCCACCTTGTGTCGGGGATGTAAAACAGATATTCTTCTAGCGAGTGTTCGAATTTGAACTTTATGCACGTTCGTAATTTTATGGAGTTTCGGGCTTTGATAGACCGATCAACTTGATATGTATTAATCAAACATAATTTAACTTGTTTGATGAGACGATTGGCATTTTCTACCCTATGATTTTCCCAAACGTCGCGATGGTTTGTTCGGAATAATAATGACCTGATGTGAGAGCACAAATTTGTTTCACCAATAAAGTCAAGAGACGCCAGTGAGTTGTACACGATTCTCAAATCACAGCTTCTAGGCAAGGAGATCAATCGAATCCAGTATTTCAAAGCTAGAATGTGTTGTTTTAAAAAGAGAGGATACCTTCCTGTATCCCCATGAATAGTAACTGATGTGGTTTGTTGTTTGACTCCAAGCATATTTTTCAAGAATGATAAATGGACTGTCTAAAAGTCCAATATTTCTTTACCAATAAATAGTACCTCGCTACCATACATCAGTATTGGCTCTATTTTGGCTTGGAATACTTTTAGAGACAATTTTGGCGTTAGATGTCCTATGCTGTGACTATAATTTCTAATTGTGAATATTGCTTTGCGAGCTTGTTCAGCTAGATATGAATGGTTTTTTACAAATATATTTTATTATTACTACACCAAAGACCTAAATATTTATATTTGTCCACGATTTCAAGTGTATTTTCGGCCAGTGTGAAGGAAAATGAATGTTTAGCATAAATTTGGTTGTAAATCACTATTTTTGTTTTAGCAATGCTTATTATCAGATTCCATATTTCACAGTACTTGTAAAATAAGTCAATTTGTGCCTGTAGGCTCTCTGCAAATTCTGAAAAGAGGACTATGTCGTCGGCAAATAGGAGGTACGCAAGGTATATGTCTCCTATCTTAAGACCGTATTTAGGATTTAAATATTTTCCGAGATCCTGCAGGAATTCATTGAAAAGTTTGGGGCTTAAGACACCCCCCTGCATGACACCATAACGGTTTTTAATAGGCTTGCTAATCTTGCCATTCCATTTAACTCGACTGCTAGATTTAAGAAACATAGATTTGATTGTATTCAGAAATTTTCCGTCGACATTGCGCTGCTGCAGTTTCAGGATTAGTGCATTTCTGTTTGAATAATCGAAAGCTTTGGTCAAATCTATATAACAAACGTAAAGCGTTTTTTTACGTGTTTTTTGCGTTTCAACCAGATTGTACAACACAAATAAATTATCAGATGTCCTACAATCTTTTTTAAAGCCTCTTTGTAGAGGAGCATCATCACGGCACACTAAGTTTTTGAATGACAATCTATTTTCGAGTACAGATTCAAAAACTTTTGCAAGAGAGGGAATCAAGAAACTTTCCGATAGTTCTGTGGATCCGACTTATCACCCTTGAACTGGGTATATCAACCCTTGTGCCCAGTCATCTTGATAATCTGCCGAATCGAAAATGGTATTGAATAATGTTGTCAGTAAAGGTGTGAAATATTTAATGTCCGAAGAATATAACTCAATCGGAATTCCGTCAATTCCAGACGCTTTACCTTTTCTTATTCTACCTAGAGCTTTCTCTACTTCGTCCAATTGAATTTTACCATTGAGAATGTCATTCGATATGTCGTAATTAAATCTATCAATAGGTATTTTTTGTTGTATAGTTTTGAATTTTGTATTTGCATTTTGACCGGTAGGTGGCTCACTTTGTTTTAGAAAACAATTGTAAAATTGGTATAGTTCAATTGTGCTTTCGCTAAGGTTCTGTCGTTGCAGGCGTTTCCAGAAACCCCAATAATCTTTTGGATTGTTACTATATATCTCTTCAAGAATTCTTTCAAGTTTGTATTATAGTTTCGCTTTTTTCTTTGGATCATGCGTTTGTAATTGTTGCATAAGTTATAGTAGTAATTGTTGTTCTCGGTGTGAGTTAA
>OZ024912.1:36554499-36854499 GCA_964017125.1 Flabesymbios commensalis
GGTCTGATACAATGTAATCATATTTATTGTGCAGTGGTAACAAAATGCGGCTGAGCTCGCAGCAACGTGTACACCTGCCACGGCCATATCCAACAAACACGATACATTGACCCAGTGCTGGGTTAATGTTGGCCTGCCGTCTCCGACGTCGGCCCAACTTTAACCCAGCATTGGGGTAATTGATGTATCGTGTTAAAGTCATAATAATAGGTAAGTGGACATATTTCAAGATGACGAAATCTGTGAAACGCAGTGACGTCAGTCGGTGAAAATAAGATTATATAACACCCCCTCTCCCATACTTCATACTGTAAAACGCGGTGACGCCACTCGGTGTAAAAAAAGTTATATAAGACTCCCTCCCCCATACTTCATTGTATTAGCCGGCTCAGTGAAAACAAAGGAGGTCAAGGTCATTGAATTTCACAGAATACATGCTTAATGCAAAGCCATCACCGTGTTGCGCGAGTACAAATCAAGCAATTATATATTAATATATAGATTACACCACCTTGAATGTTTCTGCTTCTTTCACGAAAAATATTAATGGTTCTGCAATAAAAAAAAGATGTGTCACATTTATTCATCCATTTTTACCCAGCAAACACCATCAATTGTTGTTTTAATGTTGGACCAGCGTCGTATACGATGTACCAAGTTACCAACATTAGAACAGCATTGATTTAATGCTTCGTGTTTGCTGGTTACTAACCCAGACATCCAATGTTGAAACAGCGTTGGGTCAATAAATAATTCATGTTTTCAGTACGTGGCTGCTGTGAGGGTAGGCTCAGTTAAGCTCCTAATTATATATTTATAAGCTTCATATCAATAGTTATTTCAAAAGTCGTATTCTCTGTCAAACCCTCCCTCTATGTCCTGACTTTACGAAATGCCAAAGCATAATTATCTCAAGGCAAGACACGGATAAGCATTTTAACCGTTATATTAAAGCGCTGAATTAATTTGTAAAATACATCGCAACCAAAGGGTGTTTTTGAAATCATCATAAATGTCTTAGTTAGCTCTTTCTAATTCATTTGAATACCTACGTTTTGGGTCTACGGCCATTAAAAATATTTCTACTCTTACAGTGCGGGGATCGACTTTAGTCGTCAGAATGTGACGTCTACAGACGTCAGATTCTGACGACTAAAAGTCGCTCGCCGCGCTGTACAACGCTGGAATATTCTTGTATTAACCATGGAAAGCAATTTAAAATCATCATGAATGTCTTAGTTAGCTCTTGCCGATACATTTGAATACATATGTCATGGGTCTATGGTCATTAGAAATACGTTAATTCTTTCAGGAAAAAATAAAATGATGTTAAAAAGGTACTAAATAATAAAAAAGTTTTGACGTGGAGCACCACGATTACACAAACGGCAGTGACACCTACATACCCCTGACCATGTACATACATTATCTGTATCAAAATCTGTAACAAGGTTATCGTAATGCATCAAACGTTTACGTTTAAACCAATAAAGAGATCAGCTTCCTTTAATTGCCGCGGGAGGGCGTTCCACAGTGGAATAATTCCGTTGAGGAAACAACATATCTTAAAAAGCTCTGTTTTAACAACTTTCATGCGTAAAACAAGGCCCGCATTGCCAGATCTCAGATATGAGTTTGAGAGTACTGCTATATCATTATACCAGGATACGTCATAGTAACCTTTAATATATTTATAACATATACCAAATCTGGAATTTCACGTCAGTAAGACGATGGAAGCAAATGAAGCATGGTGTATCGTATTTAATTCCCGGATAATTAACCCTTTCAAGCCTGATTTTACCATTGTCATCTTCATCTACTACAAGCCGCGAATTGCTGTCGCAATTCTCGACTTGTAGTGGATGAAGATGATTTGATATGGTTTAAAAATTGAAGAAAATTGCCATGTATTGGTAAATCAATTTCATGGAAATTTCGTTCTAAAACCCTTTGTTGTTGGAAAATTAAGTCTGTTTACAGCGATGTAAAATGATGCTTTAATGCATCGTGAGGACCTAAAGGGTTAAGTATATAACGAGTAGCAGCTCTTTGTATTGACTTTCTACTTTATCAATGTTAAAATCCATTCCTCAGATATAACTTAACATTAAAAGACTTCCGATCTCTTGATGTGGTACAACACAATCATTAGAAAACCTTATTAAAAAAACCATCTGGCATATCATCAATATAATTATAAACATAAAAATGGGCCCCAAATTGAACCCTGGGGTCGCCTCGCTAAAAGAGTTAAACATAGATAAACCTTACATTATTATAGTAATTTGAGCTGATTTGTGTGAATCGGTATTTTATATAATTAATAAAATATCTGATGATATGTTAGAATGTATTAAATATCAATGTTGAAACTGTTTAAATTATCAATAGCCATGACAAAATACCATATGTTTAGCGCGAGAAAAGAATCGTAAACCTCAGGATGCAAATATTGTCATTTGGCCTGCCTGTGGAGATTCAGAGTGTAGGATGTAATCTTTGGACTCGACATATTAGCTTCATTAAAGACACTTCCTGACTTCCGAAATCGAAACAATGTATAATGAACCAGCATCTCATCGTCTTTAGCAGTGAGATATGTGACATGTAATAACGGATGTTAAGTCGTTTTAATGGTGGGGCAGCGTCGTAGAAGGTGGGCCAGCATTAAAAAACATTGGTTCAATAACTCGTGGAATACCAGGTTCAGATCACCCACTGTGACTAATGGCTGCTCAACGGGTACTTTAGATTTTCCGGATCCTCACTGCTGTAATATAGAGAGGGACATGGCGTAATGGCTGGAGCGTGGCGTTTTGCCGATCTCGCTGCCTGCCGTGCGGTCTCTAACCCCGCTTGGTGCAGGATTTTCAGAGGAATGTCATGTTTATCCCTTCTTACCGTGCACTTTGAAGAGCCTTCGCAGTCATTCGAAATAAGAGTAGAGCATATTCCCGGCTTCGGGCTTTAGTCTGTCACGATATTGCCATGATTGTGCAGAAAGCGACGTAAAGCATTATTCACATTCACTCACCCTCTCAATCGTGGAACATTGTTTTGATGTTGTGTTCCTGGGCAAGATACTTCACCCTCAAATACTTCACTTGATTCAGGTGAAAATGGCTCGCGATAGGTCTTCAGACTTGATAATTATCAGACTATATACCTGCACCTTCACCTATAATAAATTAAATCCGAATCACTGAGTCTCATTCAGTCACGGTTCACTATCATTCTATTTTGACAAGAAATGAAATCAATAGCTCATATTGGTAAACACGGCGATCATAGTTTGCAACATGTTCTAGAGCTCAATAATTACAAACTTTATTTAAGTCACTCAATTTGTATACAATGGAGTACCAACCGAACTCCAATGGCACACGTGTCACAAAGGTTTCAAACATTACAAGACAGTATACATTATCAGACATTGATATCAGAGATATCTGGCAGCGATGTCTACAGAACGATCTATCCTACATATACTGAACTCAAATTGCGACTGAGCCATGCACATTGATCAAAAATGTCACATTCATTTAACTGGGACCAATTCCGATTATTACTAAACTCCGTTTTTTTAATTGTAATTCCAATAAAAAAAAAAATAATAATTTGTAGTTGATGAATAGTTAAACCTAATCTTATGCATTTTTGATATCACTATGCCTTAATGTTCGCCCTTCAAACATGCAGGCTGGTGGTCTTAAAACTTTAGGTAGTAAACACTAATTAGTCAAAGTGTAGTTCTAGAGACCTATCAAAGGAAGACGGTATTTGACGCCACGTGGAGTAAATTTCTATCTGACAATCGTAATTTTGTCGTAGCGATTAGTACTAAACTGACGGCGATATCGCGACAGCGGAAAACACTGCTCACGTCATACTAGTCGAGACTCCATACTGGTAAACTGATGTCCATGCGGACATCAAGAGTAGAATTAGGAGACAGCATCATTCTCATAGAAAATTTTGCGTAGATACCAGAAATCACTGTCTCCAAGCTGAAATATTGTCCGCTCATAGTCAAATTAACCATTTTCAAAATGGCCGCCAAGAGGTTATCGTAACAAAATATAACCTTAATAAACGGCCTAAATTCCATTCAAACCCTCTAATATTATAAATCTATGGATGCACAAATCATTGCTGGTATTACTTTTGCTTTATTGTTCATGTGAATTGTCAAAATTCAAAATGGCCCACAAAATGGCTGCCAAATGGTCTTTCTATCATAACATGTGTATTAGTTCAGCGGATTTGATTAATAGTTTGGGAGAATCGTTCTCATCGTGTTAAAAGCACCAAATTTGTTACAGAGCTGGACTAGAGTAACTATACTTATCCATATTTAAAGCAGAACCACCTTGTAGCTGTACTGCATGAGCTTCGTTCAGGGCACTTTCAACCCCCCTCATTTTTTCAATTAATCTAAGTTATTATTTGAAAAAAAATATGTTTCACCAGAAATGTCCACAAAACTGTTCATTAATGCTTTTAGCAGTTTATTCAGTCGAAACAGGGGCGGATACATAAGGTGTGTGTGGGAGAATCGCGCCCTTTTTTTTCGACAAATTAATATAAAAAATACCATAAATCGAGTAAAATAGCTCAAAATGTGATAAAAGCTATACATTTTGCACAAAGCTGCACAATGGTATACTAATGTAGAGGAATAACCTGGTAACTGTAGCGAAAAGACTTCGTCCAGGGCATTTTTCACCCACCCATCTTTTTTTCAAAAAAGTAATAAGTATTTTTAAATATTATGTTTCACCAAATATATCTACAAAACTGTTTATTATTGCTTTTAGCATTTTATTTAATCAAAGCAGTGGTGGATCAATTGCGCGTTTTTTTACCAATTATTATAATAAGTACCCTAAATTAGGTAACATGGTTTAAAATGTGATAACATCTGCACAAATGAACCAATATGTAGCTGTAGTTTAAAGGGTTTTTTTCCCTTAGGCCATTTTTTTGCTCAAACACCCCTTTTTTGCCATATTATTTTAAAAAGTGCACTAACCTGGCTCAAATACACAAACAAAAATCTTTGAGGCGGCGAGTCACCCACGTCAGCCACAAAAAATGGACTCGCTATAACATTTGAACGACCAAAAAACGACCAAATTTTGAAAAATAATCTGTTTTTATTTTGCTATAAAACTAACAATATTTTTTTTAGATCTATGAAATTACTGTCTGTAGATATGTTTTCATTGCCAATTAATAAAATGAGCATAAATGAAACATCTTAACTATTTTTGTAGAGCCTTATAGCGGTAGGTATGGTAATATAGTGTGACATTAACACACGTGTTAATGTAGTGAAGTACAGCTAAGCGCTTCAAAGCATCAGCAGTTGTTGCTGTTGTGCAGTAGTCATGTATTAGAGGGTCAGATTCTTATTATAAAACTTTGATGCAACTATCTCATCGCAAAATGGAGTGCGCCCAACTCATCATCTTGCTGTGTTATTGACTAAACCAGAATCAACATGTGGAAGCTTATGGGCCTGAGATAAATTTAGGAGAATTAGTGAAGAACCAGAAAAACTGAGATACAATTTCACTGTCGTCATTCCATCCTACTTTATGTTTTTTTATGACTTTGTTTTACATGAAGTTTGATTGTACCCAACATGTAGATTGGGGAATATTGTTATACTCTAATAATTACAATTTTAGTGATACGTAATGCCAAGCATATTTCCCACCTGCAAAAAATATTAAAATGTGACGAAGAGTGACGGCTGAGTAAAAAGTGGAAGAGCTGATGGGGTAAAGTGGGACAATTTCATATATGTCCTTAGATACATCGATACTACAAATAAAGGGTATTGTAAAGAGGTGTAAATGATTAAAACAGTATATGAACACATTTACACAATGATATCCAGTTGATGAAGACGTACTGGAATCGTACGTGGAGAAGTGGGACACTTACGAAGAGAAAAGTTTACCCGATGCCTAACACTACTTGTTGCCCCAGTTCTCCCTCTTCCTCCTAAATTTATAATACATTCACTTACTCAATAATCACTACTATATAATTATAGTGGGAAAAATTGAATTATACATACAGATAAAGAAGGTAGCTAGGGTGATCTGAACACAATAAATATGATATACTAGTCTATACAGTCATATCAAACATGCTTTATATCACATACTCTACTAGTGTCTGTAATTTGATTCTGGAAGAGGATGCTACAAATGAAGATGAACAGTTGCATCCCGCGTCTGATTCAAAGATGAGACCAGACACAAACCTGGTCAAACTTTTCACTTAAATTTCCCTCATCACTTCAAATTCCTTTCGGTAATGATCTAAAATCAGGGATACAAGATCACACTAGTCCGGTAACACGAGGCTGGTGGAATATTGTAAGGGCTAGTGGATTTTCTTTACAAATACATAGTAAAAGATGGTAAGGGCTAGTTGGATTTCGCTCTGGGCTGGTGAAACCTTTAGTCGAATTTGCACCCCTGAAAATAACCTCCGGGGACATCCCCATCGACACACGACGTTGTAGCGACGTTGAATCAACGCCAGTGACGTTGATTCAACGTCGTGTGCCCATGGGATATTATAATGCTACTGACACTTCAACACCCATTGCCCATACCCCGGCATAGTGGAATATTGTAAGGGCTAGTGGATTTTCCTTACAAATACATAGTAAAAGATGGTAACTGCTACTGACACTTAAACACCCATTGCCCATACTCCGATATAGATAATTAAACACAGACCTGATCACCCTTCACAGTTAAATCAATGTATCTCTTCAAATGACCTTGGTTAGTGACCTTCAATAGCCTCTGTTGTACAATCCCACCACTGTCAGCATCTCAATGTCCATTGTCAGACGCCCACGGGCCAGATAGATAACCTTTCCAATGATACCAGACACAAACTTTGTCAATTTTTTTACTTAAATCACCGTTATATTTTGAAATGACCTTGAATGATGACTTTGAATGACCTCTGGTTACCTTTTCCACCACTACCATTTCATTTTCCATACTCTCAGATAGATAACCTTACTAAACACACATATGCTACACTGGTTTAGTGAAATCACCTTTGCCTGTTCGTGTGATTTGAAAGTTATGATCAAAAACACGATTTGTTAGCAATTTTGGCGGCCATCTTGAATTTGGACAATTTATTTGAGCAATAAAGTAAAAATTGTGCCGGCAATACATTCGGTACTAACAGATTAGTAATAATACAGCGTTTGAATGTATTTTTAGGCCGGATATTATGATTTTATTTTTTTTCAGCAACTTTTTGGCGGCTATTTTGAAAATGGCTTATTTGACGGTGATCGGACTATATTTCAGATATAAGAATGAGGATGTCTCCATATTCTACTAATGTTGTCCGCATGGACCTTTTTCTAGGCTTTGTTTCAGAAATGGAGTCTCGACTATACCTTGATCTGCTTGATATATAGCCTATTCATATTCACGATGACCAGAATTATCGACATATTCGGGACTCGAACCTGGTAAATATGAAGCAGTACTTCCGACACTTATCAGCTGTTGGAGCTGGATGCAATCATTTGAGTTGAGATAACACCTCTCCTTCAAGCTTTAACTGTCGGTCACGAATATATTCCTATTTTTCTCATTTTATATTATTAGCAAAATAAATATCAGCTTTGAAACATGTTAACCCTTACAGCGCGGGGATCGATTTTAGTCATCGGAATCTGACGTCTGTAGACGTCAGATTCTGACGTCTAAAGTCGATCCCCGCGCTGTAAGAGTGAAAATATTTGTAATGGTCGTAGACCCATAACATAGGTATTCAAATGAATCGGGAAGCTAACTAAGACATTTATGATGATTTCAAATTGAAAAAAAACGTTGGCCTCCTGAGGTTTCATAAAAAAATTCAGCGCTTAAAGGGTTAAAGATAATACTTGGCATCAATCAGCAAAAAATCACAATCGTACACGTTTTTTTTCTCAAATAGGAATAATTTTCATTCACTGTGGATCGCGCCAGCTAGACACAACCTGTTTGTCTTTCAAATAAATACCGTTAAAGGAGGTAAAGCTTAGCCGCAGTGAAACAGTGAAAGTCCTTGGATATATAATAAATACTTTTATCTTCGTTGAACAGAGCCAGGTACCGAGGGTGATAAATTTGAAAATCTAATAAAATATATAAAGACCTATTTATAAAATATATAGAAATGTACTTTCTGATGGTGAGGATAGACCATCATGAAGTACAGTTATTTATAATACTGTCCCTTTGGCATGTTAATGCTTATTTTAGCAATACTAAGCTATTTCTGCATCTGTAACTACATCTGAATCAGCAGCAAATTAAGCTCTGTGTAAAATTTATCCAAGCCTAAATTATTCAGGTAAAATAAATTAGATAATAAATCAAATTGACGTTATGGCTATTCTATCGCCCATCGTGATTGTAATGCACGCCGAATTGATTTTCGAAGAAATAACTATTGCATTGTTATGTAGGAAAACACAGGTAGGAAGTTATGGGTGAATACAATTGTTTATTCATTGAGTTGGTGATTATTTCCTTGATGAATATTTAAAATATTTCGACTGTACAAGGATAATTTTAGCGGCCTCAAGAATAATAAATTAACGTCCCATCAAGAACAATCAATGGCAAGCTTGTCATGTGTTAATGTTATCGATCCGGGTCGTACAGGGATCCACCAGGTAGATCGTGACACGGTGACAGTCTGACATGAACTTTAGTGATATCCTATGATCTTATCTGTGTAAAAAACTCCTGCATAATTAATACAATAATAACTCCAATACTTTGTAAGTTACACAATATAATATTAATCGAGTTCTAAGCATAATGTAGTTAATAGTACAGCTAGTTAGTCACTTGGAGATTTGTTTTGTGAGAAAAGCACCAAAATTGGCAGAATGTTCCAAAATGGTCGCGTACATCATATGAGAGAAAGAGTTCAATTAATCTTTATCTCTAAAATGCTTAACCCTTTAACCGCCAAATTATTCAATCTCAATTTTCACCCACTTGAAGTTGTGTCTAGCTGACGCGATCCACAACTTCAAGTGAGTGAAAATTATTTAGATTTGACGATATGGAGGTAAACTGTTTTTAAATATTGCTGATTGATGTCACATTTTATCTTTAACATGTTTAAAAGATGGTACTTAATGTGCTAATAAAAAATAAATAAAAAAAACGAATGTATGCGGCACCGGCGCATAGATTCGGGTTTTTTAAAAATGGCTGTTAGAAAATACAGCTGTTAAACAAGCTTGAGGTTTTCTTTGCAAAAAACACCAAAACTGGCATAATGCTACTTCACAGTATGGTGGATCACACAAGAGGAAGACCTAAGTCAATTATTTAAAATGGTCAAATCAGCGAAAATTCAAAATGGCCGGCAAAAAATAGTTGGGCAAGCAAGTTGAGCGTTTCTTTGTGAAAAAAATACCATAAACGCGCGGAATTATAGGTGTTAAACTTGGTAGGTTTGATCACAAGACCCCAATACATTCTTTTGAAATGCTGAAATTACCAGACATGGCCGCAAAAATAACGTATTGACTTGTCTTCGGTGACATATATGTACATACGCCAATCTCTTATTCAATCAGCAGCATGGGGGACAAAGATGTTCACACACAGTCATCCTAAATAACGAAAATCAAACAGAAACTATTTAATTCATGTATTTAAAATGACCGCAGAGCCTACATTTTGGTTTTTATATATATTAAGCCAACTTTATGGCATCACCAATGAGTATCAATGAAGTACGAAGAGCAGCAGCATTGTTAAATGATCGGGAACTATTAACAACATTAGCCAATACTGATATGAGAGCACAGGATACGTTGTATCACCAGCCTTACTTGAGAAACTTGTACAACCGAGAAAGGCATGTTAATGAATCAGGAAGACCGGTGGATAAGACGTCTACTTTAAAGGCCAAAGAATTAGAAGAATTATAGTTGCTTTTATAGAGAAATCAATACAAGAAAGTATCCCGATACATGCCCTGTGCCCTATATTAAGTAATCTAGTAAAAAACCACACAAAAAGAACTAAAAATGGTGTCACCCTGGATATTAAAGTTAACAGTTCTTGTTTTGAAGATAATTTGATAAGATTGAGGAAAAACACAATTCTACAAAACATCTAGCGTGAAAGGCAGCAGTGCTAACCACTACCCTCGGACCCCGCCCTCCTAATAACAATATACACATCAGAAACCACGATACATTGAAGCATTGTTTGTTTAATGTTGGTCTAAATTTGAGCCGCTCCAGCATTATTAATTGGTCTGTTGTTGGCTGAGACGTATAGGATAAAGCCCGAGGAACTTAGCTGTGGAAAGGGTCGAAGACGAAGGCCGAGGCCTTTTTCACAGCTAAGAATGTAGAACTCCGAGGGTTTTAACTGACTTAAAACACATCCGAACATAATGAAGATCTCTCATAATCAACAGCTCGGTCACACCTGGCTGATTCTAATACCACAGGCCTACACAGCCTCCTTCTCACAGCTAGGTGGCCCTGCTACCGTGCTTTGAGAATCTCTTCTGTAATTGCTGCGTTCTGATAGGGCATCAAAATCTTGTGTACCGTGACCCACACCTGACCCTGAAACTATGTCAAGTTTGCGGTTACCTTGCACCTATGAGAGTCAAGTTTATATTATGGTTGGCATTATATGCCTAGTATTATTATGACCAGTACATGCAATCAACCTGTGTTGTACTATAGTTGGTCCATCCTATGCAATGTCGGCTAAGCATAAAAGCAACATTGGATCTGCGTCTTTTATATATGTGTTATTATAGACTTGCTTTTATGTAAGACCAAGATACCAGCAGTATTAGCTCAGTGATTGGAACAACCACTCTTTGTTTGATGTTGGGACATCATCTCAGATTGTGGATTAACATAAACCCAGTGCTGGGTCATCGTCAGCACGATACACTGTCCCAATATTGGCTTAACGTTGGTCCATTGTTTGTGCAATAAGCCCAACATTAGGAAACATTGGGCCGATGTAGGCCTATCGTGTTTATGCTGTGGGATTGACAATGGTGGATTGATGTATGTCAATCGTCTACGACGCTGGCCCAACATACAATCAACATTTACTATCTATTTAGAATGTATTTTCTGACTTATATAATAAAACAATATTAGGATAGTCAATACACATGATACATGTACAGATGTAGGCCTATATCTCACCAGATAATATTGACAGGATCACATAATGTCAGGCTTAAATATCCACAGGATGTCAGGCCAAGTTGGACACGGAATATGGCATTTTAGATGCAATGGTCCACCCCACCCTCTTTTAAACATGTTAAAAGAAGCTGGTAATTTCATGAAAATAGTCACCTGTCTCGCTATGTGTATTCATTAGCCTGATAAGGTGGCTTAGAATGTCAAGGACACCATATTTGTTAAGTATTGCCTTATTGGCCAGATGAAAAATCAGGTCAAATTCATGAATATTTCTACAGAACACATTTCACAGTGCAATCAATCAGAGCCAAGGAGAGTGGATCCGATGAATGAGAATGCACTACTATGGCGCGTTTGGCTGCGTCACCGCATGTTATGGATGCCAGGGGTTCATGTTTCTGGTGTGACATCTCTAATAAACGCCACATTTCCAATCCCAGTAAACACAACAATTTGTTTAACATTTTTACAATGTTGTAACAACGTCGGAGACGTTGGGCCGACATTGTACAAATGTAATACAAATAAAATGTTCTGTGTTCGCTGGGATTTCAAGCGTTCGGCCACGATTTAGCAATATTGTATTCCTCGTTGCGTTTGCGAAAAAAATTGTTCTTTGTTTCACAGTTTTTCTTTTTATATTTTCGATTCCGGCATTTCAAACGGTATATTTATCCAGCATCTGATTGATCAATATGGCTATTTCGGCCAATTAGATATAGATGGCGTCAATCGCTTCACGATTTATAAGGCACAATTAAGTACAGTAGCCCACTTACAGTTTGAACAGAAGATTACAATTTTACCTGAAAACATTAGTTTTGTTCAAAGAGCACATTTGGGACATAATTTTATGCGGGTGCTTGGACCAGGAGTTTATATGAATTAAGCATTCATTTATTTATTCATCATTCATTCATTCAATAAATAATTTATTCATTCATTCATTCATTCATTCATTCATTCATTCATTCATTAATTCATTCACTCATCATTTATTTATTTATTCATGCCCTCATCATTCATTTATTCATCCATTTATTCATTCATTCATTCATTCATTCATTCATTCATTCATTCATTCATTCATTCATTCATTCATTCATTCATTTATTCATTCATTCATTCATTCATTCATTCATTCATTCATTCATTCATTTATTCATTCATTCATTCATTCATTCATTCATTCATTCATTCATTCATTTATTCATTCAATCATTCATTCATTCATTCATTCATTCATTCACTCATTCATTCATTCATTCATTCATTCATTCATTCATTCATTTATTCATTCATTCATTCATTCATTCAATTATTCATTTATTCAATGATTCATTCATTATTCATTCATTAATCCATTCATTCATCCATTCATTCATTCATTCATTCATCCTTCATTCATCCTTTCATTCGATTACACATCAAATAGCTGATCAGGACCTAATCAGAGAAGACCTGTTGAGGTGAACTGGTTGACAGGAGACTCCTGATGGATGTCTCTCGGTGGTGGGTTTGATTGTATTTGTTTTGGTCTTGCTTGGTCAACGAGTTAATGACCGCACCACGTGGCGCCCGTCAATTGCAAAGAAAGCAGACTGTCTGCTTGCAAGCCGAGAGATCTGATACCTTAATCTGGTCATCAACAAAACAATAGTGGGTGGTAGCTCAATACTGGACGCCTTTTCATCGTTTCATTATTAGTAATCATGTTTGTAATTTTTATGGCGAATAAAACCTTCTGTCTGTCTGTCTGTCTGTCTGTCTGTCTGGACCAACTTTGATTACCGCTGACCTAATTTACAAAGTCCACAGATAGTAGCTATAGGGTATTTCATGAGCGTTCTTTTCCCCACAAGTCCAAACCAGATACCTTAACCCTTACAGCGCGGGGATCGACTTTAGACGTCAGGATCTGACGTCCTGTAAGAGTGAGAATATTTAAAACAGCGGTAGACCCATAACATAGGTATTCAAATGAATCAGAAAGACATTTATGATGATTTCAAATTGAAAAATCCCTTTGGTCTTAATGGTGTATAGGGAAGTAAGTACATGTATGTCAGCGCTTTAAGGGCTAAAGCCATACAAGCTGAACAGTGTTTTATCGCAAGATAATCTTTTTACCTAGCAAACAGGAAACACTCAGCCAAAAGTGTGCTTTTATGTTGGCACAACAAGCCTACAATAAATTGAGCCTCAATATTATACCATGAATAATAATATATAATACCAAAATAAATGTCACATAAAAAATCAGAGGTCAAAATTGATTTTTTTATTAGATTTGATAACCGTGTTATTCCAGTTTCAAAATCTGACAAAATTTTTGGCACAAGTCTCGTATTCTACCCCCTAATTTAAGCTGAATGACGGCGATGATTGGCCGATCTTGTAATGCTGAACCACCCTCCGATTGGTCGGGAGTAGAATACAATACTTGGACCGAATTTTTGAAAAATTTTAATGGCTCTTGGTTCTATGAGATTTTTAACTTCATAATTTTAGTTAAAAAAAATAAAATGTGTATCACGGAGGTACCTTCTCGCATGACTATAGTATGCACAGATATATTAATTGCACACCAAAAAGGAAAAGATCATTCGTATGATCTGTAGCTACACCATGATAATGACAAAAAAATTGCTTGCTGTAGGGATATATGTAAAAACGAATTATTATGTCTTACAAAACGTAAAAAACGTGATTTCTAACTTATTTTAAAAAAAGTTCGATTCTTTACTTTACACAGGCTGTGTAGTCTACTTCATGCAGACAGATTACTCCCATACTAATATTTTAACCCGTAAAGCGCTAAATTAAACAGTTTAATTTTTACCTTTTCAAAGTTGTGTCTTTAATGAAGCGAAACATTTGCAAATTTAGATGTTTAAGCGCTCATTTCATTCTCAATTGAATGCTTTGATCGGCTAATAAAATGGATCAATATGACTATTGTCGTGCCGAGCGGTTTAACGTATAATACTTAAGACACTATATGACTGTATGCTTAATGTAATGAGCGATAATTATCAAGCGAACTTCATTGTCAATGTAGATCAAGCAATAGATGAAGACGTAGGCCTCCATTGGTCAGTATCAGCAAAATCAAAGAATACGTTTGCCGATTACATACTACGAGCATATCTGCGATTAGCTGATGTCATTGATCATTTTAAAAAATAAAATGACTATGACATCGACTATGAATCTCAATTAGATACGTGGGTGTAGGATGTACTCAATGATTTTGTGTTTAACCCTTTTAACCCTTTAACCGCCGGTGTCGCATATATTCGGGTTTTCATTTTTTATTAGCACCCCCTTTTAAACATGTTAAAGATAAAATGTCAGCAATATTTGAAAACAGTTGACCTCCATTTTGTCCAATCTGAACAATTTTCACTCACTTGAAGTGGGTGAAAATTCAGATTGAATAATTTGGCGGTTAAAGGGTTAAGGAAAAATTGCTCTGTAGTCATGTTTGCTTATTCTAAGGTGGAATTGTGCACGCAATTTCAGCTCTAAATTATAACAAAATTGATTATTATTAAGAACAAGATAAATCCTCGATTAATATATACTTGTAATTATTATAAATCTGTTGAATAAAATTGTATTCCTGTCAAGACTAGTGTTGAATCAATGCTGGTCCACCATTGGGTCAAGGTGTTTTCTCACCTGGTGTGTGACATGTGACGTCAACAGTCCAGCAATCACGAGAGATCGACCCAATGTTGGACCAATGTTGGGCCAGCGTGCCCAACATTGGTCCAACAGTTTGTCGATGTCTCGTGGTTGCTGGGAGCTAGGGCAGCTCTCTCCCAGGATGTAGGTGGGCGCCACGGTCGACACATTGATAAAAATAAATCCACGGCTTAAATAATCCGTGAACCTGCATGCGGCCCTCCATGGATCGACGGGGGCGGCGTGGGACTTAGTGGATCCGACACGTGGAAATAAATAAAAGACACCAATTACACTGCAAAATCCGCCGGTGATTTGTCCCGGCCGGACCGGACAACCGTGGGGCGGAATGACAAGTACGAGTTAGCATGTCTACGACCAGGTCCCGGTCAAGATCATGCCAACCACAGTTCAGCGGAGCCCATCCCAATCAAAATCACGTGATTCATCCGATCTTAACTTTCTTTCATTTCCACCAGAATCTGACACTTGGTACTTTTAATGTCCTGCTTATACAGACAGTGTGTCTTGCTCCGCTGTTATCAGTTTTGTTTTGGTGGGGTAACAATGTTTACAAATTATCAAACTTAAATCAATAGTAATAGCAACCGGATGAGTAAAATATAAAAAATTGAAACACTGTTCTGTATTAATTAATATTTTGAATAAAATATCAGAACAGTTATGCACCTTTAACTATTTGAATGAAAATATGAGAAAGTTGGGATGAGGTGAATCCTGAGATGTGTTATTGGGATGAACCTCCAATTCGTCTTGATAGCCTTCACTCCTCAAGCTCGCAGAGTAATGCCAGCTAACACAATGACACATTGGGTCAACAATGCAGAGGTAGACCTTGTTTTACATCATTAAGGCGAAAATTTAATAATTAGATATTCAATCGCCATTGTACATGATAAAATATGCGATACACTATAAAGACGACGGCTTAAAAATCCCAGCCATTCAAACAACAATAAATTTAAATAGTTCATGCATGTGTAGACTTTGGTCGTCTGTTCAGGACTATTTTTCAGCCTCGCTCTTAGCATTGAAGAGTCTTCAGGTCATACCGTTGTATTAATTCGTAGCTCACGCACAAACAAATTTAATTTTTTTTTATCGTTTTGCCCTATCTTGAACCCGATAAACACATAAAAAAAGCGTATGCCAACTAACATTTCTCACAGAATATTATTATAAAGCAGTTTCGCGCCGGACAACATGAGTCTTAGTAGACGATGAACTGTTGTTTTCAGCACAGCCTTGAGAGCTGCCCCTAGAGACACCGAGAAACGCTGAACAAGAGGGCCAACCAGTGTCTTTCAAAGCGATCCCGGGAGAAACAATCCCGTGTGAAGGCGAGTCCATTCACATGACGACGTGGAAAGTGTATTCACTGTCGAGCGAGTGCCTTGCTGACAGAATACATGGTCCGATGTTGGGTTAATGCTCAGCATCGGGTGAGTGTCCCGGGGGAGCGAGGTTGATTGCTGGTGTTCGGCTGGAACAATTAGCATTGACATTGTTAGGTAGTCACCAGGTCACAGGAAGGAGTCGTCTCTGTCGGTCAACTCCGCTGTCCAAACATCTCCCGTGGAGATCCCAGCAAACGTGACAAGTTGACCAGATATTGGGTAAATGTTGGGTCAGCGTTGGTGACGGTGGGCCAGCATGAAATCAGCACCAAGTCTATCTCTCGTGGTTGTTGGAGACAGACGGCGCCAACCAGCAAAGTGTATTCCATTGTCATTGCTGAGCCAGGATGCCCAGACCAATAGATTCTTCGGTCAGACGCATTGGATCTGATCCATGCAGACTAAATTGCCCGTTCTGCTCTACTGCTTAAAAGCAAACAGCGGTAACTGCTTGGCTAAAAAGTGAACTGCTGTTTGCTTATCAGAAACAGTCACTGCTGTCCTGAAGGGCGGTGTTATGGTGAAAAATGTGATGAGTTCAGGTTCATTTTTCTACAGCACCGCGTTCGGTTCGTCTTATGTCTCTGTCACACTTGACCGGACTGAGCAACAAACATCACCGGACAACGTCAACAAAGATCTACAGGATTTAATGCGGCATAGAATATCAAACACATCGAGGACATATAGGCGCATACGGGAGAACACTAATTTCTGACGGACGCAACGAACATCAGCGAACATAAAACAAACAGTTATCCAGTGATGCTCAATCCGGCGAGGAGTGATAGGGCCATTAGGGCGGAGGCCCTGGTGAAGCGGATAAAGGTGCCTGCTTGGAAGGTCGGGGATCGCGGGTTTCGAACCACACTCTAGGCTTCAAGTTAAAAAAAAAATCTGTCTTCCCTGCTCACTCGTGAAATATTCAATATTGAAGGGAGTCTCCGTGACCGAGACGTAGCGAGCTCGGCCTCAGACCGCCAGGGTTCGAATTTCAAATCCTGTGTCACCTCATTCATTTCACTACCCTCAGGAGTTCTGCTGGCCCAGCTTAGCCTATTTGTGCACAAAGGTGGACTAAAATCACACTCATTTCATTTATTTGACAGGGCCATATATATCTACATCAGATCGCAACGTGTTGAAGCCGTGAGTTGCCAATATGGCCACTGTTTTCGAATGACTTCAAGGTTTTTTATAGGCCTAGTTCACAATACCATAAGCAGAGACACACACCCGATACTTAAACATCGCGGAGCAATGTATCTAAATTATATGCACCATCAACCACAATAACTAACACACTACATTGACCCCTTGACCGCCGGTGTATTAGCAGCATTAAATACCATGAATATGCTAAAGATGATAAAACGCGGCATAAATCAGAAATATACCAAAACCGTTGACCTTCATTTTGTCAAATCTGAATACATTTTCACTCACTTGAAGTTGTGCATCGCGTCAGCAAGTCACAACTTCAAGTGGGTGAAAATTCCAATTAAATAATTTGGCGGTTAAATGGCTAAACCCACTGACGTTAGGCCTCTACCTCCAGGCTACAAATCCACAATCAAAATCTACAATGCCACAAAAACAACCAGACAGACAGGCACGGGGAGAAGGGAGGTAGAAATAGTGGTATTCTCAAAACGACTGAACCAGATCTTAACAATTTGATTGAGCGACTCAACTGACTCCATTACTCACATGCTTAAGATCCAGGTCTCCACATAACTTTAATTTAAGCCATAATTCTATCTTACATGACATTTTTATGTTTATTTAATTGGGATGGACTGAAAAGCATGGCATGCTCCTGATAAACAATATTTTTTTCTATGTCAACTAAAAAAAGCCCGGAAAAAATCGGATGTCATTTTGGCATCACCTTCCCAAAGTACTCACTGAAACCGGAGAATTGATTTCCATCGAGCGATATAAAAAATATGTAGTTATATGAGTTTGTACCTAATATTTTTATTACAACTGGAATATCAAAATCAGATAGCAATAAGTCTCAACACATCGAAATATCTAATTATATATTAATCATGTAGGCCTACATAATGTCTGCAGATGAGCAAATAAATAAAATTAATCATTTGAACCTCAGTAGTGTGTGTAGGGCAGCAAGGATAACCAATGTGGTGCTTAAAAAGGTTGTACTGCAAGCCTGCAAAAAATAGAATAACACTCTTTAGCACATGGTCAACGTGAAATTGTCTTAAGATCAATTGAAACAGATGAATGTAAATGAAGTTGCGATGGATAACGTATAGTTGTGTTTTATGAGTACGGATCCACTTATAGCAAAACAAAAGATTCAACTCGATTTATTCTTTGGTAATATAGCATAATATGACACAAAGATTGGGGCCGCAGCTCTGTTTTTCTGCTTTAAATTAACAAAAAATACATCACATTCCAAGAATAATGAACACAAGAAGCAATCAGCAAAAATCATGTAAAAATCATTAAAATACGAAATGCCAGCTTTGTGGTAACTAGCCACAAAGCAGGCATTTCGAATTTTTTATACACATGATAAACAGATGCAAACTTTAATTCTCTACATACCAAATTCATGTGAAATTGCGATTGATCTGGTATATTTGGCTTTTAATCTCAGCATGATACCATATTATGTATGTACTCGTTAGTGATCCTTAAAGTGCTGAAATACTTCCGTTTAAACAATGGCGACCAAAAGGTCTTTTTCAATATGAAATCATTCCGAATGTCTTAGTTTGCTCATTCTGATTCATTTGAATAGCTATGTTATGGGTCTACGGCCATTATAAATATGTTTACTCTTACAGTGCGCGAATAGACTGTAGACGTCAAAATCTGACGTTTACAGACGTCAGATTCTGACGTCTAAAGTCGATCCCCGCGCTGTAAGAGTTAATATTGAAACAATTTATTAATACTTATCGAAACTAAACTTATGTGACATCTTATGTGCCGCTTATTGATTTAATGTATAGTTTTACCCGCCGCTACCAAGATGTGTTGAACCGATGTCGGTGTTCAGCAAGCGTCTCAGACGGTTAGCCAACGTTAAACCGACATCGAATCAACGTCTCGGTGATGGGCAATGATCAATTTAAATCACTTACATTGCAAGATTCCACAGTTGTCATGATCGACTCCGTTGTTGCAGGATACTCTGTTGAATCAGCCTTAAAACAAAAACAATTGTTTTTCATAAGAGTTCCTAATTATTAAATTACACAATTTTTCACAGACACTACTTATTTTCATTTGTGCAATAGTACCAAAGCACAATTTAGTTAAATCAATATTTTTTGTATTGGCGTTATTACAGAATATGATTTCAGGTAATAACAGTTCAATCAATAGCCATTCAGCTGCTTAAGGTTTCTACCAAGGCAACCAAGTGAACACAAGAAAGCCCGCCAAACACTTCGATACTGCTCCGCAACGTATCTGCTAACTTGTAAAGTAATCAGATACTCCTTTTTTGCTTTACACGGCAGCATAGCAATTTTGAATTTGTTTTTTTATAGGTTATATCACAGTTATTGGAATGAAATGAGTATTTTAACATTATGATTTACAAATGTTTTGTCAAAAATTTACACAGGTGGGTGACAAAATTTAAATGAGATAACTAAGCAAAGATAGCAAGCAAAGAGTTGAATTGTGTGCTATTTCTATTTGAAGCAGTTACAGTATTATGTAACTACATTTATAAGGCCTACTAATGAATGAAATCTTTTCCAATGTTTTAAATCTATTCTAATGTGAATATTCCAAAATCTGCTATTATCACTAGTATAGTTGTTTATATAATAATATATATTTGAATAAAAAAATATAAACTTACTGTTGTTAAACCGCTTGCCAGACCTGAAAAAATGATAAATATATCAGTATAAAGTAAATTATCAATATGTGAGATATTCTGTCAATTATTGAATCAACATGACTTTAATGTTAAGTTAATGAAATATATTATACAAACACTTACCACCCAAAATGAGAAAAGCAAAAACGTGGATGGCTGTGATTTTGGTGAGCTCCATGTTTCTAAAATGGAAATAAACTGAACTATAGCTAGATACCATTTTTAAAAAAATGTATCAATACGATTTGTTACCTTTATATATTCGACCACAAATGAACATTAACAGAACAATTTTAGACAATAATATTGCAATTGATTGCTCGTCACTAACCTTGGAAATGCTGCTTTGGATGTACGTTAATTGCTGAAGTCGGTGAGACAATATGACTGTTGACTTGTTGATTTCCTGCTATTTAAGGGATTTTATCAGGGATTTTGCCCAGCTTCATGTTTTCAGCGTGTGCATGGCCACCAACCCTGCAAACACAAAACAATTGAATACATTTGTACAGTGTTGGACCAACGTCGAAAACGTTGGGCCGTTATTGTATGAATGTTGTACAAATGTTTTGTGTTTGTTGGAAACTGCCTGAGCATGCTAAGATTGACTACAGCCAGATCAACCGTTTGAATTCAAGAGTAAAATATTTTCAATAATAATTATTGTTTCAAGCTTAATAAGAACATAATTAGTATGTATATCAATAAAAACCTCTGTGAGATTGTATAGATATATATCGTGATATTTAATTAGGAAAAATGTGTTTATTTCAGTTGAACATTGTATATTTTTGCGAATGGATTTGGGTCGCAAAGCGTCCGACAGTGATTAATTGGATTACGTTGATGGTCAGTGGCTAGAGTTAGTTGTGAACACGTCATGTTACTCCGATCAAGCCAATAATCCACAGAAATAGCCGGAGTACCCGAGCTGTCGAAATTATAAATATCAAATGTATTATTATTTTTTTACCCACTTGAAGCTGTGTCTCGCTACCGCGATCCACAAATTCAAGTGGGTAAAAATTACTTATATCTTTAAATTTGGAATCAAAATATCTCTATGCAAATTCAGGAAGGTTAAGTCTAGATTTCTCCTTTAAATTTACTTTTTTAAAAGCTAAATATAAAAGCTTATAATAACTATAGTCGTACTAAGTGCTTTAATGGTTACTCACGCAGCAAATAAGAGACGTACGTTGTACCACCGTCTACGACGCCAGCCCGATATTAAACCAGCGGTGTTTCAACGTAAAGATTGTAATCACATTTAAAGAGGGTAACCTTACAAAGCGTAACAAAGAATCTAAAGAGGGTACCTTTACAAAGCGTAACAAAGAATAACAAAGAGTAATTTTCAAAGCGTTTTTTCTAGTATCGAGTATTTTTCATTTAATTGTGTAGGTTTGGTGTCATGCTGTTGATTTTAAACATGTAAAACAACAAGCAAGATATAATTTCACGCTCTGCCGCGCAAAGCCAAATTAACATACTTACATTAAAGGTTACCTATCACCCCTTATATGGTATGAATAATTATGTTCTTATATGGGGTGATTGGCTGACATGTGACCCTCTCAGCCAATCACCCCATATAAGGAAACACTTGTGCCCCATCTTGTGGCAACTTTGATTTATTTGTCACAAATTTATTCATACTATATAGGGGGTGATAGATCTCCTTTAAAGTACAGGTAAGCAGTTACTGCCTATTGGCTTTGCAGAGCAGCGATGAAGACCCAGTAAGCAAAGAGTATAACTTATCAAACATGAAAAACACTTAAAGTTTAATTTCACTTCAATAACTGCTCGCTCAAAATACTAAAGGGGTAGACCACTGTGTACGAGCAGCGGGACACATCTGTACCCAGAAAGCACCACACCGATTACAGAGATACTGGGGTACAACTAAAAATAGAAACATACAGATATAATGGTCTATTCCTTTAGGGGCGTTACCTTGTGGATCGTGGCAAACAAGAGACGTTGAGCCGATGTTGGTTTCGTATTGGGCCAGCGTCGCAGACGGTGGCTCAACACAAAACCAACATCGGCTCCACGTCCCTTGTTTGCCGAGTCATGCATAGTACAACGGTTGTGGTGAGAGAAAACAACACAGACATGCACAAAGTCATCTTGACCCAGAAAGAGGAAAAACCACTCAGCTCCGACAACTTGGACAACTGTGTCAGTGGGTCAAGTCTAATAAATGTACTCAGTGCACGTGATTGAGTTCGTGTGGAAAGCTGTAAAAAATTCAAACACTGCAGCAGACTTGGTCTTTGTGGCCGAGTCTTTATGTTGGCGGAACGTGGGGCTAAGTGTTTACATTAGACCCCGTGCCTTCTCCTGGCTGGCGGTCCACCTTCATATTTATCTATCAGCTACTTTTCTCCGTGATTTATATCATATCAAGGACATGCTCTATCTGCTTTAATATTTATACGTTTGATTTCCGATTCAGTTATCATTGGATTTTTTTAATTAGCAGAAACGTTGCTTTTGGATAAGTTAAACATAGCTTTTCTTGCTTTTATCCATACGTGCCGCGTGTGTCACCCACTTGAAAAACGGGAGCTTTCAGCAAGCCGTGTCGTATGCGATGGTCCAACATTGACCCTATATTGGGTCAATATTATATACGTTGTTTGGTTGGAGCTACAGTCGTTGTAGCCTATTTAGAGCCGATAAATATTGTGGCTAGTTATTTATGATCTGCCCATAAAAATGACTGACCTACAAAATACAAGTGGTGTCACTCTTGGCCTCGATATTTTTTCCTGTGTAGGCATAACTACTATGTATAAAAGTTTATCATTTTAATATAGGCTTATATACCAAGACGTACGTACGTGCTACCATCCACATTATATTGCGTACTCTGCCCTGCAAAGTCAAGAGGTAGTAGGGCCTAACTGTTTAACCCTTTAACCGCCAAATCATTCAATTTGAATTTTCACCCACTTGAAGTTGTGTCTCGCTGACGCGATCCACAACTTCAAGTGAGTGAAAATTATTCAGATTTGACAAAATGGAGGTCAACTCTTTTCAAATCTTGCTGGTTGATGTCACATTTTATCCTTAACATATTTAAAATGTGGTACTTAATGTGCAAATAAAAAAGGAAAACCCTGATATATGCGGCACCGGCGGTTAAAGGGTTAACCGTACTTGAAAAGGCAGTAACTTCTTATTAGGAAAGCAAACAGCTACTGTTTTGATACGTACTTTTCAATAAACGTTATCCATCTACACAACATCTTCCTGATATAGCATGGTCTAATCTGGTCATCAACAAACATTAAAGGGTGGTAGCTCAACACTGGACGCCTTTTCATCGTTTCATTGGGCGGGGGCCCTAGGGTAGTGGTTAGCACCGCTGCCTTTCACGCCAGGGTTCGGGGTTCGGTTCCCGGTCTCGGCGGTTTGAAAGAAACAAAAATGTTTCTTCCCCATCCACGTGTGAAAGTCAGTATTGTGGGGAGCCTCCGTGACCTCAGACCGCCAGGGCTCGAATTTCGAATCCTGTGTCTGGAGGACAGTGTCATCTCAATCATCTCACCATCCTCAGGAGGTTCTCCTGGCCCAGTTTAGCCTATATGTGCACAAAGGTGGCCTAAAGCCCGATTCATTTCATTTCATTTCATTTCATCGTTTCATTATTAGTAATCATGTTTGTAATTTTTATGGCGAATAAACATTCTGTCTGTCTTTGGTTACCGCTGACCTAATTTACCATTTCCACAGATAGTAGCTATAGGGTATTTCATGAGCGTTTTTGTCTCCGAAAGTCCAAACCAGATACCTTAACCCTTACAGCGCGGGGATCGACTTTAGACGTCAGGATCTGACGTCCTGTAAGAGTGACAATATTTAAAACAGCGGTAGACCCATAACATAGGTATTCAAATGAATCAGAATGACATTTATGATGATTTTAAATTGAAAAATCCCTTTGGTCTTAATGGTTTATACGGAAGTAAGTACATGTATGTCAGCGCTTTAAGGGCTAAAGCCATACAAGCTGAACAGTGTTTTATCGCAAGATAATCTTCTTACAAAGCAAACAGGAGACACTCAGCCAAAAGTTGCTTTCATGTTGACACAACAAGCCTACAATAAATTGAGCCTCAATATTATACCATGAATAATATATAATACCAAAATAAATGTCACATAAAAAATGAGAGGTCAATATTGATTTTTTTTTATTAGATTTGATAAACGTGTTATTCCAGTTTCATGTTTGTAATGCTGAACCACTTTCCAATTGGTCGGGGGTAGAATACAATACTTGGACCGAATTTTTGAAACATTATCATGGCTCTTGGTTCTATGAGATTTTTAACTTCATAATTTTAGTTATAAATGTGGACTATAGGCCTAATCAAAAAAAATATGTGTATGTGTATCACGGAGGTACCTTCTCGCATTACTATAGTAGTCACAGATATATTAATTGCACACCAAAAAAGAAAAGATCATTCGTATGATCTGTAGCTACATCACGATAATGACAAAAAAATTGCTTGCTGTAGGGATATATTTAAAAACGTAAAAAACGTGATTTCTAACTTATTTAAAAAAAAGCTAGATTCTTTACTTTACACACGCTGTGTAGTCTCATGCAGACAGGGTACTCCCAAACTAATATTTTAACCCGTAAAGCGCTAAATTAAACAGTTTAATTTTTACCTTTTTGAAGTTGTGTCTTGCGCCGCGACACACAACTTCAAGTGCGAGAAAACTACTTATATTTATTTAATGAAGCGAAACATTTGCAAATTTAGATGTTTAAGCGGTCATTTAATTCTCAATTGAATGCTTTGATCGGCTAATAAAATGGATCAATATGACTATTGTCGTGCCGAGCGGTTTAACGTATAATACTTAAGACACTATATGACTATATGCTTAATGTAATGAGCAATAATTATCAAGCGAACTTCATTGTCAATGTAGATCAAGCAATAGATGAAGACGTAGGCCTCCATTGGTCAGTATCAGCAAAATAAAAAAATACGTTTGCCGATTACATACTACGAGCATATCTGCGATTAGGTGATGTCATTGATCATTTTAGCAAATAAAATGACTATGACATCGACTATGAATCTCAATTAGATACGTGGGTGTAGGATGTACTCAATGATTTTGTGTTTAACCCTTTGAACCCTTTAACCGCTGGTGCCGCAAATATTCGGGTTTACATTTTTTATTAGCACCCCCTTTTCAACATATTAAAAATAAAATGTCAGCAATATTTGAAAACAGTTGACCTCCATTTTGTCCAATCAGAACGATTTTCACTCACTTGAAGTGACGCGATCCACAACTTCAAGTGGGTGAAAATTCAGATTGAATAATTTGGCGGTTAAAGGGTTAAGGAAAAATTGCTCTGTAGTCATGTTTGCTTATTCTAAGGTGGAATTGTGCACGCAATTTCAGCTCTAAATTATAACAAAAATTGTTTTATTATTGAGAACAAGATAAATCCTCGATTAATATATACCTGTAATTATTATAAATCTGTTGAATAAAATTGTATCCCTGTCAAGACTAGTGTTGAATCAATGCTGGTCAACCATTTGGTCAAGGTGTTTTCTCACCTGGTGTGTGACATGTGACGTCAACAGTCCAGCAATCACGAGACATCGACCCAATGTTGGACCAATGTTGGGCCAGCGTGCCCCACATTGGTCCAACAGTTGGTCGATGTCTCGTGGTTGCTGGGAACTAGGGCAGCTCTCTCCCAGGATGTAGGTGGGCGCCACGGTCGACACATGGATAGAAATAAATCCACCGCTTAAATAATCCGAGAACCTGCATGCGGCCCTCCATGGATCGACAGGGGCGGCGTGGGACTTAGTGGATCCGACACGTGGAAATAAATATCCGCCGGTGATTTGTCCCGGCCGGACCGGACAACCGTGGGGCGGAATGACAAGTACGAGTTAGCATGTCTACGACCAGGTCCCGGTCAAGATCATGCCAACCACAGTTCAGCGGAGCCCATCCCAATCAAAATCATGTGATTCATCCGATCTTAACTTTCTTTCATTTCCACCAGAATCTGACACTTGGTACTTTTATTGTCCTGCTTATACAGACAGTGTGTCTTGCTCCGCTGTTATCAGTTTTGTTTTGGTGGGGTAGCAATGTTTACAAATTATCAAACTTAAATCAATAATAACTCAGCAACCGGATGAGTAAAATAAAAAATTGAAACACTAAAAAAATATCAGAACAGTTATGCACCTTTAACTATTTGAATGAAAATATGAGAAAGTTGGGATGAGGTGAATCTTGAGATGTGTTATTGGGATGAACCTCTAATTCCTCTTGATAGCCTTCACTCCTCTAGCTCGCAAAGTAATGCCAGCTAACACAATGACACATTGGGTCAACAATGCAGAGGTAGACCTTGTTTTACATCATTAAAGCGAAAATTTAATAATTAGATATTCAATCGCCATTGTACATGATAAAATATGCGATACACTATAAAGACGACGGCTTAAAAATCCCAGCCATTCAAACAACAATAAATTTAAATAGTTCATGCATGTGTAGACTTTGGTCGTCTGTCCAGGACTTGTCCATTTTTATGTTTTTTTGTCTTAGTTGACACTATTTTTCAGCCTCGCTCTTAGCATTGAAGAATCTTCAGGTCATACCGTTGTATTAATTCATAGCTTACGCACAAAAAAAAATTAAAAAAATAATTTATCGTTTTGCTCTATCTTGAACCCGATAAACACATAAAAAAAGCGTATGCCAACTAACATTTCTCACAGAATATTATTATAAAGCAGTTTCGCGCCGGACAACATGAGTCTTAGTAGACGATGAGCTGTTGTTTTGAGCACAGCCTTGAGAGCTGCCCCTAGGAAACGCTGAACAAGAGAGCCAACCAGTGTCTTTCAAAGCGATCCCGGGAGAAACAATCCCATGTGGAGGGAGTCCATACACATGACGTGAAATGTGTATTCACTGTCAAGCGAGTGCCTTGCTGACAGAATACATGGTCCGATGTTGGGTTAATGCTGGGCCAGCGTCTCCGACGCTGGCCCAGCATTAACCCAGCATCTGGTGAGTGTCCCGGGGGAGCGGGGTTGATTGCTGGTGTTCGGCTGGAACATTGACATTGACATTGTTCGGTAGAAATCAGGTCACAGGAAGGAGTCGTCTCTGTTGGCCGACGCTGCTGTCCAAACATCTCCCGTCGAGATCCCAGCAAACGTGAGACGTTGACCCGGTGTTGGGTTAATGTTGGGTCGGCGTCGATGGCGGTGGGCTAGCATTAAGTAAGTAAGGAGTCAATCTCTCGTGGTTGTTGGAGACAGACGGCGCCAACCAGCAAAGTGTATTCCATTGTCATTGCTGAGCGAGGATGCTCAGACCAATAGATTCCTCGGTCAGACGCATTGTATCTGATCAATGCAGACTAAATTGCCCGTTCTGCTCTGTCGTTTAAAAGCAAACAGCGGTAACTGCTTGGCTAAAAATTGAACTGCTGTTTGTTTATCAGAAACAGTCACTGCTGTCCTGGAGGGCGGCGTTATGGTGAAAAATGTGATGAATTCAGGTTCATTTTTATACATCACCGCGTTCTCTTATGTCTCTGTCACACATGACCGAGCTGAGCAACAAACATCACCGGACAACGTCAACAAAGATCTACAGGATTTAATGCGGAATAGAATATCGAACACATCGAGGACATAAAGGCGCATACGGGAGAACACTAATTTCTGACGGACGTAACGAACATCAGCGAACATAAAACAAACAGTTATCTGGTGATGGTCAATCCAGTCAAGAGTGATAGGGCCATTAGGGCCATTAGCCGCTTCGGTGAAGCGGCTGAAGCTGCCTGCTGGGAAAGTCGGAGATCGCGGGTTTCGAACCACACTCTAGGCTTCAAGTTTCAAAAAAAAAAAAAATGTTTTTTCCCTGCTCACTCGTGAAATATTCAATATTGTAGGGAGTCTCCGTGACCAAGAGGTAGCGAGCTTGGCCTCAGACCGCCAGGGTTCGAATTTCAAATCCTGTGTCACCTCATTCATCTCACTACCCTCAGGAGTTCTGCTGGCCCAGCTTAGCCTATTTGTGCACAAAGGTGGCCTAAAATCACATTCATTTCATTTAATTTGACAGGGCCATATTTATCTACATCATATCGCAACGTGTTGAAGCCGTGAGTTGCCAGTATGGCCACTGTTTTCGAATGACTTCAAGGTTTTTCATAGGCCTAGTTCACAATACCATAAGCAGAGACGCACACCCGATACTTAAACATCGCGGAGAAATGTATCTAAACTATATGCACAATCAACCACAATAACTAACACACTACATTGACCCCTTGACTGCCGGTGTATTAGCAGCATTATATCCTGTGTCTGGAGGACAGTGTCATCTCAATCATCTCACCATCTTCAGGAGGTTCTCCTGGCCCAGTTTAGCCTATTATGTGCACAAAGGTGGCCTAAAGCCCGATTCATTTCCTGGCTGGCGGTCCACCTTCATATTTATCTATCAGCTACCTTTCACCGTGATTTATATCATATCAGGGACATGTTCTATCTGCTTTAATATTTTATACGTTTAATTTCCGATTCAGCTATCATAGGATTTTTTTAATTAGCAAAAACGTTGCTTTTGGAGAAGTTAAACATAGCTTTTCTTGCTCTTATCCATACGTGCCGCGTGTGTCACGCACTTGAAGAACGGCGAGCTTTCAGCAAGCCGTGTCGTATGCGATGGTCCAACATTGACCCTATATTGGGGGCTGATTATTTGTGATCCGCCCATAAAAATGACTGACCTACAGAATACAAGTGGTGTCACTCTTGGCCTCGATATTTTTTCCTGTGTAGGCATAACTACTAGGTATAAATGTTTATCATTTTAATATAGGCTTATATACCAAGACCTACGTGCTAACATCCACATTATATTGTGTACTCTGCCCTGCAAAGTCAAGAGGCAGTAGGGCCTAACTGTTTAACCCTTTAACCGCCAAATTATTCAATTTGAATTTTCACCCACTTGAAGTTGTGTCTCGCTGACGCGATCCACAACTTCAAGTGATTGAAAATTATTCAGATTTGACAAAATGGAGGTCAACTCTTTTCAAATCTTGCTGGTTGATGTCACATTTTATCCTCAATATATTTAAAATGTGTACTTAATGTACTTAATGTACTTAATGTGCAAATAAAAAAGGAAAACCCTGATATATGCGGCACCGGCGGTTAAAGGGTTAACCGTACTTGAAAATGCAGTAACTTCTTATTAGGAAAGCAAACAGCTACTGTTTTGATACTCTGTGTGATAACATCATTTCTGAAAAGAGAACCCACGAATCACGTACTTTTCAATAAACGTTATCCATCTACACAACATCTTCCTGATATAGCAAGGCTTGGCCTCGAGGTCAAGCCTTGCTATCGGGATCTGAGGACTTAATCTGGTCATCAACAAACTTTAAAGGGTGGTAGCTTAATACTAGACGCCTTTTCATCGTTTCATTATTAGCAATCATGTTTGTAATTTTTATGGCGAATAAAACATTCTGTCTGTCTGTCTGTCTGTCTGTCTGGACCAACTTTGATTACCGCTGACCTAATTTACAATGTCCACAGATAGTAGCTATAGGGTATTTCATGAGCGTTCTTGTCCTCACAAGTCCAAACCAGATACCTTAACCCTTACAGCGCGGGGATCGACTTTAGACGTCAGGATCTGACGTCCTGTAAGAGTGACAATATTTAAAACAGCGGTAGACCCATAACATAGGTATTCAAATGAATCAGAAAGACATTTATGATGATTTCAAATTAAAAATTCCTTTGGTCTTAATGGTTTATACGGAAGTAAGTACATGTATGTCAGCGCTTTAAGGGCTAAAGCCATACAAGCTGAACAGTGTTTTATCGCAAGATAATCTTCTTACAAAGCAAACAGGAAACACTCAGCCAAAAGTTGCTTTCATGTTGACACAACAAGCCTACAATAAATTGAGCCTCAATATTATACCATGAATAATATATATTACTAAAATAAAGGTCAAAATTGATTTATTTTATTAGATTTGATAACCGTGTTATTCCAGTTTCATAATCTGACAAAATTTTTGGCACAAGTCTCGTATTCTACCCCCTAATTTAAGCTGAATGACGGCGATGTTTTGTCGGGGGTAGAATACTCAATTGAATGCTTTGATCGGCTAATAAAATGGATCAATATGACTAGTGTCGTGCCTAGCGGTTTAACGTATAATACTTAAGACACTATGACTGTATGCTTAATGTAATGAGCGATAATTATCAAGCGAACTTCATTGTCAATGTAGATCAAGCAATAGATGAAGACATAGGCCTCCATTAGTCAGTATCAGCAAAATCAAAGAATACGTTTGCCGATTACATACTACGAGCATATCTGCGATTAGGTGATGTCATTGATCATTTTAGAAAGTAAAATGACTATGACATCGACTATGAATCTCAATTAGATACGTGGGTGTAGGATGTAATAAACGATTTTGTGTTTAACCCTTTTAACCCTGTAACCACCGGTGCCGCATATATTCGGGTTTTCATTTTTTATTAGCATCCCCTTTTAAACATATTAAAAATAAAATGTCAGCAATATTTGAAAACAGTTGACCTCCATTTTGTCAAATCTGAACAATTTTCACTCACTTGAAGTTGTGGATCGCGTAAGCGAGACACAACTTCAAGTGGGTGAAAATTCGGATTGAATAATTTGGCGGTTAAAGGGTTAAGGAAAAATTGCTCTGTAGTCATGTTTGCTTATTCTAAGGTGGAATTGTGCACGCAATTTTAGCGCTAAATTATAACAAAAATTGTTATATTTTTGAGAACAAGATAAATCCTCGATTAATATATACTTGTAATTATTTTAATCTGTTGATTAAAATTGCATCCCAGTCAAGACTAGTGCTGAATCAATGCTGGTCCACCATTGGGTCAAGGTGTTTTCTGACCTGGTGTGTGACATGTGACGTCAACAGTACAGCGATCACGAGACATCGACCCAGTGTTGGACCAATGTTGGGCCAGCGTGCCCACCATTGGTCCAACAGTTGGTCGATGCCTCGTGTTTGCTGGGAGCTGGGGCAGCTCTCCCCCTGGATGTAGGTGGGCGCCACGGTCGACACATTGATAGAAATAAATCCACCGCCTAAAGAATCTGAGAATCTGCATGCGGCCCTCCATGGATCGACGGGGGCGGCGTGGGACTTAGTGGATCCGACACGTGGAAATAAATAAAAGACACCAATTACACTGCAAAATCCGCCGGTGATTTGTCCCGGCCGGACCGGACAACCGCGGGGCGGAATGACAAGTACGAGTTAGCATGTCTACGACCCGGTCCCGGTCAAGATCAAGCCAACCACAGTTCAGCGGAGCCCATTCCAATAAAAATCACGTGATTCATCCGATCCTAACTTTCTCTCATTTCCATCAGAAAAGTTAAGACTGAACGAAATGACAAAATAAACTGTATACTGTGAGATGTATCCATCATCACTTCAAATATATCAATAAGTTTGAGCGTGTTCAATCTTTTTTTAATGTTGCTCGTTATCGGATATTTGGTATTTTAATGTCCTGGTGATACAGACAGTGTGTCTTACTCCGCTGTTATCAGTTTTGTTTAGGTGGGGTAGCAATGTTTACAAATTATCAAACTTAAATCAATAATAACTCAGCAACCGGATGAGTAAAATAAAAAATTAAAACACCATTCTGTATTAATTTTTTGAATAAAATATCAAAACAGTTATGCACCTTTAACTATTTGAATGAAAATAAGAGAAATTTGGGATGAGGTGAATCTTGAGATGTATTATTAGGATGTACCTCTAATTCCTCTTGATAGCCTTCACTCCTCTAGTTCGCAAAGTAATGCCACCTAAGACAATGACACATTGGGTCAACAATGCAGAGGCAGACCTTGTTTTACATCATTAAAGCGAAAAATTAATAAATAAATATTCAATCGCCATTGTACATGATAAAATATGCAACACACTATAAAGACGACGGTTAAAAAATCCCAGCCATTTAAACAACAATAAATAGCATTTAAATAGTGCATGTCGTCGCCTCGGAGCTAAACGATCCTATCTGCCACTCTAACGAGTGTCAGATAGGATCCTTTAGCTCCGAGGCGACGAATTGTGTAGACTTTGGTGTGCATCCGAAGTGTACATTGATAAATGTCACTGCACATTAAGTTCAATTAAAGCGCTACATTAAAAAATACATTTTCACCCACTTGAAGTCACGTCCCGCTACCGCAACTTCAAGTGGCTGAAAATTACTCATATATATCTGTTTAATTTAAGACGAAACATTTGAACATCTCGATGTTTAAACACTCATGTCATTCCCAAGTAACAGCGACTGATTTTATCGGCTAATAAAGCGGTTTCATACCCAACAAACACAAAACATTTGTAGAACATTTGTACAGCGTCGGCCCTATGTCTGCGACGTTGGTCCAGCATTGTACAAATGTCATACACATGTTTTGTGTTTGCTGGGCAGCGGTGTAGTGGTTAACTGATGTTTGTAGCTGTGGATTGTTACAGATACGAGGATTTACGTTTTTCAGAGAAGCACATTTTCCTAATAATAGAGATGCCAAAAATCTATTTCAGCACGTGTCCTCTACTATTTATGTCAGATCTCAGCCACGTCACTCCCAGCAGACACAAGACGTTGAATAGATGTTGGTTTAACGTCGTAGACGGTGGACCAACGTCAAGCCAGCATTGATCCAACGTGTTGTGTGTTTGGTGGTGTCCACGGTCTCAAATAACTACTTTGATTGCGTGATATCGACTACGAGTACAATATTGTGTCAGTTGTGACGTCTTGACCATTTAAATGCTAGTCATGAGGAAATATAGGCCTATACAAGTTTTCCACAGGAAATTAGCTAGCTATAAACAGATGTACCTATAAAAAAATTCGAATTGACCCAGTGTCAGTTTAATGTTGGTCCGCCGTGAGAATCAGTTATATTATTCTGCAAAGTAATTTTTTTTCGAAATACACTTTGATGATATTCAGCGTAGCCTTGGTTAATATTTCTAAACGTTTTAGTGAAAGGATATTATTTAGGAGAATCTCACCTCATTTTCCACACCTAGATAATATTGACTGAAATGGTTCATATGTACAGGTGCGCCAAATCTGGTGTGGTAAGCCAGGAGGGGCAGCGTAACTCTTTACTTTAAAAGTAAGCATTTACATCCTTATGGCTTTGCACTGCACCTATTATAAATTATCAGCATATACAAGATCGACGTTGAATCAATGTTCGTTTAACGTCAGATGTCAGCTTTAAACGAATGAGAATGTTACGCAAAAGGACAATAATTCCCCCCCCCCCTTGAAGTTGTGGATTGCGGCAGCGAAACACAACTTCAAGTGGGTGAAAAATAAATCCGCTTTCCTTTTATTGCGCTTTTAATGAGGACAGTGGTAGGGGGAGACCGGGGCTAGTTGTGACAGTTTTCACATTTGTGCTCTCTTCTCATAATGTTTTATTGTCATGGAAGTAATATATATATACCCATCAATACGGACATATTTAGGCTGCATATTAGTGACATAGCCAAATGTATATGTTTTAAATGTTCACTATGAGAGCACCAAAATATAGAGATGGTCAACTTGTCACAAGTTGCCCCAGACCGGGGTAAGTTGTGACAACCGCAGGGGTAAGTTGTGACACAGATGACAACCGCGGAGGTAAGTTGTGATTCAGGTGTATTTCTATTTGATAATTTTCTGACAATCAAAGAAGAACAAACACAGAATACATATGTATATGGTAATACAATAATAATAACATTTATTTTTAGCAAACTGAAACAGAAAAAAACAAAACATCACTTCCTTTTAACCACTCAAGTGCCAAGTTATTTAATTTGAATTTTCACCCACTTGAAGCTGTGTTTTTGTCACAAAGACGCGATCCACATCTCCATGTGAGTTAAAATTATTTAAATTTGTCAAAATAGAGGCCAACCATTTTCATAGCTTGCTGATTGATGACACGTTTCACCTTGAAAGTACACTTTTAAAAATTAACAAAACAGTTGGGGCAAGTTGTTACAGTATGAGGCAATACCACAGGGGAAAGTTGTTACAGTGTGGGGCAAGCTGTTACAGCATTGGGCGATGTCACAGGGGCAAGTTGTGACATGTCACAACTTGCCCCAATCATTTTGTCACAACTTGCCCCAACACAACTTGCTTCAGTAACTGGGTCATTTTCAGAAAAGATGTGGAGTGAGCAGTTCCGCACCACATCATACTTATAGATAGGTTATCAATAGTCTATAACCACTAGCAATGTAAATCATCAATTTCGATTACACCCTTACAGGAGATTTCTTCATGAAAATTAAAAAAATAGTACAGACCTTCAAAAACATTCAAAATGTCCACCATCAGTATTATCTGGTAGTTATGGGATGGATTTCCGTGAACAGATAGCAGGTCATGGTATACACTATGCTGACATATAGTGATTAAATCGATAAACAATGCTGGGGCCAAGGGCCGTTGTAACAACTTACCTCTGTAACAACTCTGTAACAACTAGGTTGTTTCCCCTGAATTTCCCGCCTATGTTTTTGCCTTTGTCGACACTATTTTTAAACCTCGCTCTCCGCATTGATGAATCTTCCGGCCATACCGTTGTACTCATTCATAGCTTACGCACCAAAAAATGTAATTTATTGTTTTGCTTTATCCCGAATTAACCCGATCAACACATCAAGAAAAACATATTAACGTTTCTCACATTATATTATAAAGCAGTTTCGCTCTGGACAACACGAGTCTTAGTAGACCATGATCTGTTGTTTTGAGCACAGCCTTGAGAGCTGCCCCTCGGGACACCGAGGAAACGCTGAACAAGAGGGCCAACCAGTGTCTTTCAAAGCGATCCCGGGGGAAACAATCCCATGTGGAGGCGAGTCCATTCACATGACGACGTGGAAAGTGTATTCACTGTCGTGGAGTGCCTTGCTGACAGAATACATAGTCCGATGTTGGGTTAATGCTGGGCCAGCGTCTCCGACGCTGGCCCAGCATCAACCCAGCATCGGGTGAGTGTCCCGGGGGAGCGGGGTTGATTGCTGGTGTTCGGCTGGAACAATTAGCATTGACATTGTTAGGTAGTCACCAGGTCACAGGAAGGAGTCGTCTCTGTCGGTCAACTCCGCTGTCCAAACATCTCCCGTGGAGATCCCAGCAAACGTGACAAGTTGACCAGATATTGGGTTAATGTTGGTTCAGCGTTGATGACGGTGGGCCAGCATGAAATCAGCACCGAGTCTATCTCTCGTGGTTGTTGGAGACAGACGGCGCCAACCAGCAAAGTGTATTCCATTGTCATTGCTGAGCCAGGATGCCCAGACCAATAAATTCCTCGGTCAGACGCATTGGATCTGATCCATGCAGACTAAATTGCCCGTTCTGCTCTACTCTTTAAAAGCAAACAGCGGTAACTGCTTGGCTAAAAAGTGAACTGCTATTTGTTTATCAGAAACAGTCACTGCTGTCCTGGAGGGCGGCGTTATGGTGAAAAATGTGATGAATTCAGGTTCATTTTTATACAGCACCGCGTTCAGTTCATCTTATGTCTCTGTCACACTTGACCGGACTGAGCAACAAACATCACCGGACAACGTCAACAAGGATCTACAGGATTTAATGCGGAATAAAATATCGAACACATCGAGGACATATAGGCGCATACAGGAGAATACTAATTACTGACGGACGTAACGAACATCAGCGAACATAAAACAAACAGTTATCCGGTGATGGTCAATCCGGCCAAGAGTGATAGGGCCATTAGGGCGGGGGCCCTGGTGAAGCGGCTAACGCTGCCTGCTGGGAAAGTCGGAGGTTTCGAGCCGCACCCTAGGCTTCAAGTTTCAATAAAAAAAAAATGTTTTTTCCCTGCTCACTCGTGAAATATTCAATATTGTAAGAAGTCTCCGTGACCGAGAGGTAGCGAGCTCGGCCTCAGACCGCCAGGGTTCGAATTTCAAATCCTGTGTCACCTCATTCATCTCACTACCCTCAGGAGTTCTGCTGGCCCGGCTTAGCCTATTTGTGCCCAAAGGTGGTCTAAAATCACATTCATTTCATTTAATTTGACAGGGCCATATTTATCTACATCATATCGCAACGTGTTGAAGCCGTGATTTGCCAATATGCCACTGTTTTCGGATGACTTCAAGGTTTTTCATAGGCCTAGTTCACAATACCATAAGCAGAGACACACACCCGATACTTAAACATCACGGAGCAATGTATCTAAATTATATGCACAATCAACCACAATAACTAACACACTACATTGACCCCTTGACCGCCGGTGTATTAGCAACATTAAATACCATGAATATGCTAAAGATGATAAAACGTGGCATCAATCGGAAATATTCCAAAACCGTTGACCTTCATTTTGTCAAATCTGAATACATTTTCACTCGCTTGGAGTTGTGAATCGCGTCAGCAAGTCACAACTTTAGGTGGGTGAAAATTCCATTTAAATAATTTGGCGGTTAAATGGTTAAGCCCGCTAACGTTAGGCCTCTACCTCCAGGCTACAAATCCACAATCCAAATCTACAATGCCACACAAACAACCAGACAGACAGGCACGGGGAGAAGGGAGGTAGAAATAGTGGTATTCTCAAAACGACTGAACCAGATCTTAACAATGTGATTGAGTGACTCAACTGACTCCATCACTCACATGCTTAAGATCCAGGTCTCCACATAACTTTAAGTTAATCCATAATTCTATCTTACATGACATTTTTATGTTTATTTAATTGTGATGGACTGAAAAGCATGGCATGTTCCTGATAAACAATATTTTTTTATATGTCAATTAAAAAAAAGCCCGGAAAAATCGGATGTCATTTTGGCATCACCTTCCCAAAGTATTCACTGAAACCGGAAAATTGTTTTCCATCGAGCGATATAAAAAATATGTAGTTATATGACTTTGTACATAATAGTTTTATTATAACTGGAATATCAACATCTGATAGCAATAAGTCTCAACACATCGAATTATATAATTATATAATAATCATGTAGGCCTACATAATGTCTGCAGATGAGCAAATAAATAAAATTAATCATTTGAACCTCAGTAGTGTGTGTAGGGCAGCAAGGATAACCAATGTGGTGCTTAAAAAGGTGGTACTGCAAGCCTGCAAGAAATAGAATAACACTTTTAGCACATGGTCAACGTGAAATTGTCTTAAGATCAATGGAAACAGATGAATGTAAGTGAAGTTGCGATGGATAGCGTATAGTTGTGTTTTATGAGTACGGATCCACTTATAGCAAAACAAAAGATTCAACTCGATTTACTCGTTGGTAATATAGCGTAATATGATACAAAGATTGTGGTCGCAGCTCTGTTTTTCTGCTTTAAATTAACAAAAAATACATCACATTCCACGAATAATGAACACAAGAAGCAATCAGCAAAAATCATGTAATAATCATGAAAATACGAAATGCCTGCTTTGTGGCGACTCCGCCACAAAGCAGGCATTTCGTATTTTTTATACACATGTTAAACAGATGCAAACCTTAATTCTCTACAATACCAAACTAAAGTTAAATTGCGATTGATCTGGTATATTTGGCTTTTAATCTCAGCATGAAACCATATTATGTATGTACTCGTTGGTGATCCTTAAAGTGCTGAAATACTTTCGTTTAAACCGTGGCGACCAAAAGGTCTTTTTCAATATGAAATCATTCTGCATGTCTTAGCTTGCGCATTCTGATTCATTTGAATAGCTATGTTATGGGTCCACGGTCATTATAAATATATTTACTCTTACAGTGCGGGAATAGACTTCAGACGTCAGAATCTGACGTCTGTAAACGTCAGATTCTGACGTCTGAAGTCGATCCCCGCGCTGTAAGGGTTAATAGTCAAACAATTGAATAATACTTATCGAAACTAAACTTATGTGACGTCTTATGTGTCGCTTAATAATTTAGGCATCCGAGTGGACAAATTAATAGGTTCTACCCGCCGCTACCAAGATGTGTTGAACCGATGTTGGTGTTCAGCAAGCGTCTCAGACGGTTGGCCAGCGTTAAATCGACATCGGAACAACGTCTCGCTGATGGGCAATGATCAATTTAAATCACTTACATTGCAAGATTCCACAGTTGTCATGATCGACTCCGTTGTTGCAGGATACTCTGTTGAATCAGCCTTAAAATAAAAATAATTGTTTTTCACAACAGTTCATAATTATTAAATTACACATTTTTTCACAGACACTACTTATTTGCATTTGTGCAATAGTACCAAAGCACAATTTGGTTAAATAAATATTTTTTGTATTGGCGTTATCACAGAATATGATTTCAGGTAATAACAGTTCAATCAATAGCCTTTCAGCTGCTTAAGATTTCTACCAAGGCAACCAATTAAAGACAATAAAGCCAAGAACTTCGATACTGCTCTGCAACGTATCTGCTTGTAAAGTAATCAGATACTCCTTTTTTGCTTTACACGGCAGCATAGTATTTTTGAATTTTTTTTTTGTATAGGTTATATCACAGTTATTGGAATGAAATGAGTGTTTTAACATTATGATTTACAAATGCGTTGTCAAAAATTTACTTCAGGTGGGTGAAAAAATTTGAATGAGATAACTAAGCAAAGAAAGTAGGCAAAGAGTTGAATTGTGTGCTATTTCTATTTGAAGCAGTTACAGTATTATGTAACTACATTTATAAGGCCTACTAATGAACAAAATGTTTTCCCATGTTTTAAATCTATTCTAATGTGAATATTCTAAAATCTGTTATTATCACTGGTATAGTTGTTTATATAATAATATATATTTGAATAAAAAAATATAAACTTACTGTTGTTAAACTGTTTGCCAGACCTGAAACAAAATGATAAATATATCAGTACAAAGTAAATTATCAATATGTGAAGTATTTTGTAAATTATTGAGTCAACATCAATTCAATGCTATGTTAATGAAATATATTATACAAACACTTACCACCCAAAATGAGAACAGCAAAAACGTGGATGGCTGTGATTTTGGTGAGCTCCATGTTTCTAAAACAAAAATAAACTGAACTATAGATAGATACCATTTTTTAAAAATGTACTTACTGGTAACTGGTATATAAATAATGACGCACAATAATACTTCTAGACTGATACTGCATTATCGCTTACCGTAAGTATACATATTGGTTTATACCATTTCCGTATTTTACTTTCATATTTTGGTACTAGCACTGATAATTTGAAATACATTTAAAAATCGTCGTACATTTACTTCTTTAAAATAAAAACGTTTTTTTTGTAATTGGAAATTAGTTAGTTACCAATAAATAAAATTTAAATTTAAAGAGTCGATATCATTACGAATTGTTACCTTTATATATTCGACCACAAATTAATATTAACAGAACAATTTTAGACAATAATATTGCAATTGATTGCTCGTCACTAACCTTGGAAATGCTGCTTTGGATGAATGTTAATTGCTGAAGTCGGTGAAACAATATGACTGTTGATTTGTTGTTTTCCTGCTATTGAAGAGATTTTATCAGGGGATTTTGCCTGGCTTATTGTTTTCAGGATGTGCATGGCCACCAACCCTGCAAACACAAAACAATTGAATACATTTGTACAGTGTTGGACGAACGTCGAAAACGTTGGGCCGTTATTGTATAAATGTTGTACAAATGTTTTGTGTTTGTTGGAAACTGCCTGAGCATGCTAAAATTGACTATAGCCAGATCAGCCGTTTGAATTCAAGAGTAAAATATTTTCAATAATAATTATTGTTTCAAGCCTAATAAGAACATAATTATTATGTCTATCAATAAAAAAAGTCTGTGAGATTGTATTGATATTTATCGTGATATTTAATTAAGAAAAATGTCTTTATCTCAGTTGAACATTGTATATTTTTGCGAATGGATTTGGGGCGCAAAGCGTCCGACAGTGAATAATTGGATTACGTTTATGGTCAGTGGCTAGAGTTAGTTGTGAACACGTCATGTTACTCCGATCAAGCCAATAATCCACAGAAATAGCCAGAGTACCCGAGCTGTCGAAATTATAAATATCGAATGTATAATTACTTGATTATTTTTTCACCCACTAGAAGCTGTGTCTCGCTACCACGATCCACAAAATTCAAGTGGGTAAAAATTACCTAAACATTTTAATTTGGAATCAAAATACCTCTATGCAAATTCAGCAAGGTTAAGTATAGATTTCTCCTTTAAATTTACTTTTTTAAAAGCTAAATATAAAAGCTTATAATAGCTATAGTCGTACTAAGTGCTTCAATGGTTACTTATGCAGCAAATAAGAGACGTACGTTGTACCACCGTCTACGACGCCAGCCCAATATTAAACCAGCGGTGTTTCAACGTAAAGATTGTAATCACATTCAAAGAGGGTAACTTTACAAAGCGTAACAAATAATTCAAAGAGGGTAGCTTTACAAAGCGTAACAAAGAATACCAAAGAGTAATTTTCAAAGCGTTCTTTTCTGGTATCGAGTATTTTTCATTTAATTGTGTAGGTTTGGTGTCATGCTGTTGATTTCAAATCCGCAAAACAACAAGCAAAAGATAATTTCCCGCTGTGCCGCGCAAAGCCAAACGTACTTACAATAAATTACATAAAAGCAGTTACTGCCTTTTGGCTTTTCAGAGCAGCGATGAAGACCCAGTAAGCAAAGAGTATAACTTATCAAACATGAAACAACGCTTAAAGTTTAAGTTCAATTCAATATTAATGCTCGCTCAAAATATTAAAGGGGTAGACCACTGTGTACGAACAGCGGGACACATCTTTACCCAGAAAGCACCACGCCGATTACAGAGATACTGGGGTACAACTAAAATCAGAAACATACAGATATAATGGTCTATAACTTTAATGGAGGTACGTAGTTCCCTTATGGATCGCGGCAAACAAGAGACGTTGAGCCGATGTTGGTTTCGTATTGGGCCAGCTTCACAGACGGTGGCTCAACACGAAACCAACATCGGCTCGACGTCCCTTGTTTGCCGAGTCATGAATAGTACAACGGTTGTGGTGAGAGAAAACAACACAGACATGCACAAAGTCATCTTGACCTAGAAAGAGGAAAAACCACTCAGCTCCGACAACTTGGATAACTGTGTCAGTGGGTCAAGTCTAGTAAATGTACTCATTGCACGTGATTGAGTTCGTGTGGGAAGCTATAAAAAATCCAAACACTGCAGCAGACTTGGTCTTTATGGCCGAGTCTTTATGTTGGCGGAACGTGCGGCTAAGTGTTTACATTAGACCCCGTGCCTTCTGCTGGCTGGCGGTCCATCTTCATATTTATCTATCAGCTAGGTGATTTATATCATAGCAGGGACATGCTCTATCTGCTTTAATATTTTATACGTTTAATTTCCGATTCAGTTATCATAGGATTTTTTTAATTAGCAGAAACGTTGCTTTTGGAGAAGTTAACCATAGCTTTTCTTGCTCCTATCCATACGTGCCGCGTGTGTCACGCACTTGAAAAACGGCGAGCTTTCAGCAAGCCGTGTCGTATGCGATGGTCCAACATTGACCTTATATTGGGTCAATATTATATACGTTGTTGGGTTGAAGCTACAGTCGTTGTAGCCTATTTAGTGTCGATAAATATGGTGGCTAATTATTTGGGATCCGCCCATAAAAATTACTGACCTACAGAATACAAGTGCTGTCACTCTTGGCCTCGATATTTTTTCCTGTGTAGGCATAACTACTAGGTATAAATGTTTATCATTTTAATATAGGCTTATATACCAAGACGTACGTACGTGCTACCATTCACATTATATTGTGTACTCTGCCCTGCAAAGTCAAGAGGTAGTAGGGCCTAACTGTTTAACCCTTTAACCGCCAAATTATTCAATTTGAATTTTCACCCACTTGAAGTTGTGTGTCGCTGACGCGTTCCACAACTCCGAGTGTTTGAAAAGTATTCAGATTTGACAAAATGGAGGAAAACTCTTTTCAAATCTTGCTGGTTGATGTCACATTTTATCCTCAACATATTTAAAATGTGTACTTAATGTACTTAATGTGCTAATAAAAAAGGAAAACCCTGATATATGCGGCACCGGCGGTTAAAGGGTTAACCGTACTTGAAAATGCAGTAACTTCTTATTAGGAAAGCAAACAGCCACTGTTTTGATACTCTGTGTGATAACATCATGTCTGAAAAGAAAACCCACGAATCACGTACTTTTCAATAAACGTTATCCATCTACGCAACATCTTCCTGATATAGCAAGGCTTGGCCTCGAGGTCAAATATTTAAAAACGAATTATTATGTCTTACAAAACGTAAAAAAGGTGATTTCTAACTTATTTAAAAAAAAAGTTAGATTCTTTACCTTATGCAGACAGATTACTCCCATACTAATATTTTAACCCGTAAAGCGCTAAATTAAACAGTTTAATTTTTACCTTTTTGAAGTTGTGTCTTTAATGAAGCGAAACATTTGCAAATTTAGATGTTTAAGCGCTCATTTTATTCTCAATTGAATGCTTTGATCGGCTAATAAAATGGATCAATATGACTATTGTCGTGCCGAGCGGTTTAACGTATAATACTGAAGACACTATATGACTGTATGCTTAATGTAATGAGCGATAATTATCAAGCGAACTTCATTGTCAATGTAGATCAAGCAATAGATAAGACGTAGGCCTCCATTAGTCAGTATCAGCAAAAGCAAAGAATACGTTTGCCGATTACATACTACGAGCATATCTGCGATTAGGTGATGTCATTGATCATTTTAGAAAATAAAATGACTATGACATCGGCTATGAATCTCAATAAGATACGTGGGTGTAGGATGTACTCAATGATTTTGTGTTTAACCTTTTGTAAGGAAAAAATGCTCTGTAGTCATGTTTGCTTATTCTAAGGTGGAATTGTGCACGCAATTTCAGCTCTAAATTATAACAAAAATTGTTATATTATTGAGAACAAGATAAATCCTCGATTATTATATACTTGTAATTATTTTAATCTGTTGATTAAAATTGCATCCCAGTCAAGACTAGTGCTGAGTCAATGCTGGTCCACCATTGGGTCAAGGTGTTTTCTGACCTGGTGTGTGACATGTGACGTCAACAGTTCAGCAATCATGAGACATCGACCCAATGTTGGACCAATGTTGGGCCAGCGTGCCCACCATTGGTCCAACAGTTGGTCGATGTCGCGTGTTTGCTGGGAACTGGGGCAGCTCTCCCCCAGGATGTAGGTGGGCGCCACGGTCGACACATTGATAGAAATAAATCCACCGCCTAAAGAATCCGAGAATCTGCATGCGGCCCTCCATGGATCGACGGGGGCGGCGTGGGACTTAGTGGATCCGACACGTGGAAATAAATAAAAGACACCAATTACACTGCAAAATCCGCCGGTGATTTGTCCCTGCCGGACCGGACAACCGCGGGGCGGAATGACAAGTACGAGTTAGCATGTCTACGACCCGGTCCCGGTCAAGATCAAGCCAACCACAGTTCAGCGGAGCCCATCCCAATAAAAATCACGTGATTCATCCGATCTTAACTTTCTCTCATTTTCATCAGAAAAGTCAAGACTGAACGAAATGACAAAATAAACTGTATACTGTGAGATGTATCCATCATCACTTCAAATATATCAATAAGTTTGAGCGTGTTCCATCTTTTTTTAATGTTGTTCGTTATCTGACACTTGGTATTTTAATGTCCTGATGATACAGACAGTGTGTCTTCCTCCGCTGTGATCAGTTTGGTTTAAGTGGGGTAGCAATGTTTACAAATTATCAAACTTAAATCAATAATAACTCAGCAGCCGGATGAGTAAAATAAAAAATTAAAACACCATTCTGTATTAATTTTTTGAATAAAATATCAAAACAGTTATGCACCTTTAACTATTTGAATGAAAATAAAAGAAAGTTGGGATGAGGTGAATCTTGAGATGTGTTAATGGGATGAACCTCTAATTCCTCTTGATAGCCTTCACTCCTCTAGTTCGCAAAGTAATGCCACCTAAGACAATGACACATTGGGTCAACAATGCAGAGGCAGACCTTGTTTTACATCATTAAAGCGAAAATGTAATAATTAGATATTCAATCGCCATTGTACATGATAAAATATGCAACACACTATAAAGACGACGGTTAAAAAATCCCAGCCATTCAAACAACAATAAATAGCATTTAAATAGTTAATGTGTATACTCTGGTGTGCATCCGAAGTGTACATTGGTAAACGACACTGCACATTAAGTTCAAAGCGCTACATTAAAAAATACATTTTCACCCACTTGAAGTCACGTCTCGCTACCGCAACGTCAAGTGGCTGAAAGTTACTCATATATATCTGTTTAATTTAAGACGAAACATTTGAACATCTCGATGTTTAAACACTCATTTCATTCCCAAGTAACAGCGACTGATTTTATCGGCTAATAAAGCGGTTTCATACCCAACAAACATAAAACATGTGTAGAACATTTGTACAACGTCGGCCCTATGTCTGCGACGTTGGTCCAGCATTGTACAAATGTCATACAAATGTTTTGTGTTTGCTGGGCAGCGGTGTAGTGGTTAACTGATGTTTGTAGCTGTGGATTGTTACAGATACGAGGATTTACGTTTTTCAGAGAAGCACATTTTCCTAATAATAGAGATGCCAAAAATCTATTTCAGCACGTGTCCTCTACTATTTATGTCAGATCTCAGCCACGTCACTCCCAGCAGACACAAGACGTTGAATAGATGTTGGTTTAACGTCGTAGACGGTGGACCAACGTTAAGCCAGCATTGATTCAACGTGTTGTGTGTTTGGTGGTGTCCACGATCTCAAATAACTACTTTCATTGCGTGATATCGACTACAAGTACAATATTGTGTCAGTTGTGACGTCTTGACCATTTAAATGCTAGTCATGAGGAAATATAGGCCTATACAAGTTTTCCACAGGAAATTAGCTAGCTATAAACAGATGTACCTATAAAAGTTTTCGAAATGACCCAGTGTCAGTTTAATGTTGGTCCGCCGTGAGAATCAGTTATATTATTCTGCAAATAAATTTTTTTTCGAAATACACTTTGATGATATTCAGCGTAGCCTTGGTTAATATTTCTAAACGTTTTAGTGAAAGGATATTATTTAGGAGAATCTCACCTCATTTTCCACACCTAGATAATATTAACTGAAATGGTTCAAATGTGCGCCAAATCTGGTGTGGTAAGCCAGGAGGGGCAGCGTAACTCTTTACTTTAAAAGTAAGCATTTACATCCTTATGGCTTTGCACTGCACCTATTATAAATTATCAGCATATACAAGATCGACGTTGAATCAATGTTCGTTTAACGTCAGATGTCAGCTTTAAACGAATGAAAATGTTACGCAAAAGGACAATAATTCCCCCCCCCCCCTTGAAGTTGTGGATTGCGGCAGCGAAACACAACTTCAAGTGGGTGAAAAATAAATCTGCTTTCCTTTTATTGCGCTTTTAATGAGGACAGTGGTAGGGGGAGACCGGGGCTAGTTGTGATAGTTTTCACATTTGTGCTCTTTTCTCATAATGTTTTATTGTCATGGAAGTAATATATATATACCCATCAATACGGACATATTTAGGCTGCATATTAGTGACATAGCCAAATGTATATGTTTTAAATGTTCACTATGAGAGCACCAAATATAGAGATGGTCAACTTGTCACAAGTTGCCCCAGACCGGGGTAAGTTGTGACAACCGCAGGGGTAAGTTGTGAAACATATGACAACCGCAGAGGTAAGTTGTGATTCAGGTGTATTTCTATTTGATAATTTTCTGACAATCAAAGAAGAACAAACACAGAATACATATGTATATGGTAATACAATAATAATAACATTTATTTTTAGCAAACTGAAACAGAAAAAAACAAGATATAAAAAACATCACTTCCTTTTAACCCCTCAAGTGCCAAGTTATTTAATTTGAATTTTCACCCACTTGAAGCTGTGTTTTTGTCACAAAGACGCGATCCACATCTCCATGTGAGTTAAAATTATATAAATTTGTCAAAATAGTGGCCAACCATTTTCATAGCTTGCTGATTGATGACACGTTTCACCTTGAAAGTACACTTTTAAAAATTAACAAAACAGTTGGGGCAAGTTGTTACAGTATGAGGCAATACCACAGGGGAAAGTTGTTACAGTGTGGGGCGAGTTGTTACAGCATTGGGCGATGTCACAGGGGCAAGTTGTGACATGTCACAACTTGCCCCAATCATTTTGTCACAACTTGCCCCAACACAACTTGTATTCAGTAACCGGGTCATTTTCAGAAAAGATGTGGAGTGAGCAGTTCCGCACCACATCATACTTATAGATAAGTTATCAATAGTCTATAACCACTAGCAATGTAAATCATCAATTTCGATTACACCCTTACAGGAGATTTCTTCATGAAAATTAAAAAAATATTACAGACCTTCAAAAACATTCAAAAATGTCCACCATCAGTATTATCTGGTAGTTATGGGATGGATTTCCGTGAACAGATAGCAGGTCATGGTATACACTATGCTGACATATAGTGATTAAATCGATGAACAATGCTGGGGCCAAGGGCCGTTGTAACAACTTACCTCTGTAACAACTCTGTAACTAGGTTGTTTCCCCTGAATTTCCCGCCTATGTTTTTTGCCTTTGTCGACACTATTTTTAAACCTCGCTCTCCGCATTGATGAATCTTCCGGCCATACCGTTGTACTCATTCGTAGCTTACGCAGCAAGAAATGTAATTTATTGCTTTGCTTTATCCCGAATTAACCCGATCAACACATCAAGAAAAACATATTAACGTTTCTCACATTATATTATAAAGCAGTTTCTCGCTGGACAACACGAGTCTTAGTAAACCATGATCTGTTGTTTTGAGCACAGCCTTGAGAGCTGCCCCTCGGGACAACGAGGAAACGCTGAACAAGAGGGCCAACAAGTGTCTTTCAAGGCGATCCCGGGAGAAACAATCCCATGTGGAGGCGAGTCCATTCACATGACGACGTGGAAAGTGTATTCACTGTCGTGCGAGTGCCTTGCTGACAGAATACATAGTCCGATGTTGGGTTAATGCTGGGCCAGCGTTTCCGACGCTGGCCCAGCATCAACCCAGCATCGGGTGAGTGTCCCGGGGGAGCGAGGTTGATTGCTGGTGTTCGGCTGGAACAATTAGCATTGACATTGTTAGGTGGTCACCAGGTCACAGGAAGGAGTCGTCTCTGTCGGTCAACTCCGCTGTCCAAACATCTCCCGTGGAGATCCCAGCAAACGTGACAAGTTGACCGGATATTGGGTTAATGTTGGGTCAGCGTTGTTGACGGTGGGCCAGCATGAAATCAGCAACGAGTCTTTCTCTCGTGGTTGTTGGAGACAGACGGCGCCAACCAGCAAAGTGTATTCCATTGTCATTGCTGAGCCAGGATGCCCAGACCAATAGATTCCTCGGTCAGACGCATTGGATCTGATCCATGCAGACTAAATTGCCCGTTCTGCTCTACTCTTTAAAAGCAAACAGCGGTAACTGCTTGGCTAAAAAGTGAACTGCTATTTGTTTATCAGAAACAGTCACTGCTGTCCTGGAGGGCGGCGTTATGGTGAAAAATGTGATGAATTCAGGTTTATTTTTATACAGCACCGCGTTCAGTTCATCTTATGTCTCTGTCACACTTGACCGGACTGAGCAACAAACATCACCGGACAACGTCAACAAGGATCTACAGGATTTAATGCGGAATAAAATATCGAACACATCGAGGACATATAGGCGCATACAGGAGAACACTAATTTCTGACGGACGTAACGAACATCAGCGAACATAAAACAAACAGTTATCCAGTGATGCTCAATCCGGCGAGGAGTGATAGGGCCATTAGGGCGGGGGCCCTGGTGAAGCGGCTAACGCTGCCTGCTGGGAAAGTCGGAGGTTTCGAGCCACACCCTAGGCTTCAAGTTTCAATAAAAAAAATGTTTTTTCCCTGCTCACTCGTGAAATATTCAATATTGTAGAAAGTCTCCGTGACCGAGAGGTAGCGAGCTCGGCCTCAGACCGCCAGGGTTCGAATTTCAAATCCTGTGTCACCTCATTCATCTCACTACCCTCAGGAGTTCTGCTGGCCCGGCTTAGCCTATTTGTGCCCAAAGGTGGTCTAAAATCACATTCATTTCATTTAATTTGACAGGGCCATATTTATCTACATCATATCGCAACGTGTTGAAGCCGTAAGTTGCCAATATGCCACTGTTTTCGAATGACTTCAAGGTTTTTTATAGGCCTAGTTCACAATACCATAAGCAGAGACAAAAATGAAATGAATCGGGCTTTAGGCCACCTTTGTGCACATATAGGCTGAACTGGGCCATAAGCAGAGACACACACCCGATACTTAAACATCGCGGAGCAATGTATCTAAATTATATGCACAATCAACCACAATAACTAACACACTACATTGACCCCTTGACCGCCGGTGTATTAGCAGCATTAAATACCATGAATATGCTAAAGATGATAAAACGTGGCATCAATCAGAAATATTCCAAAACCGTTAACCTTCATTTTGTCAAATCTGAATACATTTTCACTCGCTTGGAGTTGTGAATCGCGTCAGCAAGTCACAACTTCAAGTGGGTGAAAATTCCAATTAAATAATTTGGCGATTAAATGGTTAAACCCGCTAACGTTAGGCCTCTACCTCCAGGCTACAAATCCACAATCCAAATCTACAATGCCACAAAAACAACCAGACAGACAGGCACGGGGAGAAGGGAGGTAGAAATAGTGGTATTCTCAAAACGACTGAGCCAGATCTTAACAATGTGATTGAGTGACTCAACTGACTCCATCACTCACATGCTTAAGATCCAGGTCTCCACATAACTTTAAGTTAATCCATAATTCTATCTTACATGACATTTTTATGTTTATTTAATTGTGATGGACTGAAAAGCATGGCATGTTCCTGATAAACAATATTTTTTTCTATGTCAATTTAAAAAAAAGCCCGGAAAAAATCGGATGTCATTTTGGCATCACCTTCCCAAAGTACTCACTGAAACCGGAGAATTGATTTCCATCGAGCGATATAAAAAATATGTAGTTATATGAGTTTGTACATAAAATTTTTATTAGAACCGGAATATCAACATCAGATAGCAATAATCTCAACACATCGAAACATATAATTATATATTAATCATAAATAATGTCTGCAGATGAGCAAATAAATAAAATTAATCATTTGAACCTCAGTAGTGTGTGTATGGCAGCAAGGATAACCAATGTGGTGCTTAAAAAGGTGGTACTGCAAGCCTGCAAAAAATAGAATAACACTTTTTAGCACATGGTAAACGTGAAATTGTCTTAAGATCAATTGAAACAGATGAATGTAAGTGAAGTTGCGATGGATAGCGTATAGTTGTGTTTTATGAGTACGGATCCACTTATAGCAAATCAAAAGATTCAACTCGATTTATTCGTTGGAAATATAGCATAATATGATACAAAGATTGGGGTCGCAGCTCTGTTTTTCTGCTTTAAATCAACAAAAAATACACCACCTTCCAAGAATAATGAACACAAGAAGCAATCAGCAAAAATCATGTAAAAATCATGAAAAATACGAAATGCCTGCTTTGTGGTAACTACGCCACAAAGCAGGCATTTCGTATTTTTATACACATGTTAAACAGATGCAAACCTTAGTTCTCTACATACCAAATTATTTTAAGTGAAATTGCGATTGATCTGGTATATTTGGCTTTTAATCTCAGCATGATACCATATTATGTATGTACTCGTTAGTGATCCTTAAAGTGCTGAAATACTTTCGTTTAAACCATGGCGACTAAAAGGTCTTTTTCAATATGAAATCATTCCGAATGTTTTAGCTTGCGCATTCTGATTCATTTGAATAGCTATGTTATGGGTCTCCGGCCATTATAAATATTTTTACTCTTACAGTGCGGGAATAGACTTTAGTCGTCAGAATCTGACGTTTACAGACGTCAGATTCTGACGTCTAAAGTCGATCCCCGCGCTGTAAGGGTTAATAGTCAAACAATTTAATAATACTTATCGAAACTAAACTTATGTGACGTCTTATGTGCCGCTTAATAATTTAGGCATCCGAGTGGACAAATTAATAGGTTCTACCCGCCGCTACCAAGATGTGTTGAACCGATGTTGGTGTTCAGCAAGCGTCTCAGACGGTTGGCCAACGTTAAATCGACATCCGATCAACGTCTCGGTGATGGGCAATGATCAATTTAAATCACTTACATTGCAAGATTCCACAGTTGTCATGATCGACTCCGTTGTTGCAGGATACTCTGTTGAATCAGCCTTAAAACAAAAATAATTGTTCTTCATAACAGTTCATAATTATTAAATTAGACATTTTTTCACAGACACTACTTATTTGCATTTGTGCAATAGTACCAAAGCACAATTTAGTTAAGTAAATATTTTTTGTATTGGCGTTATCACAGAATATGATTTCAGGTAATAACAGTTCAATCAATAGCCTTTCAGCTGCTTAAGGTTTCTAACAAGACAACCAAGTGAATAAAAGAAAGCCCGCCAAACACTTCGATACTGCTCTGCAACGTATCTGCTTCTGCTAACTTGTAGTAATCAGATACTCCTTTTTTTGCTTTACACGACAGCATAATAATTTTGAATTTTTTTTTAAAGGTTATACCACAGTTATTGGAATGAAATGAGTGTTTTAACTTCATGATTTACAAATGTTTTGTCAAAAATTTACTTCAGGTGGGTGAAAAAATTTAAATGAGATAACAAAGCAAAGAAAGCAGGCAAAAAGTTGAATTGTGTGCTATTTCTATTTGAAGCAGTTACAGTAATATGTAACTACATTTAAAAGGCCTACTAATGTACAAAATGTTTTCCCATGTTTTAAATCTATTCCAATGTGAATATTCTAAAATCTGCTATTATCACTAGTATAGTTGTTTATATATTAATATATATTTGAATAAAAAAATTTAAACTTACTGTTGTTAAACCGTTTGCCAGACCTGAAAAAAATGATAAATATATCAGTATAAAGTAAATTATCAATATGTGAAGTATTTTGTCAATTATTGAGTCAACATCAATTCAATGTTAGGTTAATGAAATATATTATACAAACACTTACCACCCAAAATGAAAACAGCAAAAACGTGGATGGCTGTGATTTTGGTGAACTCCATGTTTCTAAAACAGAAATAAACTGAACTATAGCTAGATACCATTTTTTAAAAATGTACTTACTGGTAACTGGTATATAAATAGTGACGCACAATAATACTTAGACTGATACTGCATTATCGCTTACCGTAAGTATACATATTGTTTTATACCATTTCCGTATTTTACTTACATATTTTGGTTTTAGCACTGAGAATTTGAAATACATTTAAAAATCGTCGTACATTTACTTTTTTAAAACAAAAACGGGTTTTCTTGTAATTGGAAATTAGTTAGTTACCAATAAATAAAATTTAAATTTAAAGAGTCGATATCATTACGAATTGTTACCTTTATATATTCGACCACAAATGAGCATTAACAGAACAATTTTAGACAATAATATTGCAATTGATTGCTCGTCACTAACCTTGGATATGCTGCTTTGGATGAATGTTAATTGCTGAAGTCGGTGAGACTATATGACTGTTGATTTGTTGATTTCCTGCTATGTAAGGGCTTTTATCAGGGGATTTTGTCCGGCTTATTGTTTTCAGCGTGTGCATGGCCACCAACCATGCAAAGAGAAAACAATTGAATACATTTGTACAGTGTTGGACCAACGTCGAAAACGTTGGGCCGTCATTGTATAAATGTTGTACAAATGTTTTGTGTTTGTTGGGAACTGCCTGAGCATGCTAAGACTGACCACAGCCCGATCAACCGTTTGAATTCAAGAGTAAAATATTTTCAATAATAGTTATTGTTTCAAGCTTAATGGTAACATAATTATTGTGTCTATCAATAAAAACCTCTTTGAGATTGTATTGATATTTATCGTGATATTTAATTAAGAAAAATGTGTTTATTTCAGTTAAACATTGTATATTTTTGCGAATGGATTCGGGGCGCAAAGCGTCCGACAGTGATTAATTGGATTACGTTGATGGTCAGTGGCTAGAGTTAGTTGTGAACACGTCATGTTACTCCGATCAAGCCAATAATCCGCAGAAATAGCCGGAGTACCCGAGCTGTCGAAATTATAAATATCAAATGCATAGCTATTTTTTTACCCACTTGAAGCTGTGTCTCGCTACCGCGATCCACAACTTCAAGTGGGTAAAAATTACTTATATCTTTAAATTTGGAATCAAAATACCTCTATGCAAATTCAGCAAGGTTAAGTCTAGATTTCTCCTTTAAATTTACTTTTTTAAAAGCTAAATATAAAAGCTTATAATAACTATAGTCGTACTAAGTGCTTTAATGGTTACTTACGCAGCAAATAAGGGACGTACGTTGTACCACCGTCTACGACGCCAGCCCGATATTAAACCAGCGGTGTTTCAACGTAAAAATTGTAATCACATTCAAAGAGGGTAACTTTACAAAGCGTAACAAAGAATTCAAAAAAGGTAGCTTTACAAAGCGTAACAGAGAATACTAAAGAGTAATTTACAAAGCGATCTTTTCTCGTATCGAGTATTTTTCATTTAATTGTGTAGGTTTGGTGTCATGCTGTTGATTTTAAATCTGCAAAACAACAAGCAAGAGATAATTTCTCGCTTTGCCGCGCAAAGCCAAACGTACTTACAATAAATTACATGAAAGCAGTATACTGCCTTTTGGCTTTGCAGAGCAGCGATGAGGACCCAGTAAGCAAAGAGTATAACTTATCAAACATGAAACAGTTTAAGTTCAATTCAATATTAATGCTCGTTCAAAATATTAAAGGGTTAGGCCACTGTGTACGAACAGTGAGTCACATCTGTACCCAGATAGCACCACGCCGATTACAGAGATACCGGGGTACAACTAAAATCAGAAACATACAGATATAATGGTCTATACCTCTAATGACGTTCCCTTATGGATCGCGGCAAACAAGAGACGTTGAGCCGATGTTGGTTTCGTATTGGGCCAGCGTCGCAGACGGTGGGCCAACACGAAACCAACATTGGCTCCACGTCCCTTGTTTGCCGAATCATGAATAGTACAACGATTGTGGTGAGAGAAAACAACACAGACATGCACAAAGTCATCTTGACCCAGAAAGAGGAAAAACCACTCAGCTTCGACAACTTGGACAACTGTGTCAGTGGGTCAAGTCTAGTAAATGTACTCAGTGCACGTGATTGAGTTCGTGTGGGAAGCTGTAAAAAATCCAAACACTGCAGCAGACTTGGTCTTTATGGCCGAGTCTTTATGTTGGCGGAACGTGCGGCTAAGTGTTCACATTAGACCCCGTGCCTTCTGCTGGCGGGCGGTCCATCTTCATATTTATCTATCAGCTAGGTGATTTATATCATAGCAGGGACATGCTCTAGCTATCTGCTTTAATATTTTATACGTTTTATTTCTACTTCAGTTATTATTAGTGCAAGAGCATTAGGGTTGAACCTGGAATAAAATTGCAGAAAGCTGATTTTTTCAGGAATGATACATGGACATCTCCCCAGACGAATTTCGAAGAGGCCCCAAAAATACCCCTTGTGCATTTGTTTTAATTCAAGATGGCCGTCACCATGTAACGCCATTTCCGAAAAAAACAGGGGTATACCATAATTTCTCACTTTCGCAGTTAAAAAAAAAATATTTAGGTGTCTCTACTTATGTTTGAGGACACAAAGAGTTCATCCAGATGATCAGAAATGATATCAGTACTTTTCTCAATACCAAAAATCCAAGATGGCCGCCATATTGATATACTGAGTATGTTTAGCGATCTCTTAAAAAAACGAAAATTTGAGGTAACTATCTCGTTGTTGAGCCTAAAATGTATTTTTTTTCTAAACCCATGTGGTCTAGCACTTATTTAGATCACCAATATTTTATTATATTGAATTTATCAACATAAATCCCACAGTTTAATGTTATGTGACACCATATAACGTCATTTTTCCAAAAAAAAAAAAACAGGTGTATACCCCAATTTCTCACTTTTGCAGTTAAAAAAAATATTTTGGTGCCTCTACACATGTTTTAAGGCACAAAAAGCTCATCAACAGGATCAGAAATTATATCATTCCTTTTCTTATCTCCACAGATCCAAGATGGCGACCATTATGTCAAGCGTCCCTCCATTTAGAAAATCACTTACATGCCATGATTATCATGTTGTTTAAACTTTTTTTCAGAGCCATAGAATCTAGAATATATTTCCATCACCAATTTTTTTAATAGAATGTGCTTATCAACATAAAATCCTACATGGCTGCCATATTGGTAAGCTCTTTTAGCGCAGGTGTCACGATTAAGCGATGTCCAACTGCTTTTTCATATGGGAATATAGATATAGATTTATTAAATTTACAAAATATCATATGTCAGAAATCATTGATTAAAAATTCTAACATGTCTCATTTTTAAATATAAGGGTATTTTTCATTCTTTTGAAGCTTGAGATAGCGTAAGAAATTCCAGTTTCAAACCCTGCGACTAATTCCGATGTAGGTATTTTATATAGTAGGCCTATATAAAATGTTTTTTGATTTTGGTTGGGTATTAGTTGTGATTATTCTAGGATATGCATATTAGCTAATTTTGTGTGAATGTACATAATAACAGAACTAAGTACAATATTACACCAGCTTGAACACGTGTCCTACGAGACTGTTGGTTATTTGCATGTACTACTAAATAAGAACATGTTTTAGATCACATCATTTTACTGGCAGAGTTTGGCCATCTATAGTCAGTATTGCGGGGAGCCTCCGTGACCGAGAGGTAGCGTGCTCGGCCTCAGACCGCCAGGGCTCGAATTTCGAATCCTGTGTCTGGAGGACAGTGTCATCTCATTCATCTCACCATCCTCAGGAGGTTCTCCTGGCCCAGTTTAGCCTATATGTGCACAAAGGTGGCCTAAACCCCGATTCATTTCATTTTTTGCCATCTATAGGCCTACGTAATTTGGTCAATTTCCAGAAAATGATAATAAATACCTTAGATTATAGATTAGAAAATTTTATTTAAATATTAGTGTATTACGTAATAAACATATGCCATTGTATGATATTGCAATGTGATATTACATTTAAATGTTAGAATATGACATCAAATTAGAGGATGTGACAGTTTAACGTCAGGATATGATAGTTTTATGTCAGGATATATGAATATGATATCAGGATAAGACACTTTAATATCATGATATGTTATATAATGTCCAAACATTGGTGTTTAATATGACTCAATACAGCTTTATAAAGGCAGTATATAGTGGCTAAACATCACGTTGCTGTATTAAAATGAAAAGATATGGCATCCTATTATCACGAAATGCATTGCAATTTCGTGATATATCATTTTAACATCACTATGACATCTTAATGTCAGGATATAACATTTTAATATTAGAATATGGTACTTGAATATTATGATATGACTTTATACATTGATGAAATGACACATTGAGGTCACAATATAGCATTGTAATGTGATGATGTGTAATTATAATGACAAACATGCTATTTAATATCGAATATTGTATAATAGACTTGTCGGATTATGACATTAAAATAGGAAAAACATAAAAAACAGTTCGAAGTCAGGATCTGGCATATTTCTGCCAGGATATTGGATTGTAATTTATCAGATTATGACACGTTAACGTCATGAGATGATATTTATTATAATGTCCAAATCTTGTCCTTTTTTATCACACAATAAGGTTTGAATGTCAAGATATTCCATTTTTTATGATAGGATATGACATTATCAAATCAAGATATGGCGGGCTTCGCGGCATTCTAATGTGACATTATAATGACTGAATATGACACTACACTATTTTAATGTGACCATAGAATATCAGGATATGTCACTTTTAAGTCTGGATATGGCATTTTATTGTCAGGATATTATATTGTCATGTCAAGGTATAACATTTCAATCACATTATATTGAGAGACGCATAGAACATTCCAATATCAGGATGGCACATGGCAGTTCAACATATATATCGCAATATAATTCAGTAAGTAAAGGCCTCTACACTGCTCAAATACCGGTACTCCAAAACTGCCAACAACAAAAGCACTTCGGAAGATTCAATAAAATGGAAAGTAAGATAGGGTTAAGACACATGCTCTTTGAACAGAATGTGTCCTTACCCTCTCTTACTTTCTTTTCCTCTTAAACTAAAATGTCATATTGTGATGTTAATATTATGCTATATCATGATATTATGATAATATCGTGACAATGCACTAAAAGATCCTGTCACTTTAATACCATACCGTGATGCTTAACCACCATACCCTGCATTTATAAAGCTGTATCCAGACATCATAACGTCATTTTACTATAATAAAGAGCAATATTTGGACATTAAAAAACCATATCATGACGTTAATGTGTCTTGTCCTCTTGTCCTATTATCGTGACATAAAAAGATCCTATCCTGACGATAAACTGTGACATCAATTAATTTAATGTCATATTCCGATATTCTGATGTAAAATCATCTCATTACAACACCATACAATGCCATAACTTCATTACGAAATATATATATCCTAATATTCAAAATGTAATATCTTGATATTTAAATGATATATGTCATGATATTAAACATATTGACGTTCGCAGATCATGGACAAAAGTACGTATTTAAAAGAGCATTGTTACAGGACGATTATCAAAGATGTCATCTACATGTAACGTGTGAGGCGCAAGTCCTTATCTTGTAATCGATTTTTTCTAGAAAGCCTCCCTTCAAGTCACATACTGCCCCGGCCAACACGGGGCATTAATCCAATTATGTTTATTTTTTGGGCCAGCGTCGAAGACGGTCAGCCAATGTTAAAACAGCATTGGATGAATGCCTCGTGTTTAAACTCTATTATGATACAGAGCATATTTTTCTGTACAGGAGGGTGTGGAATCTACAGTCTGGGAACGCATTTTATCTCATGGTCGTTTGTCACCAACGCAAACTGAAAGAGCAGTCGCTCCAGAAAGAGTTCTAAAAAGAATGAGTTGCGGGTGCAGAGTGGCTTGCTCAAAGGGGGGGGGGGATCTCACAAATCTAGACTATATTGTACAACGATGTGCTCTTTTTGTATTGGCCAAACATGTAGAAACTGACAGCTCGGATGATTGAAAAGCAATAATTTCATTATTTACCGGAGATTAATCTGTTAACTTGACAAATCTCAATCTACATTTCTAGTGGGAAAGCAGTTCGAAAACACTCCAAAGCGTCACCCACCATGGTAGAATTAACTACCATGTGGGATTCATTTCGATAAACTCAATATAATAAAATAAGGTCATCTAATTAAGTTCTAGACTCCATGGGCTCGGCTAAAAACATACATTTTAGTTTCAACAACGAGATAGTTATTGCATATTTTCGGTTTTTTAAGAGATCGCTTAACAAAATATTATGGCGGCCATCTTGAATTTGTGGTATTAAGAAAAGTACTGATATTATTTCTGATCATCTGGATAACCTCCTTGTACTTTAAAACATAGGTAGAGACACCAAAATCATTGTTTTAACTTCAAAAGTGAGGAATTGGGGTATACCCTTTTAAAAAAAACCTGGTGTTATTTTAAATTAACTACTATGTGGGATTTATGTTGATAAATTCAATATAATAAAATAATGGTGATCTAAATAAGTGCTAGATTCCATGGGTTTGGCCAAAAAATACATTTTAGGTTCAACAACGAGATGGATATCTCATATTTGCGTGTTTTTTTAGGAGATCGCTTAACATAATCAGAACAATATGGCGGCCATCTTGGATTTTTGGTATTGAGAAAAGTGTTGATATCATTTCTGATCCTCTGGATCAACTCTTTGTGCCTTAAAACATAAGTAGAGACACCATAATATTTTTTTTCTAACTACAAAGGTGAGGAATTAGGGTATACCCCTGTTTTTCGAAAATGGCGTTACATGGTGGCGGCCATCTTGAATTAAAAAAATGCACAAGGGGGATTTTTGGGGCCTCTTCGGAATTTGTCTGGGGAGATGCCCAGGTATCAATCCTGAAAAAATAAGCTTTCTGCAATTTTATTCCAGGTTCCTGATTTTTTCTCACTAATGCTCTTGCACTATTATAGGATTTTTAATTAGCAGAAAAGTTGCCTTCGGAGAATTTAAACATAGCTCTTGTCCATACTTGCCGCGTGTGACACGCACTTGAAAAACGGCGAGCTACACAGCAAACCGTGTCGTATGCGATGTTCCAACATTGACCCTATATTGGGTCAGTATTACATACGTTGTTGGGTTAAAGCTAGTCATTGTAGCTATTTAGAGTCGATAGATATAGTGGCTAATTATTTATGATCTGCCAATAAAAATGACTGACCTAAAGAATGCAAGTGGTGTCACTCTTGGCCTCGATATTTTTTCCTGTGTAGTCATAACTACTAGGTATAAATGTTTATATATGATATGTTTAAATTCATATAGGCTTATATACCAAGACGTACGTACGTGCTACCTTCCACATTATATTGTGTACTCTGCCCTGCAAAGTCAAGAGGCAGTGGGGCCTAACTGTTTAACCGTACTTGAAAAGGCAGTAATTTCTTAATTGGAAAGCAAACAGCTACTGTTTTGATACTGTGTGTGATAACAGCATGTCTGAAAAGAAAACCCACGAATCACGTACTTTTCAATTCTGTGAAAAGCAGTGACGTCACTCAGTGAAAACAAGGTTATATAACACCCCCTCTCCCATACTTCATTCTGTAAAACGCAGTGACGTCACTCGGTGAAAACAAGATTATATAAGAGCCCTCCCCCATACTTCATTGTAGTAGCCAGCTCGGTGAAAACAAAGGAGGTCGAGGTCATTGAGTTTCACAGAATAAACGTTATCCATCTACACAACATCTTCCTGATGTAGCAAGGCTTGGCCTCGAGGCCGTCAGGCGGCAACCTGACAGCCTCGAGGTCAAGCCTTGCTATAGGGAAGATGCTGCATAGCTTATGATTGTACAGCTGCATAATGTAGATCGATTATTTTAAAGTAACATTAACAAGCCTTTCCTTAATAGCGATTTACATGTATTTGCAACAGCTTTCCCCAAATAACTGTAGTCCAAATGGTTCCTCTCCGGGTAAGGAACCGGCCCAGTACAGCCGGCCCAAGTATCATATTCTACCCCCTAATTTATATCACAAGTGCATGACGGTGGAAATTGACGAAATAAATGTGTTCGCGATTGTTTGCTAGTTTGAATTATGCGAAACCTAAATTTGCCATATACATCTATGTTTAAATAAATACGCTGAATCCATTTTGAGTTAATGCCAAGCGCGCAAAATAATAAAAATGCTTGAAAATGTTGCTTATTTGAATCTTGCGAATGTTAAATTTGTCATATTTAATTCATGTTAAAACGTTTTGAATGAGTTTTCAACTATTTCGCCATACGCTTAATCAATTTCTGAATAGCGCCAAGTGTGCAAAATAATACAATGCATACAAATTATAAAAAAAAACATGTTTCCGATTTTTACATTTTACATGTTCGGATCCCCGGTCAGTGCCCCTCATCCCCCTCCAACCCCAGAGCACCAATACAAGATGGCTCCCCATCTGATGGATAGAGTCGGGATTTCTTGTTTTCCGGAATCAAACATCTGTCATTCTTTTCCAGGGTAGAACTATTACCGAGAAAAACACGAGAGGACGTTTAGCACCTGTCAGCTATAACACAATTCTGGGCCCGTATTATCGTACAAGTTACGATATATCGTTGGCTTCTGATTACATCCCGACCAATCAGAAGCCTACGATATATCGTAACTTGTACGAGAATACGGCCCCAGACATCGGGAGAAACGCACTCATGGGACCAATTTCCTACAGGAGATTGAACACTTTATCCGTCCATGTCCTCGTACTGGCTCACACGCATGCATGGGTATACTACGTATGAATAGGGCATATGTGGATATTCCGGCCATAAAGTATATAACTATCTTAGAATTTCGCGGAAAACATTTACGATTTCACTTTCCTAAGCGTTTGTTTTGTTGGAACACAGTCATGTAACGGAAAATGTGCTGTTGTAGAGAATAATCTGTTACGCTAGGGGATCGATGTGGCATACCGAGGTGCACAGGCGAATAGCATTAACTACTTACTTTTCAAGTAAGCAGTTACGCTTTTCAAATTTGAAGGCAGTATAATTATGCACATCATATAGTGAATTTGATACTGACGCAACTATAACCACTGATAACGTTCACAATTATACAAATAGACGTGCGCGAAATATTTCTTTATTCTTGTTTTTAGGATGTAGGGGCCTAATCCTCAACTATGCGCAGTGGTGACAATATCGACCCCCTAAATCACCAACGTATAATATTTAAATTTAATAATTATATTGCTTAACCCTTTGATCATAGGAGCGCGCAGCGCGAGGGCTGACGCGAGATTATGCACTAGTTCTGGTATGAACCTTATAGTGGCTCTCTCTTTTCATCAACCCCAGTGGCAGAGTGGCACTTAGAAGAGTATGCTGACATCATATTTTGTATAAAAGTTTGCCAAAGTAATAATGATGTGACTCAAAGGGTTAAAATGATTAGCTGAATCTACGAGTAAATATTATCTACATGGGAGGTATTAAGAAGTATATGACGAATTTTGAATTAATCCGAGCGCTCGGTCTTTAAGGTAATACATTTAAAGCAGGTCAGGCATTTCGCTTCACTGATTCTTAATATTTACTTCTGACAGATCCCACTCCTCAGAACGTGGGCCTGCAACCTGTGCTCAGTGAATTGTAACGACCAACCTACTTGATTTAACTTAAAAAAACCTTGATAAATATGTCAAGCTGGCCCAATATTGCTAGCTGTTTACAATGTTAATGGCAATATTATATTAATTTTGTATAAGCTAATAAAATTATAACCTATTGTATTGGCTATTATCTATATTCATTGTATTTTTATCTTATTAGAAAATGCATTATATTATAGGATATGATATCATATTATGCTGGCTATGCAATGAAAACCATTGTCGCATTCAGGCTTATTAATACTGATTTATTATAATTAATTGTTTTTAAAGACTTTTATTCAAAGCATATTTTATAGGTCGGCTACATTTTCATATAAAATTAAGGGGATTTCTGCGTCACAAGAAGCAACGCAAATGGCGCGCTATACGCGGCGCGAGAAATAGTGCAAGACGGGCAGCGCAATGCAAGAAGCCGCTCAAGACGCGTCGCCAGCGTGGCGCAAAAACAATGCGCAAGAAGAGCACAAAACGCGGCGCAAGACGCGGCACAATTGACGTGACCTAGGACGCAGCGAAAGATCGATGCGGCGCAAGACACGACGCAAGACGCAGTGCAAAAAGCGGTGCAAAAGACAGCACAAGACGCAGGGCAATGCGCAACTTAAGGGGCGGCGCAAGACGCAGCACATGATATTGCAACTTCAAGCCTACAATTTAATTTAATTTATTATGTTGAAAACCCCACAAATATCGGTCAATAACAGTAAGACGTCGCGCAAAACACCACGCAGGACGCTGGAACGTCGGAACTTGGTATAGTCAGAACTTGGAGTTCCGGGAACGTCGGACTTGGTAACTTACTCTCGGGTATAGGTCTATTCCATATACGAATTATTGTGATAAATACATTAAAAATATTTTTTTTCAAATTCACCAGGTGACGCTATATTGCATGCCCGCGCACATATAATAATTTGTTAGATCAGACATTTGTGTCAATCCAATGGGGTGTTGGCAAACAAATTGTTCATACAAGGTGATTCATACAAGGTATACCCTATACATTATAGTATTTTGATCAGACGTCGCGCAAAACATGACATTGGTCATGTAGGCCTATGGGGTAAAACGAATAGTTGAAATATCAAACCAGAATAAAACATAAAGAATAGTGACGCTTTTAGGGCTAATTTAATAACTAATTGAAATTAAAATATTCAGCAAATCACGTGATTGTGGGTAATTTACATCCATGATTTGGATTCGGGAAGCTTCATCCCTATTAGTAAGTTATCAGACTGTGGTGTTTGGTGGCATACACGGAGAAACGATCACCACAAACTGTGATGTTACATCTGATTTAACCATTTAACCGCCAAAATATTTAATTGGAATTTTCACTCACTTGAAGTTGTGTCTCGCTGACGCGATTCACAACTTCAAGTGAGTGAAAATTATTCATATTTGAGTAACGGGAGGTTGATGATTTTTTTAAATTTCATTTTTTTCAAATCTCACGTTTTATCTGTAACATATTCAAAAGTTGGTATTTAATGTGCTAATGAAATAACACGAGTATAAGGTTCCGTGACTGGCGTTTAAAGTTAATATATTCAGGTATATTTCTTCCGTTTGAAGCTGAAAAATAGGTTAGCATTTTTTTCCAATTAAGCGCTTACAGATTTAACTCTTAACCCTTTGGGCGCTAAAGCAAAAGTATAGTCGTTTTAAATCTATTTTATTAGCACGGTTATTGGGAAAGAGATCTTTCAACATCGACATTTACATTATTTTTGGTATCAAATGAACACATATGAGTAATTTTTACCTATTGGAGAGTCAATTTCAAGTGGGTGGACATTTTAATAAGATACTTTAGCGGATAAAGGGTTGAAGTTCTAATCGCGTCTATATAGCCGTCTTAAGTCTATCTGTCCGTCCTTCAAAAACAAATGTAAGAAAATGTGCAATAAATCTGCAAAATTGCATTTATTTGGTGTCAAATCGTACAAATAATATATGAATTTTTTACCCACTTGAAGTTGTGGGTCGCGGGAGCGAGACACAACTTCAAGTGGGTAAAAATTTAAATTTTATAACGTACCGCTGGGTTCAGATCAGATGTAGATCTATCTTGATGAATTTAAAAGTGTTTTAAAAAACACCTAGCCTTCCAGGTTTACGTTATACCTACCTGTAGTCGTCCATATAATACAGAATAATAAGTCTTGTTATAGTAGAACATCACAGCTCATTGTTCTCCTTATGATTTGTAGAAATTAACACACAACTACTATGAAGCAAAATACACCATTATAATAATTAGGAGGGGAAAACGATTTGGTTTCCCGTAGCGTGAGCTTGTTCACCAAATGAATTGTACCAGGGGGTCATACTTTCTAAATAACCATAAGCCTATATCCAGTATTAGTCTGTATTGTCGAGAATAACAAAGATATAGGACACCAATCTATGTTGATGCATTTTAGTGGGCCTTTAATGTAGCTGAAACAATCTATTACTATATTCTTCATTAAGCTATTAATAGGCCTAAGTTGTTTCGTTCTTTGTTCTTGAGTTGTCGCCAACCCTTGTAGTCAATATTTTCGCAAACGTCATATAAAAATGGTGATGCAATTGTATAAAGATAAATTAATCAATAAAGGTAGTTTAATTATATTTCAGCTAAAATAAATAATTATAATTATAGAGCATCGATCATAATTATAGTGTATGTCAGTTTTTTATAATTATATATATATCTATTATTCTGTTGAGTCAATCCAAACAACCTCACTTATTTGAATACAACAATGATTGTGCTAAAGACAAATTGACCACGAAGTCATTGACGAAGCAATTGACGTGAATGTCTACATAGGGTGTTTGTTCTGCTTCATCCTAGGATAAAATTACATCGACGAATTACGCGGAACAGTAAGTAATTGTAGTCAAAAGAGGGGAGATAGTGTTTGATTATTCACGCATAGCAGAGCTAATTAGCGTGGAGTTGACCCACTGTTGGTTTACTGTTGTGTCAGCGTCGCAGATGGTGGCCCAACAGTAGATCAACAGTCATTCAACGCTTCGGATTTGCTGTGAACATTCAGAACCTTCCAGTAGCTATCATCGGCATCAGAGATATATGCCCGTGGGGAGCGTATGGTGACGGAATGGCACAATATCCCAGGTTTTACTATCGTTAAAGCCAGGATTTCGAGAGAACGATCCGTCTTCACTTTAGGAATATTTTCATATTTTTGTGAAGCATGTACGTCAGGTATCGTAATATCTTATGTATTTTAGACATATCGAAAAAAAATATTATTCACTGAGACATAGGGGCTACGAATCGATGAACATGGGAAGGCCTGTAAATATTAGCCAGATTCCTTGTGAACTCTTTCTATGACGTGACCACCATGCGTATCACTCTGTGTGTTAGCTTGAAGCTTTATTCATTCTCTCATACAATTATAAGCTGAATATAAAGATATAATAATAAATATTAGAAACTTTAAATCTTTACTCGATTGTTGTCATACAAGGCCGACTATTCAATTGTCGCATATTAAAACATCCGAAATCGCAATAATTATGAGGATATTACTTCGACATTATAAGTGGATATCTGAAAAACTGGGCGAACTGGATAATGCAGCTCTGATTAGTAGGCCTATTATAATGTGCGATTGTTAAAGGGACAGCATATGTTTATATGTCAATTTAGAAAAATGAACTTATGTGAAGTTATATAGCCTACTGATCTTAACTAAAAATACAAAAACATCATAAAAAATTAAAAGCACTGAAAAAGACTAAACTAATTGTATTTCCAAGTTGTATACTGCCATATAAACAGAACTGTTTGCATTATACAACATCACACTCTCTCCGACCGTTGGATCCAGGGTATATGAAAGACTCCGCTGTTTATTGTGTCTGAAAATGAGGGCGTGGGGGATTCGACTGCAGCACCGATTGTCTGACAAAGCAGGTCCGACGGCATCAACATGACCCAATGCCGTGCTAACATTCAGCGATGCCCAAATACGTTGTTCAGGTTAACTCTTAGAAATGTTAAAAAATGTTTTTAAAAATCTGAAAATTTTGAGAAAAATGAAATCATCATCTGCGAGATACCAAAATTGATGTCGTCCCACGGGGTCTCTTTAAATTAAATGTCAGGTTACCAGCATGGGAAGAACCTTATATGTTAATGATTTATTTATTTAAAGGAATAAAGCGCTCTAACATCCTTATGAGGCAAAAAAGTAAGTTATATTAAATCTTAAAGGGCTACTGTATTTGTTTTTAATTTTCAGCCACTTGAAGGTGTGTCTTGCTACCGCGACCCACAACTTCAAGTGGGTGATAATTACTCATATTTGTTTAATTTGAGACAAAACATTTGCAAATCTTGATGTTTAAACACTTACTTCGTTCCCAATAATTGCAATTTGAACGGCTAATAAAATGGATTAGGGCTTAAAAAACAACTATTGTCGTGCTTAGCGTTGAAAGGGTTAAGAGTTGTTAACTCGTCCCCTTTGACATTAAAGGGTGTATCTGCCACTTTACAAAGTGGCAGATACACCCTTTCATATACAAGAGGACGAACTCTTGTCTACATGTCCTGTCATTCTACATGTCCTGTTAAAAGAGTAGTGCCATCGGCCTCTTCGGAAAAATAGATTTATTAGCAAGTCTTTTCCAAATCACATTTACCCATCCTTCGCCTAAGTTCGCAATAATGCATCTGGCTATTTGGCAAAAAATGCCAATTTTCTGGCTCAAGTTTAAACAAACATAAATAATTCTCACCTAGTTGAAATTGTACATAGCGGCAAGTAAGTGAAAATAGCCTTAATTAACCCTTACACCACTAAACAATCTATTGGCCGATTTAAGCACTGTTACAGGAAACGAAATGCGTATTAAAAAAAAGATTTGCAAATGTTCTGTCTCAAATTTAACAAATATGAGTAATGTTCAAGCAAATAACTTATAGAGCAAATTTAGGTTCTTTGGTCCAACCACACACACTCTTTTTTTAATGTAGCTCTTTAAAGGTTGATATTGGATTGAGAAAGTAAGCTTCTAGATGGTGTTTGAGAACAAGGGATATCTAATTCCCAAAACCTACCTAATGACCGAAGTTATTTCCCAGCGGACACAAGACGCTGAATCATTGTTGGTTTAACGCTGGTCCAACGTGTATTGACGTTGGACCAGCGTCAAACCAACATTGATTCAACGTCTTGTGTCTGCTGGGTTGACGTCGCGTGGTGTTAAGTTTGAAATTATAAAATGACTCAATGAAAGAATGAATTTGTGAACATGCATGCTAAGCTGCGTCAGGACAACTTCCTGAGGATGGCTAAATGGACTACCCTGCAGGCACAGGGGGCTTTGGATTCGAACTCTGCGAGCTGTCTGAGACTTAGAAAGATAGCGGTAGCTTTAACCACTACACCACCCCAACCCCAAACAAATTACAAATAACTTACAAAATAGCACTTGTTTGGAACTCAAAATAAACATAAAATACAAATGTGATAACAATCACCATAAAGTTGGCCTACGCATGTACTGATCAGACAGGCTTACATGTCGGGCATACGGTGGGCCTATTAAAAATAAAACGTATATATTTACTCAACTGACACGCAAAATTAGTCCCGATAAATAATTATTATTGATATACAAAAACAATTGTAATTGTTTTGTTGGCTACAATAAAATTAACCAGGTTAGTCAACAGTGTAGCGCTATTTCGGTATTGTCCAATTTTATCATCAGCAACTATGAATCTGGGGTGGTAGGCCCTACATCCGCTCCCAAAATGACACAGCTACAAAACAATTATATAAGTTAATAGATACAATGATTTACTTGTTTGTGGCATGATTTACTTGTTTGTTCTAAGACGGCTTTATTCAATGTTAAAATGTTGTGTTTTGCAGACACAGCATTTACACGGAAGAGTTTATAGCGCGTACTCATCTACATCAAAAGGGAAGAATGTGGAATTGTAAGTGACCGTTTGTATATACTACTATAATTATCGACCCCTGGCAACTAGAGTGTCGTATGTGCCACTCAAATGAGTGGCACATACGACTCTCTGCCTGCTAGGGATCCACTATAGACTGTCTCACCAGATGCTGGGAGTGGCCTTTTTGCAATTTTCCCAGTTGCAATATCGAATTTTCGTCCTAATTTTTTCTCGAATCATGCTTTCATATTCCCCAAACATACCTAAAAAATTGGTGAAATGTTGCTGTGAATGTCTGAAGTTAGACTATTTGGAAAAAAATGTAATTCTTATTTCACGATAATGGTGAAATGTTATTATGTTATTATGATATTTTATTGCATGTTAGATAAATCAACTTTTAAACCATTTGATAGATCTCTATGAAATTTCCTGGTGTGGCCGGAGTGACTAAAGCACACTGTTTATCAAATTTCATCGAGATGGGTCAAGTATATTCGCAGAGACATAGAAAAATAGCCTACTTCCAAGCTGAGATTACCGAGATTATAGGGACGCACTACAGCTATATTAATTCAAACCATTAGAGCATGAATTAATGATTTTTTGTATAGATTTCAAAATGTATGATGAATTTATACCTCTCACGGTGGCCTCTAATTACATGCATGCTTACAAAATTTCAGCCATATGCAGTATTTCAATTTACAGCCGTCACATATATGGGATGCTATGCACGAAAGAGCACGTGGATATTTTACTACATGGTAACACTGGTTAAGGCATTATATCTCGTATATGAAGAGTTATACATATGTGAAAAAGAGTGTATTTTGCCAAGAACAGTAACAATTTTACCTTATCAGCTTTTGGGAGCACCGCAGTAGCTCATGATGTTCAGAAGCTTTTTCGAGCACCGCAGCAGCTGTAGGAGCACCGCAGCAGCTGTTTGAGAGCACTGTTGGAAGTAAAACATCAGCTGCTTGGAGCATTGCAGCAGCTCTTGAGAGTACCGCAGCAGCTTATGGGAGCACAGCTTCAGCTTATGGGAGCACCGAAGCTGCTGTTGGGAGCACCGCAGCAGCTGTAGCAGCTATTTGGAGCTCCGCAGCTCATTGGAGCACCAAATCAGCTGCTGGGAGCACCGCATCAGCTTAATTGAGAGCACAACAGTAGTTTATTTGCTGCTGGGAGCACCTCAGAAGCTGTAGCAGCTGTTGGGAGCACCACAGCAGCTGTTTGGAGCACCGCATCAGCAGCTGGGAACACCGCAGCAGCTGTTGGGAGCACTGCATCAGCGTATGGGAGCACCGCAGCAGCTTTCGAGAGCACCACATCTGCTGCTGGGAGCACCACAGCAGCTGCATCAGCTGCTTGGAACACCGTAGCAGCTGCTTTCGGGAGCACCGCAGCTGCTGCTGGGAGCACCACAGAAGCTGTAGCAGTTTTAGTGAGTAGAGTTTTTCAATTTTTTCTTGCATGAAATTTTGTCTAGGTTTCGAATCTTGCATTTTTACTTTCACACCACTGTGCACAACGTCAATAATTGAAGGTTTCCATAGTAACGTCTTTTTGACAAAATATGGCGAGAAAATGCGCTGTGTCTCTTAGAAAAAATAATAAGCTAGCATAATACTACTTTTAAAAAGCAGTATCTAAAGCCAATGGAAAATGTAAATAAGTACCCCCACCCTCAAACATGATAAAAAAAATAGTGGAAATACAGAGTTTGAAGGTTATCATGGCTACCATGGAAAACAGTTTTTATAAAACCAATTGTTTGCAATATATGTATGCCATGATATTGGCACAAGTTGTTTTGTTAAACGTTTATTGTGTTGATAATTGCAATATTCTGAAATGTAAATATTGAGATTATATATCTTGATATAAATATATCTATATGTATTGGCACATACTCTCTACTAATGTTTTAAATGCGGAAATCCGGGCACCACCCCTTCCCCTCCGCTGAATACCCAAGGAGGTGAGGTCGTCAAAAATCTAGAATTTTTGTACGATCAAAATCGTCTGAGTACATTATTTGCATGAATCAAGGTTGTCTTAAGAGGTGAAAGGTCAATTTCAAGGTCATGTAAGAGAAAATATGCTTCTACCAAATAACGCTAGTATATTTTCTATGACTTTTGACTGGAAATACATTTATGGTATAATTTTGGTGATTGAAGGTCATCTTCAAAGTCAGAAGGTCAAATTCATGACAGTATGTGTTTTTAACAAATACAAATAATACCTATTTTTGGTGTGATTTTGACTGGATAATGTATGGCATTATTTTAGTGATTCAAAATGAAGTATGATTTTGAACAAAGACAAGTAGCAAACAAGATTTTAATTGGAGAATCAATTTCTGTATTAACTTTGATCATTAAAGAAGTTCAAGTTTAAAACGTCAATTCTATTTTTAGCTTATTACTATTATGATATAACTTTATCTTAAAACGTGAATTCCAAGGTCGCCCTCTACCTTCTCTTCACTGCCCTTTGACGCTTCGTCGTCGCCCTTTTCCGCCTTTACATCGCCCTTGCTTGAGTGAAATCTTTACCGCACCGCACCTTCACCCTTCTTTATACATTGCGTTGCCTTTTAGCGTATAATTGCTGCAATTTGACATCCCTCTATCACCCTTTATTGCATCATCACCGCTCTTTAACACTTCTCCATTGCCCTTTATCACCACTCTGTCGCCTTTTAGTGCCTTTTTCTCGCCATTTACCATCTCACATTGCCCTTTAACGCCTCTATGTCGCCGTTTAATTCTTCTTAATCGACATTCAATGTTTTCCGTTGTCCTTTATCGCCTAACTGGCGCTCTTTACCGCCTTCTCATCGCACTTAACACCTCCCCATCGATGTTAAACGTCTTCCCATCACCATATAGCGCCTCTGTGTCACCCTTCAACATTTATTATGTTAAAAGTGAAGGTTTCCCGGTCCCCTCCGCCACCCTTTACTGCCTTTTCGTCGTTCTTCAAGCTCTCACCATTGCCGCTTAACTCCTTTCTGTCGCTTTTTAGTGCCCCTTCGTTGCTTTTAGCACATCCACACTGCCCTTTAATGCCTCGAAGCCGCCTTTAAATGCCTCTCTGTCGATATTTAGCAGTTTTCCGTCATCCTTTACCGCCATTCTAAAGCCCTTTAATGCCTTCTTGTTGCATTTAGTCACATTTTAACGCCTCACCATTGCTCTTTAACGCCCACCATTACCATCTAACGCTTCTTCATTATCCTGAACGTCTCCCAATTGCCCTTTGACGCCTTCCCATCGTCATTAAACGCTTCCTCGTTGCCCTTTAATTCCTCACTGCTACCTTTTACCGCACCCTGTCGCACATTAACGCCTAATCATCACCCTTTGAAGCCGGTATTACATGTTGGTGTGACGTTATCCTTCCGCTAACGCCAGCGATAAACGCCGCCATAAAGACGAGCGTTTTTATCCTGCTAAGCGCAATATAGACTGGGAAAAACGAGAAACTGATGTCATTTAACTAGGTATGAAGGCCTTAAAGCGTTAAAAAAATCACTCAATTAGCGATTATTTTAATCATTGACGCTTGACGCTACACGGGAACATGGAAATAGCAAATAATCAAAGTACGAGCGGCGTTCCAAACTTTAAATGTAACAGATCAAGCTGGCGATGAACGACTGCATTGAAAACCAGCGTAATGACCCTCAATTTCCTTTAACGCCTCTCCGTTGAATGTTAACGCCTTCTCGACGCCCTTGAACGCCTGTCCATCGCCCTTTAACGCACTCCCATAGCTATTCAACACATTTCCATCGCATGTATCGCCTTAGTGTCACCCTTCATGCTTATTGTCACATTTTAACGCCTCCCCCATTTCCCCTTAACAACTCTACGTCGCCTTTGTGTTGCCATTTAATGCCTCTCCATTGTCATTTAACGCCTCTATGTCGCTTTTTCTGTTATCCTTTACGCTTATCTGTCGACATCCCGCCTTCTCGTTGCCCTTAAACGCCTTCTCACCACCTTTTACCGCCTACTCATCGTTCTTTGCTGCCTTTCCATCACCATCTAACGCCTCTCCATTGCCCTTTAACGCTTCCCCATCGTCATTTAACGCTTCCTCGTCGAACTTTAATGCTTTTCGGCCCCCTTGTTATAACGCACCCCGTCACACATTAACGCCTAATTATCGGCATCAGGGGCTTCACAGTCTTGATATTTTATTCTAAATAATAATTAACAAAGAATGGGGTTTTAATTTTTTTACTTTTCTTATCCGGTTGCTGACTTATGAATGATTTAAGTTTGATAATTTGTAAACACTGCTTCCCCACCAGAACAAAACTGATCACAGCAGACTAGGACACATTGACTGTATAAGCAGGACATTAAAAGTACCAAGTGTCAGATAACGAACAACATTAAAACAGGATGGAACACGCTCAAACGTATTGCTATAATTATTTGAAGTGATGATAGATACATTTCGTAGTATACCATTTATTTTGTCATTTCATTTAGGCATATCTATGAGTTATTATTTTGTGTGATATGGGTGATATAATGATAGGCCCCTATAATATGCATATATTGTCATGTTTACTTTTGGAGCCGGTGCGCAGAATGACACTCACTTGAAAAGTGGGACTCTATTCTTTGTATGGTGATTTTGAGTGTGGGCCAACATCTGAGCCTTTAACCTGACACTAAGACGCTCTACCCTGACAGTGCAAGATTGTAGTAAGGGATTAGTTGAAAATTCAGTGACGTAAATAATCTTTTTCGCTCTTTTAATTATTGTAATTTTCTTAAAAAACATTTGCAGTTTTTTTTATTCGGTATCTCATGGGCATTTCAAAATATAGCAAAATGCCACAAGACATTATCAGACTTTATGTTATTTTATCGTAACTAGTCATCACATGCAGTGATATAAATCGCGAAATGCGGTAAAATGAAATAATATTTAAAAAATATTTTCAAAAACCTTTACTGTAGCCACCTGGTAACTGATTTCCACGGGTGTCCTCTGACCTAGTCCCAGGACATCTACGGGTGGTTCATTCTCATTCATCAGATCCACTATCCTTCCACTAGCGTCAGCTAGTGGCTCTGATTGATTGCACTGTAAAATGAGTTCTGTAGACGTATTCATGAATTTGACCTGATTTGGTATCTGGCCAATAAGGCAATACCTGACAAAAATGGTGTCCTTGACATTCTAAACCACATCGTCAGGCCAAACAATTGGCATACATCAATGCAGCATTGTCAACCCTACATCGTAAACAGGATAGGTCTACACCGGCCCAATGTTTTCTTAATGCTGGGACTGCATCGCAAACGATGGTCCAACATTAAACCAATATTGGGTCAGTGTGTCCTACTGACTGAGACTGCACACCAGTAAGAGCGATGACCCAGCACTGGGTTAGTGTTAATCCACAATCTGAGATGCTATCACAACATTAAACAAAGAGTGGTTGTTAACATCACTTTAGACATTCTGCTGGTATCTTGGTCTTACACAAAAGCAAGTCTACAACAACACAAGTAAAAGACGCACATCAATGTTGCTTTTATTCTGGGCTGTCATTGTATAGGATGGACCAACTATAATACAACACAGGTTGATCGCATGTACTGGTCATAATAATACTAGGCATAGAATGACAACCTTAGCCCAGCATAGGGGAGACATAATTATATAAACGTGTCTCTTATAGGTGCGAGGAATCCTCAAGCTTGACATAGTTTCAGGGTCAGGTGTGGGTCACGGTACACCACATTTTGATGCCCTATCAGAACGCAGCAATCACAGAAGAGAATCTCAAAGCACTGTAGCAGGGCCACCTAGCTGTGCTAGTGTGGCCCTGAGAAGGAGGTTGCGGCTGGTTACGTGGGTGTTGTATCTCAGCTGACACGAGACATTGATCCAATGGTAGTCTAATGTTGGCCCATAGTCTGCGGAATTAGGCCAACTCTGTTCAACATCTCGTGTTTGCTAATAGGGCTAATAGGGTTTGATGTTGGCCAATGTAACATCATAATGGCCTATAATTTAACCACTATTTTACATACAAACTGTACACACACCTATTTATCACTTCATAATTATTGATAGTGTATCGCATGGTGAACTAAGACCGCTACATTTTCCCAGGTTTCGGGCATTTAAAAAGGCCTCTAAAAGAATATGAATGATTGTTTTGTACATTTTATGTTATTTCTGGCGAAATAAACAAAACAGTTATGCAGCTTTAGACAACTGTGCACAACATTGATCACGTGACTCCATGCTACCCGCTGGAAACACTAAGCTTTGTTTATCCAATAACTACCTAACCGGGGGTGTTTTCAGTCAACAACTTTTAAAAATTGTATTTTACCCCCCAGAACGTAATATCAAGACTGTGAAGTCCCCTTATCCCATCGCTTTATCCTAGCCCTTAAACGCCACACCATCGCCCGTTAGCGTCTGCCTATCGCTTTCTAACACATTTCCATCTCCTTTTAACGCTTCTGTGTCGCCCTTTATGTTTCTTTGTCGCCCTTTAACGCCTCCCCATTGCCCTTTAACAACTCTACGTCGCCGTTTAATGCCTTTTCGTTGTCATTTAACGCGTCCCAATTGCCCTATAACGCCTCTATGTCGCCTGTTATAGCCTCTTCATTGACATTTTCCCGTCATTCTTTAACGATTCTCTATCGCCCTTTCAACGCATACCATAACTCTTTAATGCCTTCTGGTCACCATCCTCAGGAGGTTCTCCTGGCCCAATTTAGTATATGCACAAAAGTGGCCTAAAGTCCTATTCATTTCATTTTTTCATCGTTACTTATCGCTCCCTCGTCGACTTTTAATGCCTCTCTTTTCAACGCACCTATCGCACTTTAACCCCTCTTCATCGTCCTTAAATGACTCCCCCATTGCCCCATAACGCCTCTCCGTCTGCCTTTAAAACCTTCTCTTCACCCTTAAATACCTCTGCATCGCCTTCTCCTCACCGTTAAACGCCAACCCATCGTCTTTTAACGCACCTTTCTATCGCTTTCTAACACATTACCATCCATTTAACGCCTCTGCATCTCTACGACGCCATTTTACGGTTCTCCATCGACCGTTAGTAACTCCCTGTCGCAATTTAATACCTTCTCGTCCTCCTTAAGCGCCCCCCCCTCATTTTCTTTTAGTGCGTCTATATTGCTCTTTAACCCTTTCACCGCGGAATTATAACGTCATAAATATCCTCCACGCTGTATTCATTACTTATTTAACTGAAAAAGTAATTTATGATGTCGCTAAAAGGCGACATTTTGACATCCGCGGTCTGCCAGGGGGTTGCCTTTTGGCGACATCCGCAGTGAAAGGGTTAACGCTGTCCCAACATCATTTAACACTCACCGGAGATACTTTAATGCCTCTTCGTTGCCCTTTCACGCATCCCCATTTAGCGCGTCTTGGTCTCATTTTAGCGCTTCTGCATTGCCGTTGACGCTTTTTCGCATCTCCATCGCCCCTAAATGCCTTCACATCGTCATTCAACGCTTTCTCGTTGCCCTTTAATTCTTCCCGCCACCTTTTAATGCACCTGTTGCACTTTAACGCCTCTTCGTTGCCCTTCAGCGCCAGTCCATAGCCCTTTACCGCCTCTTCATCATCTTTTGTTGCATATTTGTTACCCTTTAATGCCTCCCAGTTAGCCTTTTTTATATCTCTGTCTCCTTCTAACAACTTTTCAACATCCTTTAACGCTTTTATTTTGGACTCTAGTGCCTCTGGATCGCCCTTCAACCCCTTCTTGTCACTCGTAAACGCCTACTCATCGGTCTTTAAAGCCTCCCCATCGCTCCCAGACGCATTTCCATTTAACGCTTATGCCCTTTCACTTTCATAGTCAAATTAATCTTTCACATTGAGCATGATTAATCATTAAAACCCCAAGAGAATTAGATTATCTGGTCAATATTATCCCTAAAACGAGTTTCTAATTATAAGAAACGTCACCAAAATAAAACCGGAAATGGATTTTCATGTCAAAATCACACGAAAAAAGGTATTACACTTCTTTCTTGCTTTGTTTCGTAAAAGTCTTATTTTCGCTTACTTAACTTTGAAATTGATTTTTTGACCTTGAATCATGAAAATACATGTAATAGCGAAAAATGAATTACACGGAAAAAGAGGTATAACTTACACTTTTCTTACCGTTATTTGTTGCAAAATCATATTTGAGCTTGAAATTGACTTTGACCTTTAATTTTGCCCCTGACAGGATGTCATCTGAAAATTTTCGCCACATATCCTTATCATCAATAATTAGCCCTAACAAATAATTATACTCTGAAAAGGGGTCAAGCCCATAATAGGTGTCTATATATATTTGCCCGACTAAATGCGCTTCAAAGTGCAAAAAGTGAATATTTCTATCATTCTTACCATTTTGACTTTGAGTGACTCTGGGGTGACCTTCACATGACCTTGGTATTATAACCCAATAGCGCATAACCTCACCCTACGGCTGACTAAGACGTAATATCGAGACTAAGAGATTAAACGTTTAACAAAACAACATTTGCCGATATAATGGTATAAATAGACTGCAAACAATTTATTTTATGAAAAGTAGTTCCCATGTGAACTATATTAATCTTCAAACCGTACATTTCCAGAATGTCATCCGGCAGTTTACCTGATAATCAATAATCAGCCTTAAAATAATTATACTCTTAAAAGAGGTCAAGCCCATAATAGGTGTCGATCTGTCGGAATAGAAGGGTTAAAAAGTGCAAAAAGTGGATATTTTCCTAATCTTTGCCAGTTTGACCTTGATATGACCTTGAAGTGACCTTAACATGACCTCGGGGTGTTATCCCAATGACGTATAGCACCAGCCCTAAATTTTATTTGCTCCTACGCGGGGATAATCCTGTACTCAGACAATAAATTATAATTGTACAAAATATTACAGATTTTTGACGCCCCCTCCCCACTGTGAATTCAGCGGAGTGGTGGGGGTAGTGCTAGGGTTTCAGCATTTAAATGGTTAGTAGTGAGTATGTGCTACTACATATATATTTTTTATATCAAGATATATAATATCCACATTTTTATTCCAGAACATTGCAATTATAAACACATTAAACGTTTAACAAAACAACTTGTTTTATTATCATGGCATAGATATATTGCAAACAATTTATTTTATGAAAAGAGGTTTCCATGGTAGGCCTAACCATATTAACCTTCAAACCTTGCATTTCCACGGTATTTGTGACCATGTTTGAGGTTAGGTGTACTTATTTACATTTACATTGGTTTTACATATTTACTGCATTTTAAAAGTTGTAATTGTGGTAGCTTATTACTTTTACTTGGAGATACAAAACATTTTTTCGCCATATTTGTAAAAAAAGACGCTACGTTGGAAACCTTTAATTTGTGACGTTGTACACAGTGATGTGCAAGTAATCGAAAACTACACAAAATTTCATGCAAATAAAAGTTGACTAAGATGGTCAGATAAATCGACCTGCCTCCCGGAGCACTGTAGCAGCACCGCAGCAGTTTTATGGGAGCATCGCAGCAGCTGATGCCAGCATTGCAGCAGCTGTTGCGAGCACCACAGCAGCTTATGTGAGCATCGTATCAGTTGCTGGGAGCACCGCAGTAGCTGTTGGAGCACTGCAGTAGCATATGGGAGCACCGCAGCAGTCGTCGGGAGCACCGCAACAGTTTATACGAGCACATCAGCAGCTGATGAGAGCATCGCAAAGCCAAAATATGCACTTATTATAGTATTATATAGCGAAACACCACAGTGTCGGCAAAAACACTTTGTGGGGATAAACAATCTATCTAAATGTAGTCTTGTGTTTTAACAATATTACAACGGCGTTATTTCAATAAAGCTATAAATAACATTGTAGAAGCCTATGTAAGATAGGCCTGAAGTCATTATTCGCACGGGCAGTATAGGCTCCTGAGGCTATAATGATTTAAAGGGATATATTTTTTTTTTTGTAAACCTTACTGAATGTAGGCCTACATTAGTCGTTGACACAGTGTTTGTAATTATTTATGATGACGATTTATCAATTATTGGAAAGTCTGGAAATCGTTACGCCCCTATAGGCCCCTATTTACAAGGTGATTAATATTGACATAAATCGTATCGAGTACACTTTTTTGTCACAACTATATCACAAAAACAAATGCAAACAAAGTAGGCCTATGATAATAGAGATAGTTTTGTTTTTTTCCTCGTCACCATAACAATGTACAAGTATATATATATATGTTTCAGATGGTGTTTGCATGAAAGCATACTTTACTTTGGTGACACTGGTGGCACTCGGCCTAATCTTTTACTTCACCAATCACATCATTATCAAATCGCGGGATAGAGCAATGAGACAAAATGATTTGCTTCACTATTTTGAAAAGTCACCAAACGATAACGAGCAACATATAATGGTTAACGCAAATGGAGTCACGCAAAGACTAACAAAAGTAGAGATAGAAAATAGCAGTGAGCCCACACAAAAGCTAATACATAAGAGAACAGACCAAGAACCGATTACAAATGAGAGTGATGCCATAGAAAAAGTGTCAGAAAATGATAAAATTGTGGAAGGAGATGAGATTCGGAGCAGATTTCCGTCAGCGATACTCTTGGGAGCTGGTAAATCTGGTACTGGTGTACTGATGCATTTTTTGGGACTTCATCCATCTGTCGTGGTCAAACCGGGAGAAATGAGTTTTTTCCATACATATTATGATCGTGGCCTCGAGTGGTACAGACAACAAATGCCAATGTCTCGGCCTGATCAGATCACAATAGAAAAAACTGCTGGATATATGTTTAAAAGTAGCGTAGCTGAAAGAATTTATAATTTTAATAGTTCTATAAAATTATTAATGATATTAACTGAGCCAGTTGTTAGGTCATTGTCTTGCTATGCTCACATGTTAAGTGACGAAAAATATAAGCCATATAAACCATTTGAGAAAACCGTTTTAAATGAAGCCAATGGTGAAGTGAATCAACATTCAATTCCTATTTTATCAGGAAGATATAGTTTATTCGTTAAAATGTGGCTGGACCGGTTTCCTAAAGAACAGCTGCATATCGTAGATGGAGAGATATTCAAGAAAGATCCCGTTTCAGAGCTAGCTAAAATTGAACAATTCCTGGGTATAAACAAATATTTCACCCAAGATATGTTTCGTTATGACGAATCGAAGGGATTTTTCTGTAGTGTCGCCTCAGATGGCCAAGCCGACTGTTTGGGACGTGGAAAAGGAAGACATCACGAAGAAATATCAGAGGAGTTAAGAGAAAAACTGACAAACTTTTTTGAACCTTTTAACAAGAATTTAACAGAATTAACAGGACGTCAGTTTTCTTGGACTTGAAACACATATGACAATGATAGTTTTCTAAATGAATTTGAGTGTATTGAAAAAATATTATGTGTGAAGTATAATTAAAACATCGGAAGGTCGGGAAAGAATAAAATGACTTGTAGTTGTATTAATTTTGTTTTGCATGTTTCTGATTTTGATTGTCAATCTACAAGTGAAAGTAAACTATTTCCATGCAAATTTGTACACGAGGCAGCACTGTCGAATCATCAATTTCATCTAATGTCGAGAGCACAGATGCCACAGCCAAACTATCTTGAAACCACAGGTTGGGGTCACTGTTTACAAATTAAGCCGTAATGGGCTGAAATATTTTTTAAACCATGGAGACCACAGGGTTTTTTCAATTTGAAATCATCTTAAATGTCTTAGTTAGCTCTTTCCGTTTCATTTGAATACCTACGTTAGGAGTCTACTGCCACAGATCACAGACATAACATTCACACCTACAGCGAAAGCCCACCTAAGTAGGTGGTCCGTTCAACGTGAAATATATTTTAGGCCATATCTTTTCATCCATTGATAAATTATCTGGTTCATTGTACATCAATCCCCACCCATTGGCCTACATGTAAATGCCTATTCGCATATTTGGTCATGATTATCTTTCAAGCCTCATGTACACGATACATAATCAAACAATGGTTTGATGCCGGTCCGGTATCTACAAAGCTGCTCCAAAATTAAATTAACATCGATATTGACGTATTCATGAATTTGACCTGATTTGGTATCTGGCCAATAAGGCAATACCTGACAAAAATGGTGTCCTTGACATTCTAAACCACATCGTCAGGCCAAACAATTGGCATACATCAATGCAGCATTGTCAACCCTACATCGTAAACAGGATAGGTCTACACCGGCCCAATGTTTTCTTAATGCTGGGACTGCATCGCAAACGATGGTCCAACATTAAACCAATATTGGGTCAGTGTGTCCTACTGACTGAGACTGCACACCAGTAAGAGCGATGACCCAGCGCTGGGTTAGTGTTAATCCACAATCTGAGATGCTATCACAACATTAAACAAAGAGTGGTTGTTAACATCACTTTAGACATTCTGCTGGTATCTTGGTCTTACACAAAAGCAAGTCTACAACAACACAAGTAAAAGACGCACATCAATGTTGCTTTTATTCTGGGCTGTCATTGTATAGGATGGACCAACTATAATACAACACAGGTTGATCGCATGTACTGGTCATAATAATACTAGGCATAGAATGACAACCTTAGCCCAGCATAGGGGAGACATAATTATATAAACGTGTCTCTTATAGGTGCGAGGAATCCTCAAGCTTGACATAGTTTCAGGGTCAGGTGTGGGTCACGGTACACCACATTTTGATGCCCTATCAGAACGCAGCAATCACAGAAGAGAATCTCAAAGCACTGTAGCAGGGCCACCTAGCTGTGCTAGTGTGGCCCTGAGAAGGAGGTTGCGGCTGGTTACGTGGGTGTTGTATCTCAGCTGACACGAGACATTGATCCAATGGTAGTCTAATGTTGGCCCATAGTCTGCGGAATTAGGCCAACTCTGTTCAACATCTCGTGTTTGCTAATAGGGCGGTTTGATGTTGGCCAATGTAACATCATAATGGCCTATAATTTAACCACTATTTTACATACAAACTGTACACACACCTATTTATCACTTCATAATTATTGATAGTGTATCGCATGGTGAACTAAGACCGCTACATTTTCCCAGGTTTCGGGCATTTAAAAAGGCCTCTAAAAGAATATGAATGATTGTTTTGTACATTTTATGTTATTTCTGGCGAAATAAACAAAACAGTTATGCAGCTTTAGACAACTGTGCACAACATTGATCACGTGACTCCATGCTACCCGCTGGAAACACTAAGCTTTGTTTATCCAATAACTACCTAACCGGGGGTGTTTTCAGTCAACAACTTTTAAAAATTGTATTTTACCCCCCAGAACGTAATATCAAGACTGTGAAGTCCCCTTATCCCATCGCTTTATCCTAGCCCTTAAACGCCACACCATCGCCCGTTAGCGTCTGCCTATCGCTTTCTAACACATTTCCATCTCCTTTTAACGCTTCTGTGTCGCCCTTTATGTTTCTTTGTCGCCCTTTAACGCCTCCCCATTGCCCTTTAACAACTCTACGTCGCCGTTTAATGCCTTTTCGTTGTCATTTAACGCGTCCCAATTGCCCTATAACGCCTCTATGTCGCCTGTTATAGCCTCTTCATTGACATTTTCCCGTCATTCTTTAACGATTCTCTATCGCCCTTTCAACGCATACCATAACTCTTTAATGCCTTCTGGTCACCATCCTCAGGAGGTTCTCCTGGCCCAATTTAGTATATGCACAAAAGTGGCCTAAAGTCCTATTCATTTCATTTTTTCATCGTTACTTATCGCTCCCTCGTCGACTTTTAATGCCTCTCTTTTCAACGCACCTATCGCACTTTAACCCCTCTTCATCGTCCTTAAATGACTCCCCCATTGCCCCATAACGCCTCTCCGTCTGCCTTTAAAACCTTCTCTTCACCCTTAAATACCTCTGCATCGCCTTCTCCTCACCGTTAAACGCCAACCCATCGTCTTTTAACGCACCTTTCTATCGCTTTCTAACACATTACCATCCATGTAACGCCTCTGCATCTCTACGACGCCATTTTACGGTTCTCCATCGACCGTTAGTAACTCCCTGTCGCAATTTAATACCTTCTCGTCCTCCTTAAGCGCCCCCCCCCCCCTCATTTTCTTTTAGTGCGTCTATATTGCTCTTTAACCCTTTCACCGCGGAATTATAACGTCATAAATATCCTCCACGCTGTATTCATTACTTATTTAACTAAAAAAGTAATTTATGATGTCGCTAAAAGGCGACATTTTGACATCCGCGGTCTGCCAGGGGGTTGCCTTTTGGCGACATCCGCAGTGAAAGGGTTAACGCTGTCCCAACATCATTTAACACTCACCGGAGATACTTTAATGCCTCTTCGTTGCCCTTTCACGCATCCCCATTTAGCGCGTCTTGGTCTCATTTTAGCGCTTCTGCATTGCCGTTGACGCTTTTTCGCATCTCCATCGCCCCTAAATGCCTTCACATCGTCATTCAACGCTTTCTCGTTGCCCTTTAATTCTTCCCGCCACCTTTTAATGCACCTGTTGCACTTTAACGCCTCTTCGTTGCCCTTCAGCGCCAGTCCATAGCCCTTTACCGCCTCTTCATCATCTTTTGTTGCATATTTGTTACCCTTTAATGCCTCCCAGTTAGCCTTTTTTATATCTCTGTCTCCTTCTAACAACTTTTCAACATCCTTTAACGCTTTTATTTTGGACTCTAGTGCCTCTGGATCGCCCTTCAACCCCTTCTTGTCACTCGTAAACGCCTACTCATCGGTCTTTAAAGCCTCCCCATCGCTCCCAGACGCATTTCCATTTAACGCTTATGCCCTTTCACTTTCATAGTCAAATTAATCTTTCACATTGAGCATGATTAATCATTAAAACCCCAAGAGAATTAGATTATCTGGTCAATATTATCCCCAAAACGAGTTTCTAATTATAAGAAACGTCACCAAAATAAAACCGGAAATGGATTTTCATGTCAAAATCACACGAAAAAAGGTATTACACTTCTTTCTTGCTTTGTTTCGTAAAAGTCTTATTTTCGCTTACTTAACTTTGAAATTGATTTTTTGACCTTGAATCATGAAAATACATGTAATAGCGAAAAATGAATTACACGGAAAAAGAGGTATAACTTACACTTTTCTTACCGTTATTTGTTGCAAAATCATATTTGAGCTTGAAATTGACTTTGACCTTTAATTTTGCCCCTGACAGGATGTCATCTGAAAATTTTCGCCACATATCCTTATCATCAATAATTAGCCCTAACAAATAATTATACTCTGAAAAGGGGTCAAGCCCATAATAGGTGTCTATATATATTTGCCCGACTAAATGCGCTTCAAAGTGCAAAAAGTGAATATTTCTATCATTCTTACCATTTTGACTTTGAGTGACTCTGGGGTGACCTTCACATGACCTTGGTATTATAACCCAATAGCGCATAACCTCACCCTACGGCTGACTAAGACGTAATATCGAGACTAAGAGATTAAACGTTTAACAAAACAACATTTGCCGATATAATGGTATAAATAGACTGCAAACAATTTATTTTATGAAAAGTAGTTCCCATGTGAACTATATTAATCTTCAAACCGTACATTTCCAGAATGTCATCCGGCAGTTTACCTGATAATCAATAATCAGCCTTAAAATAATTATACTCTTAAAAGAGGTCAAGCCCATAATAGGTGTCGATCTGTCGGAATAGAAGGGTTAAAAAGTGCAAAAAGTGGATATTTTCCTAATCTTTGCCAGTTTGACCTTGATATGACCTTGAAGTGACCTTAACATGACCTCGGGGTGTTATCCCAATGACGTATAGCACCAGCCCTAAATTTTATTTGCTCCTACGCGGGGATAATCCTGTACTCAGACAATAAATTATAATTGTACAAAATATTACAGATTTTTGACGCCCCCTCCCCACTGTGAATTCAGCGGAGTGGTGGGGGTAGTGCTAGGGTTTCAGCATTTAAATGGTTAGTAGTGAGTATGTGCTACTACATATATATTTTTTATATCAAGATATATAATATCCACATTTTTATTCCAGAACATTGCAATTATAAACACATTAAACGTTTAACAAAACAACTTGTTTTATTATCATGGCATAGATATATTGCAAACAATTTATTTTATGAAAAGAGGTTTCCATGGTAGGCCTAACCATATTAACCTTCAAACCTTGCATTTCCACGGTATTTGTGACCATGTTTGAGGTTAGGTGTACTTATTTACATTTACATTGGTTTTACATATTTACTGCATTTTAAAAGTTGTAATTGTGGTAGCTTATTACTTTTACTTGGAGATACAAAACATTTTTTCGCCATATTTGTAAAAAAAGACGCTACGTTGGAAACCTTTAATTTGTGACGTTGTACACAGTGATGTGCAAGTAATCGAAAACTACACAAAATTTCATGCAAATAAAAGTTGACTAAGATGGTCAGATAAATCGACCTGCCTCCCGGAGCACTGTAGCAGCACCGCAGCAGTTTTATGGGAGCATCGCAGCAGCTGATGCCAGCATTGCAGCAGCTGTTGCGAGCACCACAGCAGCTTATGTGAGCATCGTATCAGTTGCTGGGAGCACCGCAGTAGCTGTTGGAGCACTGCAGTAGCATATGGGAGCACCGCAGCAGTCGTCGGGAGCACCGCAACAGTTTATACGAGCACATCAGCAGCTGATGAGAGCATCGCAAAGCCAAAATATGCACTTATTATAGTATTATATAGCGAAACACCACAGTGTCGGCAAAAACACTTTGTGGGGATAAACAATCTATCTAAATGTAGTCTTGTGTTTTAACAATATTACAACGGCGTTATTTCAATAAAGCTATAAATAACATTGTAGAAGCCTATGTAAGATAGGCCTGAAGTCATTATTCGCACGGGCAGTATAGGCTCCTGAGGCTATAATGATTTAAAGGGATATATTTTTTTTTTTTGTAAACCTTACTGAATGTAGGCCTACATTAGTCGTTGACACAGTGTTTGTAATTATTTATGATGACGATTTATCAATTATTGGAAAGTCTGGAAATCGTTACGCCCCTATAGGCCCCTATTTACAAGGTGATTAATATTGACATAAATCGTATCGAGTACACTTTTTTGTCACAACTATATCACAAAAACAAATGCAAACAAAGTAGGCCTATGATAATAGAGATAGTTTTGTTTTTTTCCTCGTCACCATAACAATGTACAAGTATATATATATATGTTTCAGATGGTGTTTGCATGAAAGCATACTTTACTTTGGTGACACTGGTGGCACTCGGCCTAATCTTTTACTTCACCAATCACATCATTATCAAATCGCGGGATAGAGCAATGAGACAAAATGATTTGCTTCACTATTTTGAAAAGTCACCAAACGATAACGAGCAACATATAATGGTTAACGCAAATGGAGTCACGCAAAGACTAACAAAAGTAGAGATAGAAAATAGCAGTGAGCCCACACAAAAGCTAATACATAAGAGAACAGACCAAGAACCGATTACAAATGAGAGTGATGCCATAGAAAAAGTGTCAGAAAATGATAAAATTGTGGAAGGAGATGAGATTCGGAGCAGATTTCCGTCAGCGATACTCTTGGGAGCTGGTAAATCTGGTACTGGTGTACTGATGCATTTTTTGGGACTTCATCCATCTGTCGTGGTCAAACCGGGAGAAATGAGTTTTTTCCATACATATTATGATCGTGGCCTCGAGTGGTACAGACAACAAATGCCAATGTCTCGGCCTGATCAGATCACAATAGAAAAAACTGCTGGATATATGTTTAAAAGTAGCGTAGCTGAAAGAATTTATAATTTTAATAGTTCTATAAAATTATTAATGATATTAACTGAGCCAGTTGTTAGGTCATTGTCTTGCTATGCTCACATGTTAAGTGACGAAAAATATAAGCCATATAAACCATTTGAGAAAACCGTTTTAAATGAAGCCAATGGTGAAGTGAATCAACATTCAATTCCTATTTTATCAGGAAGATATAGTTTATTCGTTAAAATGTGGCTGGACCGGTTTCCTAAAGAACAGCTGCATATCGTAGATGGAGAGATATTCAAGAAAGATCCCGTTTCAGAGCTAGCTAAAATTGAACAATTCCTGGGTATAAACAAATATTTCACCCAAGATATGTTTCGTTATGACGAATCGAAGGGATTTTTCTGTAGTGTCGCCTCAGATGGCCAAGCCGACTGTTTGGGACGTGGAAAAGGAAGACATCACGAAGAAATATCAGAGGAGTTAAGAGAAAAACTGACAAACTTTTTTGAACCTTTTAACAAGAATTTAACAGAATTAACAGGACGTCAGTTTTCTTGGACTTGAAACACATATGACAATGATAGTTTTCTAAATGAATTTGAGTGTATTGAAAAAATATTATGTGTGAAGTATAATTAAAACATCGGAAGGTCGGGAAAGAATAAAATGACTTGTAGTTGTATTAATTTTGTTTTGCATGTTTCTGATTTTGATTGTCAATCTACAAGTGAAAGTAAACTATTTCCATGCAAATTTGTACACGAGGCAGCACTGTCGAATCATCAATTTCATCTAATGTCGAGAGCACAGATGCCACAGCCAAACTATCTTGAAACCACAGGTTGGGGTCACTGTTTACAAATTAAGCCGTAATGGGCTGAAATATTTTTTAAACCATGGAGACCACAGGGTTTTTTCAATTTGAAATCATCTTAAATGTCTTAGTTAGCTCTTTCCGTTTCATTTGAATACCTACGTTAGGAGTCTACTGCCACAGATCACAGACATAACATTCACACCTACAGCGAAAGCCCACCTAAGTAGGTGGTCCGTTCAACGTGAAATATATTTTAGGCCATATCTTTTCATCCATTGATAAATTATCTGGTTCATTGTACATCAATCCCCACCCATTGGCCTACATGTAAATGCCTATTCGCATATTTGGTCATGATTATCTTTCAAGCCTCATGTACACGATACATAATCAAACAATGGTTTGATGCCGGTCCGGTATCTACAAAGCTGCTCCAAAATTAAATTAACATCGAATGTTTCGTGTGTATTGGGCCATATAGCATAAATAGATTCTATCTGCGGTAATATTGACCGAAATGTGATGGGTTTGGTGGCTTTGCAAAGTGTGTAAAATTTATTATATACCGGTACAAATGAGTTTTCTTTTTTTATTCTGTCAATGTTTATTACTATACAGGACCAGTTTGTGTGAATTGGAAAGGACAAAATATTTATATCATTGAGGCAATTTTCGCGGACCCCCTAAAATGATCTGCAGAGAATGAGAGCCGTCCACCCTTGATAAATATTGGATGTGGGATCCGATAACTGCTGTTTCGGATCCTGTAATAATGCATCTATATGGCGCCATATCTAACCTCTTGTTGCTTTTTCATCCAATGTGTTACAGCTCGTATGTGACAAGGTAATGTGTTTCAAAGTAAAGGGGAAGCTATAAGAATTAGTCTAATACCATAAATAATGTTTTTAGTTTTGTGGTTGGCACCACCAGCAGATGGTTGGTGTGATGTGGGCGACATGGAATAATGACATATTTATATAAGAAGGGATGTCTTCCAGGTAACCTAGCTGGGTGCCACAGGGGCCCGTTTCACTAAATTAATATTCACTGAGCTTTAGGCTAAATATCACCAAGTACTTTAAAGAAAAGTTTGCTATTGTCCAGGTGTGATTTTGATTTTATACATAGGCTTGAATGACATGCGGATATGAAATGTGTTCATCAGCCCACTGGGCGCACGACGTTGTTGCAACGTTGAATCAATGTCATTGACGTTGATGACACAGATCATGTTTCTGTGGCTTGCCACACGTATTGCTCTGCCTCACTGGCATATCAGGTGCCTTTGACTGTTAACCCTGTTAGCGCGGGAACCGTCTTTATGCGTCAAAATCTGACGTCTATAGATTTTAAACGGCGTATAAAATATTTATGGCCTTAAACTCATAACATATAGGTATTAAAATGAATCGGAAAGAGCTAACGCAGACATTAATGATGAATCCAAATTGAAAAACCCCATTTAGTCTCCATGGTTTATACACAGATAATTCATCGTTGTAAGGGTCAGCATACTCAGATGTCAAACTGTGATGTCCATGACACTGCTAGAAAATACGGATTTCGTTTCCACTGATATTTGAGGTTGTTCTGACATTGGTGATAGCCTACATACTGTGACAATTAGCCTAAGTGTGAGAAGAATGCTGTCGTGCAAAACCAAAAGGCAATATCTTACTTTTCAAGCTGATAGGCTCCTACTGTATTTTGGCTTTGAACAGCACAATGGAAGGATAATTAGTTTACATCAAAAGAGATAATTTATGGCGATTTGAGAAGACGATATAATGCATTTGCGTTGGAACTTTGCCTTTGTCAAATCTGAGACTCTAATTATTGAAGCTAATTATAGTTAGGCTTTTTTGCCTTTTTTCATTGGTTTTCTTGTGGAATGCAAAACATATTTACCCCGGTAGCCAATCCTAATCATCGCTATTTGCCTTTTTAGTGCTGAGGGAATAGAATGTATCATTTATGGCTTTACCGTATTAGGTAAGGTACTGTGCAGGAAAACTGAGCAGTTGCTTTTTGCAACACCTCTGATGATAAAAAAGAAACATTTATACATTATTTCACAGGATTTTGCCGTATAAAGACGATCCCCACACTGAAACAAATTAACAATTTTTAATGACCATAGACCGATAGCATAGGTATTCAAATGAAGCATAAATAGCTAACTAAGACATTTGTGATGATTTCAAATTGGAAAAAACCCTTTGGTCTCCATGGTTTATATAAATATATTTCAGCGCTTTAAGGATTAAGATATTATATGGAAACAAGAGGCCATAGGCCGCAATCATCCCTGGCCCCACCTTCGTGATGAAACGCACAAATGTTATGTAATTATATGTGCTCAATAAGTTAGAAAGTAGGTTAATGGTCATAGCTGCAAAAAGCAGATCTACACTCCCACCCACCCGATGGGTGAAGGTGTGAAACAAGAAAAAAATCCACCCAAGCTATTTTGGACCAGAGACATAGGTCAGAAAGTAGGTCATCACCGCTAAAAGGCACATCCTCACCTCTTTAAGTGATGTGTATGTGCAATATGAAAGTAATCCCCCAAATAGGTTTCAGAGATCAGCTTTGGAAACAAGACTACTAGTCCCAAAGCTATTTTGGCGCAGATATGTAGTTCAAAAAGTAGGTGAAAGGTCATAACACCCCAAATGTGTACATGACATGACATGACAGACAGACGGATGGCCGGACAGAAGCGTGACGCTTTTCTGGGATAAAAAACCTGCTATATACAATGTAAATATAATAGGCACACAGTAATTGTCGTCATATTATTTATTCGTACCGTATAAATAGTATGCATAGGAAAGTCAGGTGGAGAAAACGTCTATCACATTATAATATAGTGTTCATTTCGCTTGCAAAACAGAACCTTTTGAAGTACGAGCTGCTCAAGTTTTGACCATTTCTATACTTCTCCTATATCTTTGGAGAATTAATAAATTCTATGGCACACTAGACTCTATGGCACACCAGTTTCAAAAAAAACACAACTCTTCTTTTTTAAAACCATTAACTCTTATACACTGACGTGCAAAGCCAAAAGAAGAAGAAGAAACTTTTTTTAACCATAATTGTATATCAGATTTTTTTTTATTGATTTATAATATGAATTGGATTGAGAGACCTCCATTAAGACATTTATCAGTATCTGCTTACTTTATAACAAGAAGATACTGTCTTTTGGCTTTGCAGTGCAGTATAGATGTGTCCAGAAAATGTTTATTTATCATTATTTAGACATATATTTCTTTCAGAAGAACATCTTTTTCTAAGCATTTGTAGCTGCTTGAGGAGTAAAACTTAAACAATTAACAAGAGCAAGCTCAACAATAACCCGCCGCCATTATTAAACTTATTGCGCCCACAAGGGCAAATTATTGCGTAGAATGCAAAAAATCACAAAAAATCAGCCATTTTGATTTTTTTTCCAGCTGTTATTGAACTTGCCCGAAAACTGCTAGATTAGTAACATGCATAACAAATTTGAGCAGGAGAAATGAAAAACTTTTCATGTATAAATGCATAAGGTCAAATTATTGATTATATAAATCAAATTATTGAGGTAAAATGTGAAAAATCGCAATAAATTATTGAGCTTGTCCGAGAACTGGTCATTTGCAACATACAAGAAAAAATTTCATGTTATCGCGCTCACATGGTCAAATTATTGACGTAAAATAAAAAAAATCGCAATAAATCGCCAATTTTGATTTTTCTTATTCATTATTGAGCTTGTCCGAGAACTGGTCATTTGTAAAATGCATAACAAATTTGGGAAGAATACATGAAAAACTTTTCAAGTTATCGTGCCCACAAGTAAATGTTAATGCCGACGTCGATGCCAACACCGACGCAGCCGACACCGAACTTCAATTACAACAGCCCACCTTTTTTAATTAAAAGGTGGGCTAGAAATATATATTGTTCTGATCCGACGATTATATATATACATGTATTAATCATATAATTAAGCACTTATTAACTTGACAAAAAAAAGTTTCAGCCACCATGCGATTCTTAGCTGCTCTATGTATATCTGCATTATAGTCACAATATCGTGAGGATAAAAATGAATAAAAAATGTTTTAGCTGCCGTGCGATTCTTAGCTGCTCTATGTATAGCTGCATTATTGTCACAATATCCTGAGGAATAGCAAAACAAAGAAACATCTATTATGTATTATACATAACATATATTGCCATGCAATGTCTGCTCGCTTTCCAAATGAGCAGTTACTGCTGATAAAAAAACCAACTGAATAATAATGACGTTAGAATACAGCAGATCTGTGAATTGCACCACAAACTCTGTCAGGTTCATTATTAATTAATTGTTGGATACACCCGCTGCTAAATCAGTGATAATTTTTTCTCAAAGCGAAATACATGTGCTGATCTGTTAAATAACCCGTGCAGCTCGTTTGGTACATATTGATATCAATCTGAATGCAGATTCACCTATCTGTAAATTTGGCCTGCAAGATGGATTGTAATATCAATCTGAATCAACCTGTGGGTTTGTTTGACATATTGGTCTATTACTAGAATCAGCCATTGACGTTGCCAATGTTTTGTACAATAATATAGATTTTCATTTAAGTCGAAAATTGTCTAAAAGACACATTTTATTTACTTTTCCACAAAATGAAGATATGTTTACTTCTATCTATCGTGAAATGTATTGTGACGACAAAACATATTTGATTGTTACAAAACGAATCGCAAATAGCGGTTTGTTCCACCAATCATCACTGTAACGTACAACGTGTCAGACACTGCCCATTTGGTTAACAAACTCTGGTCGCAAAATTCGCTTTTAATTGGGTCATGACAGGCTAATATACAAACCGGATAAGTGTTATTACCTTAACCCTTGTCCTGCTGAATTGTTTGCTAATATTTTTCATTCAATCGAAGCTGGAATTGCTTTAGCCAACAATTCAGCAGGTCATGGCAAACCCTTGCACTTTGAATTTGTTGTTTCGATTTTTTATACATTTAAAGCTTCAAGGTATTGTACTATCTTGGTGATAACGACAGGCCATACATCTGTACATGACTATATCATTCTAAAACAGCAAACAGATATACTGTAACTTAGATAAGGGAATAAAAGACAATCACTATTCAACCCTTCATGTCAAGGATTAATGCATTTACTAACTACAGTACAGCTCATTCGTGACGTACGCGACACCGCAAGACAGACTTCATACCGGGCCGGACTAGCTGTGGCCCGACATAGGTACAACATGATGTGGTTGTCGCGACACGGCGTGTTCGGAACAGCCTGAAGTTGTCCGGCCGTACCGGCCGCCACAACAGGTCGCGACAAGATGTAGTTTATTTGTACAAAATGTGTGCACAAAATGCCTGGATTTGTCTGGCCATACCTGCCGTCGCGACAGGTCGGACAACTTGTCGCGACAGGCCGTGCTACACGCTCATTAAGGTTTCTGTTCCAGCCATGTCGTGCCATTATTATGTTGTGCCGTGTCACGAATTGTCGCAACACGTACGTCACGAATGAGCTGTACTGTAGGCCTATGTTAATACATTATTAAATATTTGAGAATTAGATATATTTTTAGGGAGAGCCTCTTTGTATACCCATTCCATAATTAATAAATTACGAGATTCTTTAAAGCATGATACAGACCAATAAGATCAAGATCAGTATCAACTGCCTATAGATCACAGGCCTACCTCAGTACCGGTACCGATATATCATGTGGATAAAACATACATGCATACCCTCTAAAACATATTTTAGGGCAAGTATTGTATTCCTAACTCTTTTGTAAAACACACCCTTGTCATTTCGTCACAAGGTAACCCATGTGATTAATTAGAGTAAAATAAATACGTGGGCCTGTGTTTCAAGCATATCATCATGTATTGAGAAGAGAACACACTTTATGAAATGACACGTCCTACATGTACGATTACTTTAAATACAAATTTAAATATATCAGGTTACTTTTCAGTATATCAAGACAAAACAAACTTTTTCATATTTAAAACAACCTGAAAAAGATACAGAGACATTGTAATAACTTGAAGCAGTTATACCATCGTGACAACTAAACATGTGTCTGGTTGTAGCCATTTTGTATCAATTGCCTAATTTATTGATTAGCCGTAAGCAACAATGTAACCGCTTTATAAAATCAAAATCATGATTAATGAAGTAGCCTATGACTCCTTCATTATTTCAGTCATTCCTGTATAACACCATTTATTAGTTCTTTATTTATTAAATAACAAATTATTACTCTTTTACACTTCCTCTGGATAACATTCTTCAAATGTTCCTGCGATTTAGTACTAGCTGGATATGACATTTCTTGCAATAAGCATCCTCATTATCTCATTTGTTCCTGAAAAAAATAACAATGATACAGTATACACGACCAGGAAACACAAGATGCAGCATTGCTGGTTTCAAATTGACCCAACATCTGCGATGTTGGCCCAGCTTGAAACCTGCATTGCGTCAACATCTCAGTCTTACTGGGCAGCTTTTCTACTGGTTCTACATATTGTTCTTGTAACAGGTTAGCTAAAATATTAACAAAACTGTGAGCAAATGATACAAGGTAAGAGAATGAACATGCACACACGCTAAAATCCAATCTTTTTCTGCATGCTCGATAACATTCACAGTAAAGCGTGTTATGGTGTGGTTCATGTGTGTACAAGTATCTCTTTACCGGTAGTTACTAGCCAAGTGGATTTCTGTAAAGTTTCATTACCAATAAATTAGGGCTGACATTCAAGGCAGGGTGCATTGCACATTTAAAAGCAGCTATTATATTATATTGCTGGACATTTTTTTTTAAATATGGGCTATTCTCAAAAGGTGCTTCGAAAATGGGGTCTTTTTTTATAAATAGACAAAAAAAATATTACTCCATGTAAACTTGGGAATATTTTAATACTTTTCAATTCTAAACAAAGTAAAAAATCTGGAAGAGCTTTTAAATCCAAATATGATCATTTAATCTAATAATTATGACAAAATTTACTGTTTTTTATTGCATTATTTGATGCAAATAAATGGGACATCTCAAACCATACCCATAACAGTTGCTGATCACAGGTCACCAATTATTTTTTTCTAAGCACTTTATAGAGAAATCTGTAGAGGAAGAACTAATTTTATTTAAAAAACATATATTAGCAGCTAAATTATAACAATCAGAGCCTTTTTTATGAAATATATTAAGATATGGTGGCCGTAACATTTTGTGTCCTATTGACAGCTACTTCTAAATCATGTCATAAGTTTTAACACCTTGCCACAATCGCTTGAAAAGTAAACTAAAAAGATAAATAATATGATGCAGATGCAGAAATAAGAGTTGAAAACAAATGAAAACCAAGTAAAAGGGTTTAAATCTCCCAGGAGTTCAGCGCTCTGAACAGCCTCTGGCTGGATACATGCGCTATATAAGATTTCATTCATTCATTCAGTTACTACTTTTACTGAACATAAAATTTTCATGTCCTACATGCATTTTCTTTTGATGCCATTTTCTTGAACAGTAGTCGCCATTTAGTGTTCAAATTGGTGTGTATACATCAATGTGTACACGGGCTGTATGGGTTTTACATAATTGTATACAAAACAATATGGAACAGAAAGAAAAAGGTATTTGTATAGGGGATAAAAATATGGTAAAATGTGCAACCTTTCGACCGCTCATATATAGTGTTTTTATTTCACAATGACTGTACAAAATAGCAGAATCAATGTTGGATCTTGTCTGTATCTATACCAAGTATTTAAATAGTTTTGTGAAAATTGAAGATTAAACCTACAAACCAGTGAAAAGTTATGATCACAAAACATTGTGAAACACGAAAGTGGTCGTAACATAGGACACGAAATGGTCGTAACATTGAAAATCAATACTAGAAAGTAAGGACACGACAAAGTTTTGTGTCCACATGATCGAACATTTGGTCGAACATGAGACATCAAAGGTCGCACACAGGACATCAAAAAAATCATTCACTGTGGTCGCACATGGCATTATTGAGCAGAAACCAGAAACTATTTGGTGTTCTCTGCTCGACCGCTCTAAAAAACACGTATTTTTCACATTTATCCTCCATTTTCTGCTTCCAAATTTAATTGTATGACTAATTATCATTTATCATTAATTTAATTGATCTGTTAAGTAAATAAGTTAAAATTTTGCTTTAAAAAACCCGGAAACAAATGTCCCACTTGTTCGACGCACCTATTGAGAACCGCCAATTTATGAACAAAAACATAATATTAAGAGATCTAAGGTGAGTTCATGATGCAGTGTATATAGCACAACACATAGCAAATTCACATTTAACGTTTAACTGCTAGAATAAAAGTGTTCACCCGCTTGAAATTATGTCTCACTCCCATGAAACACAACCTCAAATGGCTGATAATTACTTATACATGTATTTGTTTAATTTGAGACCAAATATTGTGCAAATCTTGAAGCTTAAACACACATTTAAATCTCAAAAACAGTGGGTTATTCGGGTGATAAAACAGACTAAAAATACTATTGTCATGCTTAGCAGGGTAAGGGTTTAAAAATTTCTGAAGCAAAAATATATTTATAATCTATATAATGTTTATTTGATATTGCTTTAAATATGTGACAATAAACTGTTTTTATTTCAATTTACAATACAGTGTATATTTAATTATATCTACCTTCTATAATTTCATGGACTCGACAGTCTCTCCAATGTTGCTGTACCCTGTAGTCTTTAAGTACACCGTATCCCCCAAACATCTGTAAAGCTTGATTACATACCTGAAAACAAATCAGTTATAAGTTCAACCCTTGTTTTGCTGCATTGTCTGTTTCTATTTTTCATCCATTTGGAGCTTGATTTGCAAACGCAATTTTCAACTTCAAATGAACGAAAAAGATCTCTTTTTATGAAATATAAACATCTCTCAAATTACCAGTATGCTTTTTTAATAACTGACTGCGCCAAGTTATTTTGTTTACATTTTCAACTACTTGACAAGCAGGGTTCCCCACAGAAAAAAAAATCATCCGGTTGTTCTCTCAAAAATCTTAACTTAGCGCGTGCGAGCAGCATAATAAAGTGTTTACTTTTGTGCGCGCGCGTGTTAACAAAAATCAAAGATTTTTTTAATTAAGACACCTGAAAGTACATCATGCCATCTCTCAACGCATGCATAAGATAGGTGCATGCATAAATGGGGGATGCAAAATTTATGAAAACCAAATAGTTTGATGTTTATATTTTTATGTTATATTAATGTATCAAAAAACTTTTCATGGTATATTAATGCATCATAATCCATACTTTATATTGTAATTTTCTTTTCTTTATCCTCTATTTTGGGTTGTGAATTATTTTTAATCACATGATAGGAATGCTTATGATTTACCTTCAGCTGCTTTGATATTTTGTTTTGCAAATAATTGTCAATGAGGGTTGAGGGTTGTTTGAATGCTGAGCCACGGGCGGGAGTGGTCACCAGACTGGCGTGTAGGCCTACCACGCTCGCATGCAATTGAGATGGTGTTTGTGTTTATAGCGACCGGGCATGCTGGGAGTTCAGCCAGAAGTTTCATGCTGTCATGAAAGTTTCTTTTTTAAGACTCTAGGTCTCAGATCCGGTTCAATCTCCGGTCACTAAGTGTCCCCATCTATATCTCAATTGCAGGCGAGCGTGAGGCCTACATGTGTATAGTTGTGTAGGCATACACCAGCAGTGTTTGACCAGGGCTGGCTGGAGGTTGGCCCAGCGTCGCAGAAGTGTGAATGCTACCACGCCAGCTGACGTAACAAGTGACGGCAATGAGGGGGGAAGTGCGCTCTCTCCCGTTTGGGTGGGCCCTAAACTGCTAAAACTACACAGGGTGACATACTGTTTTGGCAAATCTACCATCTTGATGACAGCCGGATGACACCTTTTACATGCTGGTCGGTATAAAATTCATCTGGTCGGGCAACCGGCTCTGCCAGCACTGTGGGGAACCCTGTGACAAGGGTAAAATAAAGTACAAAAACATTTACGATACAATTTTCTGTTCCATTTATATTTTCTAGGCTTTGCTGATAACCTTTTAATTGATAAATTATGTCACACACTATGACTGTTGTTAACTCTTAGACCACTGAGCTATTCAATTTAAATTTTCCGTCACTTGAAGTTGTGTCTCACTACCGCGACACACAACTTCAAAGTGACTGAAAATGTATGCTATTTGTGAAATTTAGGTCCCAATATATATCAAGTGTTTCAAGATCGAAGGCCTATTTTTATTTAACAACTGATTATCAGGGGTTATACAGGTGCAAATAAAAACACAGAATGTCTACTGTAGTCGACACCCGTGTTTTAAGGGTTAATCATGAATACATGTCGCCCCCTAGCATTAGAAAGGGTGTATCTGTCACTTTACAAAGTGGCAGATACTCCCTTTCATATCGAAGAGGACGATGTAATACTTCTGTTTAGCTCACCTTGCTGGCATTCTCAGTAGCATAGTACTTGGCCATGGCACAGCGAGCTACATGATCGGGAGCAGCACTGTCTAATGACCGAGCAGCATCTCTGACTAATAAACGAGTTGTGACAAGAGCTGTGGTCATTTCTGCCAACTGGAACTGTAGATGCTGTGTAAGAAAAAAATCATTGGTTGAACACGGATATAATGATCCAGTGATACTAATATAAATGTTCTGGATTTATTTAAACTGGATATTTGTATGAATAATAGGCCTGATTACATAAATATTCCTCATTTAATTAAAAATGATATCTTTTTTTTTAATTCTCAATTTTATAATAATGACATTAATTTTTTTTTCAAATCTAAAAGGCATCCGTCAGCCTCAGGGCACTTGAAGATGGTAAACTTGAGAGCATAGCTTATAAAAAACACACTTGTTATAGGACAAAACTTATGCAATAATTTTTTTACTAACCTGAAATTCGTTTAATTTTTTACCAAACTGCACACGTAAATCTAAATGCTCATTTACAGCTTCTAAAGATGCTTGTGCTGCTCCAAGTGAACATGCCGCTATAAAAACATAGAGGTTTCATTAAATCTGAATAACATGAACAATTTTCATTTTTTTGCGATGTCCACAAATTAGGTCAAATATCTATCTACAATATGGTTGCAAATAAACTTGTATTGTGCAACATACAATCCAAAAACAAAAAATATTGACAGCCAGTTATGCTGGTGTGGAATTGCCATAAAATAACGTAAAAGCTCATTTATGCTGAAAGACAAGTCCGAGGATGCCAGTGGTCCGCTGTCAGCAATAAGGTTGAAATTGGATCAATCATGTCGTGACACAGCTTACATTTACGTCTTTAATATGTGTTCTGACAATTTGTTTCAAAATTTTATACGATGTTCATTGAACAGTCATTTTACCAAAAAAATTTAAAAATAGGCGGATTAATTTTTTTTTTTTACGGGCATCCAAATAAAAATTGCCACTATGACCTTATTTTTATCGGAGTTTCAACCATGTTTGAACTTATCTGAGCTATCAGTGAAATACATGCATCAGGTAGAGATTGCACAGCAATACTCTAAAAACTGTTGAGTGTATCTTGCTAAAGAGAAATATTGTTGATCGAAAGAAATAACAATGTAATTTTGGTTGTGGGAAGATCAAATTTGCGATCAATTAATGTTGAATTTGGTTAACCTGTATGTTAAGTTTTATGTATTTACCAGTAACACGAAACAGGCATTATCTTAAGAGTGTAACTGTTCAAATGTAAATGTACATGTAAGCAAATAGTCTTAATTTTTAACATTAATAATATGATTAAATATTTACCAATTCCCAAGCGGCCACCATTGATACCCCTCATTGCAATTTCAAAGCCTTGGCCCTCTTCACCCAGCCGGCTTGTTACAGGTACCTTACAGTCTTCTAAAATTACTTGTCTAGCAGGATGTGTTAGCCAGCCTATCTGCAGGACAAAATTTGCTAAAACTCTGTAGCTGCGCAGTATCCCGGATGACACGCTGGTCTAATAATAGCTTAATCTATTTATTCTACCTTAAGTTAAAATGTACATCATGATCAATAGCTAATGAAATAATTTATTAACATTGCATTTTATAAATGTTGTTGACCCTTGTGCTGCTGAATTGTTTGCTTTTATTTTTAATTCACTTGAAGCTGGAATTGCTAACGCAATTTCCAGCTTCAAGTGAAGAAAAATATCTATATTTATGAAAATTTGACACCTCCAATTTTGAACTAAATTGAATTAACTAAGCAACTACCAAAACAATGTTATCAAAATTAGTGATAATTATATTGGTCTAAAACATGCTTGAAACCATGTATGTCTGGGCCTAGCAGCACATGGGTTAATATCAGGGCCAATGATCAGAAAAATTTGATGATTACTTTAAAAATTTTGCAAATATTCTAAAACATTCGCACATATTAGCCGGTGTTCATACCTACCTTCCTTTCTTTCTTGCCAAAATGTACACCAGGGAAATCTTTTTCTATCAGCAGACATGTGATACCTTTGGGACCAGCACCACCAGTACGTGTCATGATCAAATAAACATCACTCTCTCCTGCCCCACTTATAAAAGCCTACAAGAAAATATCACAAATCATGAAAGCCAACTGCTTGCCACATGAAATCAACCAACCATCCAACCAAGAAACCAAGTAATATATTGACAATATACTGGTATAATCAGAATAAAACACTGGCTATAGCATTAGCGATACTGGTGTAACACTCCAAAAAAATCTATTATTTATTTGAACATGCTAAACATGTTAAATGAGCTGACTGCTGAGAGATTAAAAGATGTCATACCAAGAGCACACTCGACAATAGCCCGCCGCCTTTGTTGAAATGAATTTATTGTGCCAACAAAGTCAAATTATTCATGTGAAATGCGAAAAAATCACAATAAATCGACCATTTTGATTTTTTTTCAGCCATTATTTAACTTGTCCGAGAACTGGTGATTAGTAACATGGGTAGCAAATTTGGGAAGGATACATGGAAATCTTGTCATGTTATCACCCCCACAAGGTCAAATTATTGTGGTAAAATGCGAAAAATCGCAATAAATCCGCCATTTTTTTTCAGCCGTTATCTAGCTTGCTAGAGAACTGGTCATTAGTAGCATACATAACACATTTGGGAAGGATACCTGAAAAACTTTTCAAGTTATTGCGCCCACATTTTGAATTTTGTTGAGCCATTATTGAACTTGTCAGAGAACTGTTCATTTGTAACATGCATAACAAATTTGGGAAGGATACATGAAAAATTTTCAAGTTATAAAGCCCACAAGCAAATGTTAACGCCAAAGCTGATGCCGCCGCCGCCGAACTTCAATTGCAATAGCATGAATAGCCCCAACTTTTTCGATTACAATTAAAAGGCGGGCTAAAAAAGGGCCCACAAAAAAACGTTTTGAAGAGCTGCACAAAAAGTGTTTATACACACAAACATCTAGAAATGTTGAATTCTGAATATTTTGATATAGATGTACCATTAGTTAGTCTAGAAAACAAAAAAAGAGGGTGGAGTGCAGGTCAGTAATGTGTCATATTACCAATAAGCAGCACACAATTTGTCAGTGTGTGACACTGATACATACTGAGGATTTATTGACTGTTGCTAGATTCAGCTTTGATATATTGGTCATTTTTTAACCCTTTACCCGCCGGTGCAGCATATCTACGGGTTTTCATTTATTATTAGCACATTAGTACCACCTTTTAAACATGTTAAAGATAAAATGTGACATCAATAAGCAATATCTGAAAACTGTTGACCTCCATTTTGTCAAATCTGAATAATTTTCACACTTGAAAGTTGTGGATCGGGTCAGAGAGACACAAATTCAGGTGAGTGAATATTCAGGTTGAATAATTTGGCGTCAAAGGGTTAACGCAGCTCTAACCGGCTGTATATTTCAGTCACTGCCATATGTGTGAACCGAGGAATATAGCGACCACAGAGAGATGGCACTCTGAGAGAAAAGTTGCTTTTTCCATAAGTAGGTTCTGAAAAGACTGCAATGACCCTACATATTGTTAACCCTTTAACCGCCGTTGTCGCATATATTCGGGTTTATATTTTTTATTAGCACATCAAGTACCACCTTTTAAACATGTGACAAAGAAAAATGTGACATCAATCAGCAATATTTGAAAACAGTTGACCTCCATTTGCCAAATCTGAATAATTCTCACTCAGTTGAAGTTGTGGATCGGGTCAGTGAGACACAACTTCAGGTGGGTAAAAATTCAGAATGAATAATTTGGCGTTTAAAGGGTTAATACGTCGTTCATAGTGCTCAACATCAACACTATATTCATGGATCCATGAAGGTACATGATTGTACTTTTATTCTACACTAATTTTTTAACATAAACCACAAGTTTACAATATTATAACAATACATATGACAACCCTTATGTGCCAAGGTGAATAAGATTTATAATTTAAATTAAATAAATGGGATAACGCAGGTACCTTAGTTCCATTAACGATATAGTGGTCATTTTCACGTTTGGCCGTTGTATCTAAAGCTGCTGCATCACTACCACTTCCTGTATAATAAAAACAAAAACAGTTAAAAGGAGATGTTGGTTCAATGTCGTGTTAATGCTGGGATTAAATCAACATCAAGTCAACATGTTGTTTGTTTATGTGAAAGACCAAAGTTTAGCATATAATTTTAAGACCTTAAAGTTAGTTATCACAGCAAACAAACTATTCTTATTTCAATAAGGAAATGTAATCATGGTGATAATATGAAGTTCTATTATTCTATTGATACAACCAGTAATTTTAAACACATATATCATCAGACATTTTATGGATAATACTGATTTAATTTAAACTAGAAAAGGAGTTCCCGAACTCCAAGGCCCGGCTTTAGTCTGTTTGAGTGCTATAGACACAAAATCAGTGTATTGGTCTTCCTCATGTGCCAGAAATGTCCAGGATATAATTAAGGAAAGAACCAAGGAGACAAGTTAAAATATATCTTCAACGTGTATTCCTTCTACCACCATCGCCGGTGCTGGCCAACATTCATTCAATACTTGCCTACGATGTACCTCATACAGAAGATGTAGGCCTACCCACCAAATTCCGGCTCAATGTTGGACCAGCATTGGAGCCCATTGCTGGTTCAATGCCGGACAATCGTCTACAATGCTGGCGCAACACTAAGCTATCACCGGGTCTGTTGTATACTTTGCGCAAACACGTGGCATTCAACCAATACTGTTTCAATGTTAACCCAGTTTTCGATACTTGCCTGTCATTGGAACAGCATTGGGTGATTGTACCATGCATTATGCTGGTGACGCTTTAACATCCCCCCTGGTAATTGACAAAAACACACAAAAAAGGAATCATTTACGCGGTGGACGTAAATGAAGCGGAATAGCTAAATAAGACTTAAATATAAAGATTTCAAATCGAAATCCCCGCGCTGAAATAATTACAATATTTCTAATGGCTTATAACATATTCAAATGAAGCAGGAAGAGCTAACTAAGACATTTATAATGATTTCAAATTGAAAAAAACCACTTTGGTCTCCATGGTTTATACAAAACTAATCCAGCGTTGTAAGGGCTAGCCCAGACCCTCCTTATTCTGGTGGATTAGGCCTTTCTCAAACTCTGAACAGTGATTTTCACTGCGAGATGTATATCGGTATCATCAGAAATACATCGTGTCTTATGTATTTCTGGTATTATCCATATCACACTCTAGCTGTAGTTGAACTGAAATCTATGGCAGTTAGGCCTATACATAGTATTTGTGACTTGATCGTGTCAGAAAATACAAATGTTGTTCATTTTTCGTGCGATTTGGTAAAATACAGCACATGTTCAATGAATAAGGTGTTTGTCTAGAGGCCCACGCCTTATTCATTGGACAAGTGATGTATTTTCCCATATTGCACTTAAATGAACACCGATTTCATATCTGGTGGCTGGCAATATTCAAATTGTGCAAGTGAATTCATACACGCGCCATGAAAATTAGGGGTTTTATTTATATTCTGTTGTCACACTATTCTCAATAAAAACGTGTCTGAGGGCCCAAAGGAGATGAAATAGCAGCTCGTCTAGCTTAACCCTTAGAGCACCGAACTGAAAAATTTGAATTTTCAGCCACTTGAAGTTGTGTCTCGCTACCGCAAGTGACTAAAAAGTAGTTTAATTTGCAAAATCTAGGTTGAAATGTATATGATTATCACAGATTTGAGACATATTTAATTTTTAAAACCTGGTTATACAAGACAATTGAAACATGAGAAAATAACTGTAGTCGACATCAGTGTGCTAAGGGTTAACACCAGATAACACAATACATTGGCCCAATGCTGATGTAATGCTGGGCCACCATCTGCGACACTGGGCCAACATTATTCGAACCAAAAGTCTTTAGCTCTTAACCACAAATATAATCTTGACTAATTTTTGTTCTGAACACTTGTTAAAGATAAAAAGTCCTAACCTAAGGACCTGAAACGTTACATTGCACTTGCTCATAATAAAAAAAACTTAATAGGATACTGGCCGTAGGCCGGTCCTAATGATGATAAACTAGAAACACAATTTTTACATTGCAAACTAAAAGCTGTTTCAAAATATACAAAGAGACCAATGACACTCCTTCATGTATGTGATCCGTAGAGTGCATTCTCCCATCAGCTCAATCTATGTAGGCCCTATATACAGAGTGCATTCTCCAATCAACTCACTCTATATTCATGGGTACTTGATACTGTGCATAAAATATTGTGGATGATGATCACTTATAAGCGGAGATCAGAGGTTGGTACACCAATTATGGTGATCGATTATAAATCAAGTTAATCAATTATATAATGGGCTGATTACCCCTTTAACAGCCAAATTCAATGCAGCAGATTATAGTTTCTAATCTTTGGTAATACAAGGGAACACACACCTGGTTCTGTTAAACAGTATGATGAAAAACTTTCCATAGATGCAAGTCGTGGAATCCAATGAGATTTCTGCTCTGTATTTCCAAACGTGTCAACCATCCATGCACACATGCTGAAGAAAAACACAAAGACATTTTTTAAAAAGATTGTGATTAAAATATTTATGTGCAGATACCTCTATATGTAGGCGTAAATAAAACTATAAATTATAACCTAGCGGTAAGCTGCTCAATACACACTTAGCTTTCAATACACTATTTCACGGTTATCACAATTTTAGAAAAACATATGATTTCCATGTGAATTCTACTTGATTAGGGATTAACATGAATCAACACTGTCTATCACAAGTGTGCAAACTGTGTGGTGAAAAATGGTGGTCAGTCTGCAGAAATACTTTTTTAAATACTGATTTAAAAAAGATGATCTGGAAGGAATGCTGTTGACACAACTTATATATAATGATATCCAATTGATGTGATTTGTAAGCCAGGTGTAAGCATAAAAATTAATAAGATTTTTCCTTATGGCATCACCATGAACAAATTGCCATCACCAAATGCATCACCGTGCAAGAAAATAAATTTTAAAAAAGTAGCTACTCAAAAAGATTATGTTTTGTACGCTTGTGATAAATAGCAAAAGCAGCTTAGTATTACTTGTGAATAGAGATGTAAGCAGAGGTGCTGGTACATCCTTGTGACAATGCTTCAAATATGATGGAGCCTTCCAATCTGTTAAGTCCTGTGCCGCCATGTTCCTGACTACAGTAAATAGCTGCAAACCCCAAAGCAGCAGCCTCACGCATTGTCTCAACTGGAAATGTCTCCTTTAAACACAAAATGTTCAGCTATTTGCTTGATCATTTCCACCTGTTGCGACACGTCCAGCAGTAAGAGAACAGTGATCACACATAACTGCAGTACATGTACAAACATTTAAAACAATGCGAATAGGTTTTTAAAAAAGGTAGGGATGTAAATCTCATATGGAAACACTCCTTTGACCCCACATAAGGCCTATGTGTTACTGTTCATGAATGGTCCATAACTCAGTAAATGTTTAGCTTCACGAACATAACATCACAAGCTGGATCGCGGTGACGAATAAACATCGAGAAGCCAATGTGAAACCACAAACAAAATTTATAGGTTTATGGTTGATATAAGATGAAGCATTCTAATGTGAGATGTCATTCTCTTATTCATACAATAATCATGTTTGTGCGTAAGCGTATCAAGCTTATTCTGAGGGATAAAATAAGACTTATCATTGGTAGTGCCGACAAAACCTAATCTTCCACTGTCAAAGATTTTTAAATTGGTCTGACAATGCCGGGCTCATAAATGTACACATACAGCATAAGCATGCACTGATACTACCAATATGAGAATACCAGACCAAACTCCTCACACTGATTAATAATAATGTATATACATGTAGTATAATGACTTTAAAAAGCGCCAGATTGACAGGCATAATAATCCCCAGACAGTTCGCATCAATTAACTAACACTTAAATTGCTGTCAACTGGTCAATGAACCTTTTATTCTTTGTATGTACATGATGTATGTGAAAAGTTTTTAATACTGCACAAATATGTGATATTTGATCTAAAACATGTAAAATGTAATGCCAATCTTCTCAAATTAACACACATTATTTCATTATAAAACACACATGTATATTATAATTTAACTACTTCATTGTACTTTTTTACTTTCAGGGCACAAATTAAGGCTAAGGCTTAACCACTTCACTTCCAGACCGAAGTGTATGCGAGGATCCAAGGATCCTGGTGTAACTATAGGGCAATTTCACATAAAGGGTGCATTTAGGAAAAATTGAAACTTTACACAATTTTTTAGCAAATACTGCTAGATATTTATATGAAACATTTTTTATTTTAACAAGGGTTGTATGGGGAAACAACAGACCAAATTTTATAGAGTTTTGTCAATTATTTCTTCATGAATCAGTGGTATTTATGTTATTTTCAACACATTTTGCAGTCTCATCCCGGAATTGTCTTCATAGGAGGGTTTTTCTATTCCAGATATGCATCTAACACACAAATAAAGTTTTATTTGTGGTATGGTTATTGGTCTTACGATTTAAACGACACATGTTTGACAAAAATAGAGTCACAAAATCTGATTTTATGTGTATTTATTGAGTTTAAAGTATTTTCCGTTAAAAGTTTTTTTTCATTTTTTTCCGCCAGTACATCACTGCCCAGCTTGAACTATCTACATATATATAGACATTTAATTACTCTTTTGAATAGGTCTGGTGGTTATATATGGCATACAAATACTTCAAACTGATTGCTGATTAACATTAGCAAATTAATTAGAAAAACCTGTATGTATGTGAAAATTCCGTTAAAATAATGTCCCCTCCAGTACATCACTATTCAAGATCCACGCAGTGTGTTTTTCTAAGATATATTATTATTGCAATATAACCTGCCTCTTTGAGCCCCCACGTGGATATTAATTGGAAATTCATGTTACAACAACCACATATTTATACATTTTTAGATGAAAATAGTGTTAAATTAGAATTGTCCCCTCCAGTACATAATATCAATATTTAGTATTCTTTGTGTGATAAGACCTAATTTTTGTAATTTACTGATCTATATTGGTAATTATGTATTATTATAATAAAGCCTTCGTTAATGGCAGCCACTAGACACCAACAAATTGATATTTATTAAAAATACATATATATGTATTTCATTAATTGATAAGTTGTAACCAAAAAATATTTTGTGGGTGTTTCCTTTGTTCATTTTTAAATCAATATTAGCATGTTAATGTAATTTCTTCACTGTTCTGACTTACAAGACCTACTAGTACAATATATATACATTTATGGCCTATATATCATCAAACAAATGTGCTCTATATTGTCTATAATAGGCTGCCAGTACACTGCGTACTGGAGGGGACAGAACGTATGTAACACTGAAAGTGTAATTACTCAGGTATAGAACTTGTGGTATTTTTCATGATTGTCAAGCGATTTAAGCGCTCTGTACCGATACACAATCTACTAGACTACTTGATTTAAAAAAAAATGTGTTTGTAGCAGCTGGGTCCTTTTGCTTCACCAAACCATAATAGTTTCGCTTTGGCGGCCCCACTCCTGTGGACCTTGACGATGCTGCACATGCGGATGGGTGGATAATGTTTGCTCAGCGAACCATGATGACCCTCCTACTTTAAAATGGATTTAATAGTTTAAATGTATGATTGTCATATACATTTTCTATTGCAAAAAATGAGTTTAAATGTCTTGTTGACGTTCAAAATATGACCAGAAATGAGAACTACATACTATCTAATGCTCCTGTTCATTATCCACCCAGGAGGTGGTTTCACTACAGGTTATATGCTAGGATATAAAATTATGTCATGTCTTATAACATGGCCCCAGCCCCCAGATATATAATAGTTGATAGCGCACATGTCACTGGTACATGATGTAGGATCTTACAATGCTCAAGTTGGCGCAGCGTTGTATGGCCTTAATTTACTATGCCTGATAGTGATATCTGGCAAACCATGCCAAATAGCCAGACAATTAATTGATATAATATAAAATGTGAGGTTTTAAGGAGGGCAAGGCTAAGCAGATCGTTTGATATAGCTAGACTATAACTATAACAAGACTACATAAGTCCAGGAGCTCCCGCGACGAATTAGAATTTGATTTAAGCAATGTTGTATAGGGTTATTAATGTAGTCCTAGTCTAGGTCAAAAATCAAGACGCAAGACAACTAGGTCTAAGAAGCCCAGTCTAAGAGTAAGATAAGAACTAGACAGTCTGTCAGAGATTGCAAACCTCCATTGAAATTAATGATCCTAATCAGTATCCCAGTAATGGTCTACCTATCTGGCATGGTTTACCCGATATCAGCTAGCCAATCGAGTTAACTAATAGCTGATTTACGGTCATTTTGAATTCGATATAAATTAGGTAAAAACTTAGGGTGCATCCTCCCCCGAAACCTCAAATTTTGTTTTATACTAATGGACTAACATCTAACACAGTTTGCAAAATATTGGGCATGTGAAAGTAAATAATGGCCGATAGGGGGCCATTTTGAATTTGATCGAGTCAGAATTTTTCAAGATGCGATCCTCAGCTGAAATCTCACATTTCATTCTATAGTAATGGTCTAGCCATCTAGCACGGTTTACCAAATATCGCCCATGTGAAAGTGAATAATGGCCTAAAGGAGGCCATTTTGAATTTGATCAAGTCAAAATTTTTCAAGATGCATCCTCTCCTGAAATCTCACATTTTGTTTTATAGTAATGGTCTAGCCATCTAGTACGGTTACTAAAAACCGGCTATGTGAAAGTGAATAATGGCCGATAGGCGGCCATTTTGAATTTGATTGAGTCAATTTTTTCCAAGATGCATCCTCTCTTGTAATCTCACATTTTGTTTTATAGTAATGGTCCAGCTATCTAACACGGTTTACCAAATATCAGCAATGTGAAAGTAAATAGTGGCCGATAGGCGGCCATTTTGAATTCGATTGAGTCGAAAGTTTTTAAAAGGCATCCTCTCTCGAAACGTCACATTTTGTTTTATAGTAATGGTCCAGCTGTCTAGCACGGTTTACCTGATATCAGGCCTATCGAGGTAAATAATGCTGATTGTCGGCCATTTTGAATTCGTAAGTTAAAAATTTTCAGGGTGCCTCCTCCCCCGAAAACTCACACTTTGTTTTATAGTAATCAGGTAATGGTCTAGCCATCTAGCACGGTTTACCAAATATCAGCCATGTGAAAATGAATAATGGCCGAAAAGGCGGCCATTTTAAATTTGATCAAGTCAATTTTTTTCAAGATGCATCCTCATCTGAAATCTCACATTTCGTTATACAGTAATGGTCTAGCCATCTAGCACGGTTGACCAAATAACGGCCATGTGAAAGTGAATAATGGCCGATAAGCGGCCATTTTGAATTTTATCGAGTCGAATTTTTTCAAGATGCATCCTCTCCTGAAATCACACATTTTGTTTTATAGTAATGGTCTAGCCATCTAGCACGGTTTACCAAATAACGGCCATGTGAAAGTGAATAATGGCCGATTGGCGGCCATTTTGAACTTTGACAAAATGAATTTTTTCAAAATACATCCTCTCCTGAAGCCTTACAATTTGTTTTATAGTAATGGTGTAGATATCTTGAGCGGTTTTCATGATATTCCACAATATCAGGCCTGTCGAGGTGAATAATGGCTGATGGGCGGCCATTTTGAATTTTATCAACTTCAAATTTTTCAGGATGCATCCTCTCCTGAAACCTTACAATTTATTTGATATTAATGGTGTAGCTATCTTGAGCGGTTTTCATGATATTCCGCAATATCAGGCCTGTCGAGGTGAATAATGGCCGATAGGCGGCCATTTTTAATTTTATCGACTTGAAATTTTTCAAGATGCATCCTCTCCTGAAACCTCACAATTTGTTTTATAGTAATGGTGTAGCTATCTTGAGCGGTTTTTATGATATTCCGCAAAATCTTTCAGTCGGATTTACCGATGTTATAAATTAGGTCAAAGTGCTGGGTCAACTTCAAGGTCAAGGTCCAAAAACCTGAAAAGGCACAACTAGGGACCTTAGAGAACATGTATGTGCAATATGACTGTCATCGGCCCAGTACTTTTCGAGATCTGCTCCGGAAACGAAGTGCGCGTCAAAACGGCTAAATAGGTCATAGTTCTGAACCAGAAGTAGGTCAAAGTTCAAATACCCCAAAAGGCACAACTAGACCCCCTAGGGGTGTTGTGTGTAAAATTTGAAGACAATCGGACAAGTACTTTCAGAGATATGCTCCGGAAATGAATTGTTTACGGACGGCCCAACGGCCCAACGGCCCAACGCCGTCACATCATCATTTTCTCCTCTGCAACCTTGCGTATTGAATTCAGATTTAAAATATTTTAACCCGTCCATTAGCCACCTGGAAGTAACCCACATACCAAAAATTGTTATCCTAGCTTATTTTCTCACAAAGTTATAGGCAAAAGAAGAGGCCAAAAAAAAACGGAGGTAGAATCCATAGCTCCCTTCGCTCACCTACGGTGACGGCGGGAGCTAAAAAATTGTGAGGTTTGAGAAAGTGTTACCAGCATACCAGTTATATTCATAAAATATACATGTATGCCTCGAAAAACTTCCAAATCTATCAGGTTCAAAATTGCCAACTGGTGTCCATTATTTAACTTAACATGCTTCATATCCAGTGCCAGATAACTAGACAATTAATATAAAAGAAAATGTGAGGTTTCTGGGAGGGATAGACCTTATTTCAACTCAGATCACATTCAAAATTGCCAACTATCTGCCATTTATTATCTACTTTAAAAAATATATATTATGTCTGATATATCTAGCAAATATTGCCGTCTACAGCAATCATCCAAGGGCAGCTGCAGCCTCCTCGTATTTGGCCATAATCTTCTGGCAGATTTCCAGTGGCGTACCCTGGCTCCTCTGCTCAACAGCGGAGCCGATGCAGCACCCGCATCAGTGCTGGCGCTGATGTAGGCTGTGGTAGCCTTAAATAACCGACAATAGCATGTTTGACATTATGTCTCTCACGTGGGATGAATGGAGTTACCAAGAGGGAGTTATCCTTCCTATTGTTACTCTGGGGACTATCCGACCCGAGGATAGCGGAGCTGCGCAAAATGCCACAGAGTTTCAGCATTAAATTGCACAGGGAAAACTCAAGTCTCCGGTCGTCTGGCCATATCTGGGGGTATATCCCCTAGACATGCCCAGAACCTCTTATCGGGCGAGCGAAGGAAAACGCTCTTCATAACCCACCATGCCCTATCACCCCCACCCTCACATCATCATCTGTACATCATTCATCTCATCAATTGACTACAACCTTTTTATCGTATTACAATGTCACTTAAAAGACCTTTTGTGCCGAATAGTGACGCATGCATGCATCAATAGCCCTACCATTATTTACCAAAGACTTACTACTACAACAAATATTGCCAGACAGCTAGACCATAGAATAAGAAAACAAAATGTGAGGTTTTAAGGATCGAGGGAAATGCCCTGAAAATTTTTAACTCCCATCAATTTCAAAATTACCCTGATAACATCACAGTATTGGCCCAATAAAATGGTTTAATTGAGCCTGATTATCATATGTCTTGCACATTGGTGCTGTTTTTAGCCAATACAGTTTATGATCTATATTCCGCATTGGACCAGTAATGGGCCAATAAAGGCAAAAAATGTAGTCGCATAATAACAATGGCTGAATACTGGATTTTAACCGCTGTTACTAGCGATAGCATCCGGTATAAAATAGGAATTGGCCTAATGACGTCATGTTTAGGCCTACTTTAATATATGTGATATCTGCTAAAATGTGCCAGATAGTTCAAAGGTTATTATGCTAAAACAAAATGTGAGGTTTCAGGGAGATATTTTGGCAAATTAAAAATAGCCGATTATCGGGATATATGAAAAAAATCAAATTTAATAGGTCTTGTTATGAATACAAATATATCCCAGATTTGTAGATATAGGCCTAGGCTGGAGTGAGAGAAAGGTATTGTTATATAAACATGATAAATTATCATTTGTACCATACTAAAATAGTTAACCAGTAATTGCTTTACCGTAGTAAAAACGTAGCTTGGTGTAAAATAATGGTAGGGCTATTGATGCATGCATGTAAATTTGTATTCCGTTTGAGGTATGTATTATTATTTTTTTAATTATATGTACCATTACATACAAAACTTTGTATCCAATTATATAAGCTCAAGATCGGCTGGAGTTAATATTATTTTTAAACCACTGTATATTGTGTACGGTACATTAGCATAATAAAACAGTTACACTACAAGTAAGTAACAAAGTAAAAAGAAAATGCTAGATTTCAGGGAGTGACAGCTGTGACCTAACAAATTTGAACTTGATCACATTCAAAATAGCAGACTTGCGGCAATTATTTAATTATTGAATATGCCTGATATCTGGCAAACTACAGTATGTTAGCTAGCTAGACCCTACAAAGAGCTTATGATCCTAACAGCCATGATGAAGTGAAGATAAGGGAGGAATATGCATTTGAAAATGGTTGTTTTCATTTATATACCTAATTGACAAATTTCAACTTTATCAAATGCAAGATGGCTGACTATATGCCCATCATTTACTATATGCTTGATATCAGGCAGAGCATCCCAGATACCTAGCCCAGTACTATAATTTATCCAACTCCCCTCATGAAAGCCCGGAAAGTATTTTGTTGGCATATATATATCCCTCCCTCAAACCTCACATTTTGTTTTATACCATACACCTCACATTTTATTTTATAGTATAAAACAAAATGTCAGGTTTAAGGGAAGGATGTGCCAACAAAATGCTTTCTAAGACTTTCGTGAGGGGGTTGGAAAGGATAAACTAACTGTCTCTGCGGTTATATTGGAATAATAGTAATGTAGATGTTTGTAAACTATGACTGATGAAGCTATTTTATCTCTTTTTAGTAGTTTACTTGTTATTCAGTTGAATTATTGAGTGATCATTCATGCTTACAGGCTTGTTAAATTGTTGTTAAAAAAAATATGTCCTCTCCAGTACATTTTATGATATTAGCTTGAACACCGTGACATTGTCCAAGTTATGTCACAAAAAATCAAAATTATTTTCCATTGTTTTTCCTTGATGGTGTTTAATACGATGCAGACAAATAGTTGCGGCCTTTACCCGTGATTAAACCACTTAAACATCATTTTATTTTAGCAAAGTTTATACAATTATGCTACTTCAGCTCAATTTGAAAACAAAATGTTGATTAATAACAATATATATTTGAGCAAAATTAGAAGTTGAAATGTTGAGCAACATATCATGTTTTACTAATCTAAAGTATGCATTTATAGCACTTGTGATGTTGTTATTTCAACCGTTAAAAAAATGTCCCCTCCAGTACAGTTTGTCACACACATAATTGCAATGTGCAGAGGATTCGCATGAAAAATCACTGTAAAAATGCACAAAATATGTCATATATAGTATTCAAGCTATATGTGTATATTTAGTTGATGTCAGTGCACTAATTTGTTGAGCTGTCGAAGTAAATGCTGTACAATTCATACTTGAGTGTATTGCAAAATTTCATTTGTCACATTTCAAATAAATATCAAATCTATATACATGTGAAATACGGGTACAACACATGGTGATCTTCCCTTTAGAAACACGACAATAAAAAAAACAAATTTAGGGGTTAGGATTTTCAAATCACCTACATTATTAGCATTTGAGCAGAGACTAATGATTGTTAAAACAAATGTCCCCTACAGTACACGCAAATAAAGCATACATTTCACAAGTCAATATCTTCATTCAAGGGCATAATTAAGCTCTGGAAATTTAACTGATGTTGGGGAATGACATCTCGCTGTCAAAAGTTGTGAAATTATCATACATGGAAGGTTTTTATTTTTGACATGCTATGAGACTTTTTGTGTGCCCTTTACGTGAAATTGCCCTATAGTAAATCCGATAGGAATTCCCATCATGTATGGTTATGCAACATGACAAATGACGACGGAAATTCCCGTCATGTATGGTAGTGAAGGGGTTAAGGGGGGACTGTCCCCCCCCTGGAAATTTTGTTAGGGGGATTTTTCACTTAACATGCTCAAAGGGGACACTACCCCCGCTTGAAATTTTTTTGATGGGGGAATGTTTTGGGGTACCAGTATCACATTTAAAAATCAACAAGTCAAATATGTAATTAAAAAATTAGGTGTTGTTTTTATTTTGATTGTCGCCATCATGAATTCAGTAAAAAATAATTAAAATTTGTGTCTTTGAGATGTCTAATTTGTATATGGCCAAAGTTCTGGTACGTGGATTCCTCCAACTTGAAACCTACGTGGAACTCTCACCATATCTCTGCTCTAACTACCCAGTAGACAATAAACGTTGGCCCGGTGCTGTGTGAATGCTGGTCCGCCATCTGTGATGACGGCCCATCAATAGCTCAGCATTGGACCAATTCCTCGTGTTTGCTGGGTATGAACTGCCCATGGGAATCATCCAACCCTTCACGTTCAATGGTCAAATATTTAGGGCTTATGTTATGACTTATGTTTTTTTATGCTCATATTAGTAGAAACATAGTACATCAAGTTTATTCAATGCATAGCGATAATTAAACATTTTCTGCAACATGTTAGTCTCAGTATTTAATTTATTTAATGTAATATAAATATGTGCCATGAATAGTTATACAGTGTCTAGCACATGTGGATGTCAGCATGTAGGCCTATACACACAGTTTTGTTGTCCATTGGGCAGACACGGCTTTTTGAAAACAATAGGCCTACATTTATAATCTGAAAATTACGTCACACACAGCCGTGTCAGTCTGTCAGCGCACCCCTTACAAAACTTCAATGCATGAGCTGTGTGTCATGTAGAGAGCGTTTTCACTGACTGTTGTCACAATATATTGATATAGAATTAGCTCTAAGAGGTTGAGCAATGCCCATCACAAGTGAAACAGCGGTGGCCCAATGTCTTGTTTAGACTGCCCATATAAGCACAGCTCACAACGTGCCCACCTGCCTTCCATATTATATATATTGATCAAGTGCCAACGCTAATAAGTAAGCAGATACTGCCTTTAGTTTTTGTAGGGCAGTGTAGGTTCGCTAGGATCTTGGCGCTGCAGTCCCATGCCATGTTCGAGCTACACTAAATTATGTAAGTTTAAACAAAAGCATGAATCTTCCTCCAGGGCAGGAATCCCGTGTTTGCGCACCCTAATTTTTGCCCTGACATTATATCAAAATAGCATTCCTTAGTACCGGGTACTCCAGTTATTCAAATGAAGTGGAAGGAGCTTTAACCAAGACATTTATAAAATGTGACCCACCTGTACATAGTGAGTCTCATGTCCGAAAAATACAATATGGAGGTACCATTGGGTAGCACACAGCTGGAGCTTTAATTTGACACCAAGAACATGAAATTCTGTTGATACGGAGCGGAGTTATGATCATTTTAGTGACGTCAATATTTCAAAAAATAAAAATGGAGAAAATGGCTTTAAAGTCATGGCAAAACTTTGAATGTAAGTTCTTTATAGGCCTAGTATGAAAAATTGCTCCTTATTAGGCCATGGGCTAGAGCCACCCACCATGCACTTCCCCCCCCCCCACATTTCACCCACACCAACTTTTTTTTAAACCTTTATATGTCTAAAACATGAAATGAGATGTTAACAGCAAAAAATAGGGATGAACTTTATATTTTGACCCCTTATAGGGGGGTAACCCAAACCCGGCTAAAATTAGGGGGTAGGGCTACGCAAACGTCTGTCGTAGCTATTCTTGTTTAGTAAACTACACATGTGCAATATACCATATAAAAGGTAATTAAATTTCTGTTCTAATGATGTATTGCATGATACAGTGGATGAAAGGGTTTTTCCTTCAAATACGTTGAGACATGTTTTTGTATTACAAAATAATCAAAATCGACAACAAAACAAGCTAGTTAACATGGTCAATGAAAAGACTTAATAAAACATAATTATTGGCCATATCTATATTTAACTTATGTTTTCTGAACCCAGAAGTGTATTGCTCCAAACTGAGTGTCATTTATATTTGTACATGGTATATGTATTTTTAAATGAGAGAATATTGCAGCCTTTTTATGAAAATGTGTGTATTTAGGTGCAGGGCTGAAATATAAAACATCGATCTTTGCTCGACATTTGAGTGCTAGATATTTTTTGCGCTTGTTTTTACATAATTTGGGTGTGCTGAATTTGCATATGTTGGTAAACATTCTATCTTTGGTGTCATTCACCTTTAAATAAGCAAAACAAAAAATGGCCGCCAAAACCACATAGATCTGTTTTATATTTTTGTTACATATTATTGCAAGATTTCTGGTTTCTGTATGATTTAGAGTTGATAAAATTATGACTCATGTTTTTCGATCGAAATGACCTTTGTTTGACCTTCCAAGTTCAAAATAGTTACCGCCAACACACACATAAAAGCTGTTTCTATGCATGTGAACTATAATGTCATAAACAACATTTGCTTATTGGAAAACTAAAAAATAGACTACGTAATACAGCAGATAAGGTTGCAAGGCATTCGGAACTGTATTTAATCACAGTATATTATAACATGCTTTGATTTGCTTAGTATTTAAAATGACGTCATTATTTTTATGGTAAATATGTAAAATGACTTCCATCTTCGATTTTACGATAAACTATAGGTCAGACGATGAATAATAAACACCAGAAATGTTTTTTTCGACCCCCAAAGAATACAAAATAAAAAAATTGGGCAATTTCTTGCCAAAAATAACATAAAGGTGTTTAATTTACATTTAGATAGTCATTTTGCTTCTTGTTCATATAAAGGTTATAATTTCTCCGCTATTTTGGATTTTTTCATCTAAATTTACTCGTCAGGAACTTTTATTTCTGATCCGCTATGTTAACAGAAATAAATCATACTATCGTCAACATTTTCAGCGGTTAACAGTAAATATAGAAAAAATGATGGACATCTTGTATTTCAAGGTCAAATAAAGATTATTTCTTTCCTAAGACACTAGAAAAAAAATATATAATAAAAATCTTGCAGAAAACATCAATTGTGCTTCCTTGAGCGATAAAAACATAGAAAATACGGGGGTTTATTTACATTTTGGCAGCCATTTTGTGTTTTGCTAATTTGAAGGTGAAGGTCACAAAATATAAAATATTATCCGACAGATTCGACTTCAACACACACAAATTATGTAAAAACAAGTGGATAAAAAATAATACAGAAAAATTCCTTGAAAAAAATCATGTTTCAGATATCAGCCCATGCTAAGTACAAATATTTTCAAGTAAGGAACATTATGCTTTCATTAAAAAAAATCAACGACATTTATAAATATAAATGGCACTCATTTATAGGCATACACATATCTGGGTTCAGAAAATATAGGCTAGATATGGAAATTATGTCTAATAATTACATTTTCTTAAGTCATTTTCTCTCACCATGTTGATCGTTTGTTTTGTTGTTCATTTTGATTATTTTATAATAAAATATCGTGCTTGAGCGTATGTGGAGAGACAACTACTTATTCTACAGCAATGTGTGATATATCAGAAGAACGGGAATTTAATTATCTGTTATATGATATATAGCATGTGTAGATTGCTGAACCAGAATAGCTGTGACAGACGTTTGCGTAGCCCTACCCTCTAATTTTAGACGGGTTTGGGGGTACCCCCTATAAGGGGTCAAAATATAAAGCTCATCCCTATTTTTTTGCTGTTAACATCTCATTTCATGTTTTAGACATATCAAGGTTTAAAGAAAAAAGTTGGTGTGGGTGAAATGTGGGAGGGGGGTGCATGGTGGGTGATTCTAGCCCATGGCCTATATGGCCAAACAGGATTTTTGGCCAAGCCTTTTGTATGTAGGCCCCTATAGTTTTTAACGATTGATTTTTATAGCCCAGGATGTCTACTTTCAGGATCTGCAGGGTGGACTTTGGTTGACTTCAAGCGTTTTTAAAAATGGGTAAAATCCAAGATGGCCGCCAGCGGACATTTTGAAAACAAATAAACAAAACATCTGATAATCACATTTCGTTATTATTAGCCCATATCATGCATATTGCCCATTTTCTCAACTTGTATGAAGCCGACATGCGACTCATTTCGTGCGGATGAGTCACAAATGATGATTTCAAAATTGAAACAATTAATACCGTGCAAGCACTCAAACACCCCTCGCCTGATGCATTGACACTAAATGTCCACAAATCTGACGCAACTGCTCCCAATACGTAAGACCAATAATGGAAGATTGATTATATCTAAAAAAAATTAGTCACCAGGTGGCGGCCATTTTGATTATCAATAGAAAGCTGAAAATTTAACCTTTAGACTGCTAAACACGTATACATACGTTTTATGACGTTGCTAAACACGTACATATACGTGTGAAAAAACTAGCAAAATAAGAGTGGGTATTCTAATTATATTAAAAATAAAAGTATTATGCTCGTCATACGTGGTAGGAGTAATTGAGGATTGTGTTTGGCGTTCCTTGTGTGTCCCGTTTTTCTGATTGTTATCCGTAAAGGTGCTACCTAGCGGGCATTTTAGAACTACAAATAACAGGTGCACCCTGACAGCAACTGTTTATTTACCAACAATACTGTGGTCATTTTAACCAAGGAAAATATAATATTTTCCTTGTCTTAACCCAAAAAAGCATTCAACCTATACACAATTTTAAAAAGACGATTTTATCAAAAATGAGTTTATATGGGTCCCTGGTTTTACCAAAAAATGGTTTCAAAAAAGTGTTGCCTACAATTGGATCTAATTTTCATTTTCAAAATGGCCGCTACAAGAACAGTGCAGAAAGTGAAAATGCGCCATATCTCAGTTACCAGTCATCATATGAAACAAATAATGGCTCTACACATAGGTTTTCTGGTACAGGGAATGCGTTGGTGGCATTATTTTTGTCATTCAAGGTCAAGGTCACACCCTGATCAATGTCATAGGTCATTATCAGCCACCAGCAAGTGAAAATATGCCATATCTCAGTGACTTGTCCTGATATAAAACCAAGTTGGCTCTACACCTACGTTTTCGGGTACGGTGACGCCGTTGGTCCCATTATTTTTGTGTTTCAAGGTCAAGGTCACACCATGGGTCAATGTCATATGTCAGCCACCGGAACGTTAAAATATGCCATATCTCAGTACCTTGTAATCATATAATAACAATTAATGGCTCTACACATAGGTTTTCGGGTATGGGGAATCCGTTGGTGCCATTAGTCTTGTGATTGAAATGAGCTGAATTGAAGCAAACCCAACAAAAATAGGCAATTTTCAGCTATTCTAAGCTGATTTGACCTTTTTGTGACCTTGCGATGACCTTTTTATGACCTTTGAGTAACACCCCTGTCAAGCCCAACCCCAACCCATGTCACCATGTGTACTTGGGTTGGGATTCTTCATAATGTATTTGAAGTACTGGTCATTGGTCCAAACATGACAATCTTTGAATTATTTGGTTTTCTGCCATATGAAGAAGTGGTGACATAAGGGTGATTTGATGGGGTATCACCCCTCCAGCCCTTATATTATCCCTGTAACCTCATGGGATATTTTGGTATATTTCCATGCTGTGGTCTATGTGAGTTTTAACCACCATTGGCATCTCAAGTGAGTTGAAGTGAAGCAAAACCAACAAAAATAGGCTATTTTCACCTATTTGAATCTGATTAGACCTTCCTGTGACCTTGAGATGACCTTGTTTTGACCTTGGGGTAACACCCCTGTCAAGCCCAACCCCAAACCATGTCACCATGTGTACTTAGGTTTAGGATTCATCCAATGTATTTGAAGTAGGCCTACTGGCCATTGGTCCAAACATGACAATCGTTGAGTTATTTGGTATATTTCTGCCATGTATGAGAAAGGGGTGACATAAGGGTGATTTGATGGGGTATTACCCTTCTAGCCCTTATATTACCCCTGTAGCATCTTGGGGTGCTTCGGTAATATTTCCATGCTGGGGTCCAGGTGAGTCTCAACCACCATAGACATCTCAAGTAAGCTGAATTGAAGCAACACAAAATAGGCTATTTTCACCTATTTGGAGCTGATTTGAACTCCCTGTGACCTTGGGATGACCTTGTCATGACCTTGGGGGTAATACCCCCTGTGAAGCCCAACCCCAACCTATGTCACCATGTGTAGGGGCCTACTTGGGCTGGGATTCATCAAATGTATTTGAAGTACTAGTCATTGGTCCAAACATGACAATCGTTTTGTTATCTGGTCCATTCCTGCCATACAAGAAAGGCCGGGTCACATAAGGGTAATTTGATAGGTTATTACCCCTCCAGCCCTTATATTACCCCCTGTAACCTCTCGAGGTGTTGTGGTATAGCTCCATTCTGGGGTCTTGGTGAGTTTAAACCACCATAGACATCTCGATTGAACAGAATTTGGGCAAAATACTCCAAAAAGCTATTTTCACCCATTTTAAGCTGATTTGAACCTGTTTTTATTGAATTTGGTTGCCATGGTTAACAGGTAAACACAGATAAATGACCAATAAAAGCAGATAATCATACATGGGCCTGTAATATATCTGTTATTGCACTATTTATTCCAAATTAGAATACTATTTATCTATGGCTGGCCTGATGTTAACAAACCTTATTTAGAAAAATATGATGATGAAAGGGTTAAACATGGTCAGCAGTGATGACCCACACATCCTGATGAGCCAGCAGCCAAAAGGTTAATCAGGTCATCCCCATACTCATGGGTAACTTCACGCAAAAAATTGGTGAGATCCCATACCGGTAGGCCTACCGGGTAATTATTTTTCAAGTTATCGCATGAACAAGAAATTTTTAAATGAAAAAATCAAGATGGTCGTCATATCTTAGTTTTCTGTCGCTCACGAAAACGGACAATGCCAACAGACTTGCAGACCACGAAAACGTATATATGATATATATGAGGAAATGCTGAGACTTTTTTTTAATCAATTTGGCCATTTTGATTATCGGTGGAAACTAAAAAACTAAGGGCCTGTTTCCATTGGTAAGGTTTAGCCCGCGCGGGTGGACCCGTGTGGGTACCTGCGCGGGTGCCATATTATCCAGCCTTCTTTAAATCCATGTATCATTTCCATTCACGCGGAACCCGCCCGGGTGATTTGCAGCGCGGGTAGAAAATTGAACAATGTTGGATTTTTTCCACATCACATATGGCAAAAATGCATGGGGAATTCCAGAAAATGACGTCACATAGATAGGCTTTCCCGTGTATCACAGCAAGTTTTGCAATATTTGTGAGGATAAACCTGAACATATATATCATCTGATAATCTGCAACTACATGGCAAACAAAACCCAATCTTTAAAACCATTAAAGATGGAAGAGCTCATAGAGCTTGTTCGGTCGAACCCCAGTTTGTACAACCAAACGGAAAAGATACCAGGTACACAAAGACCAAATCTGGACAAGAAATGTGTGGCAGAAAATTTCTAAGAAGCTTAACATAGAAAAAAATGACAGGTATAGGCCTATTTATATAGCCTACCCTAGTGGGCAGGGGTTGAAATTAACGCTATATCATGGCTGATCAGCTATTCTCGCTACAAGTCTATTGCAGATAATCTGACACAGTATCCAGACAGGAGCGGATCCAGTATTTAAAAATATATATTTTGGCAAATTAGGGGGAATTTGGCAAAAATAAAGGGGCATGCACCCGCACTGCCAGAAACTTGCACGTGCCCCAGTTAAGGGCGCCTTGACGACCATCATCATCATCACCAAAAACATCACCATCAATGACATCATCACCAGCCATCAATGCCTCATATCACCCCCACCAGCATCTTCATCGCCACCAACATCATCACCACCACCAACACCATCATCACAAACACCAACACCACCAACATCGTCATCACTACCAACACCATCATCACCACCACCAACACCATCATCACAACCACCATCAACACCATTACCAGAGCTCCAGATAATCTTTTGGTTTGAGGAGTATTTCACTCATTGAAATGGGTGATGAGGAGTGAAATATGATAAAAAAATAAACGAGGAGTATTTTTCATACAACAACATGAAAGCTTTATTTACATCATTTTTTCTTACAGTCACATAGTTCTCTTCACTTAAAAAATACAACAATCGTTTCATTTTTCTGGGGTTTTTTTACTTTGATGGGTAATTTAATAGTTTTTATGAGTAATATTACTCCTCAGATTTTCTATTTATGAGTATTTGCTGTTTTTACATGCGTATTTTACTCATATACGCATGTTATCTGGAGCCCTGCATTACCATTATCACCACCATAATCATCATCACCACCATCAACACCAACAACACTACCACCATCATCACCATCAACACCAACAACACTGCCACCCCCACCACCAACACCGTGATCACCACCACCATCACCACTACCATCACCACTACCATCACCACCATCTCAACTACCATCACCACTACAACACCACAAACACAGCCACCATCACCACCACCATCACCACTACCGCACCACCAGTACTACTACCATCACCACTACCACACCACAGCCACCATCACCACCACTACCCCACTACCAACACCACCAATACAATCACGACCAACACCATCACAATTACCACCACCAACACAACCACCACCACAATCACCACCACCACCACCATCACCACTACCAAAACCATCACCACTACTAAAACCATCACCAACACCATCACCACTACCACACCACCAACACTACCACCATCACTAACACTACCACCATCACCAACACCACCACCATCACCACCACCATCACTACTACCACACCACCACACAACCACCATCACCACCACTACCACACCACCACTATATCACCACAAACACAACCATCATCACCACCACAATCACTACTACACAACCAACACCAACATCACCACCATCACTACCAACACCACAACACCATCACTACCACCATCATCACCATCACCACCACCTGGTCCACCACAAGGAGATTACTATTTTCCGCGCGGGTATCACATGCGGATTTATATCAAAACGCACTATTGGAAACAGACTACCTTTACGGGTACCCGCACAGGACCCTCCCGCGTGGCTAAAAAACCTTACCTTTATGAAACGTAGCCTTAATGATCAGGTGATGTCCATATTTATGGATAGGCTTAATTTCCCTTAAAAAATTGGAAAGATCTAATAATTATTTTTCATGTTTAATATCGTTGAAACAAGAATTTTTTTAATCTTTGACCTTGACCATTGACCTTGGATGAAAAAAATTGCCTGGAGGGGTTGAATGTTTGTATGAATTATGAATTCAATCTGTTGCACCATGTTGGTGTGGCAGCCAAAAGGCTGTGTGCGGCGGCGGCAGAGGCGGCGGTGCAAGAAAGGGAAGACAATTAATACCCCTTCGGGCCCAACGGGCCAAGGGGTAAAAAACCTTGGGTCTCTTAATTTATATAAAAGTATTTCAGGGCTTTAAGGGTTAATACACTGGTAGAGTATCATGGATACAAACCTCCATGTCCCATTTCTCCATGTTAGGTGCCATTTCATTTTTTGCAAAGTTTGTAGCCAACTCTTGAATTTGACATTGCTCCTCATTAAGTCCAATGGAAGCTAAAAACAGATTGTCTATGAAAATTTTAAATATGAAAAATTTTATATTGTTTATCATATTTTCTTAACGTGACCCTAATTTTTTTTCAGTGTCACAAATTGATTGTAGACCATTAAAGAGTCCGATGCCAGCGGGCAAACATCAGACAGGTGCCTCTAGTATTTTTTCAATAGGCAGCTGGTCAGCAGTGTCTGTGACCATCGACTTTGCCAGCCTTGATTCTTGTAACCAAAGATTAAATTATTGCACCTTTACTTTATTCTTTAATGAGAACAATATTATTGATAAATATATGCAAAGTAAGAGCAACAAATATAGAAATTAGCATATGGGCCTATATAACAATATTATAATGAAATATATGTGAAGTAAGAGCAAAAAATATAGAATAGGGGCCTATAGAACAAGAACAAACAATTATATACTGTACCAGGTATACATGCACTGTATCAAATTAGTCAATAACCTGATGACCAAGAATAAACTTTTAATCATTTACGAGAATTCCATTTAAGGCCATATTCAAGAAGATTTATCAAACCCAAGCTTAGCGTTTACACGAGAGTAACTATAAACAGATGAACAGGCGGACGCTTAAAAAAGTATATAGCGTAGACTCTACTGTCTAAACGCACAAAAACTGTTTTGCTCTAGTTTAACAAACCTTCAGAATACCAGCAGATAGCCCACCTTTACGATGCTAGACTAACCTGCTCTGCGTCAGTGCCACTGAAAGACTGAGTGAGATCCAGTGACAGTGCCCCAGTGCCAGTGGTCTGAGACTGAGCCAGTGAGTGGGTGATAATATGAGAAAATCAGACGAATCTACTACAATTAGCTCTTTCCGACCTGTTTCGAAGGGATATATCGAAGAAGTAATTTCGGTATATAAAAAAATACATACGATTTATACATGTCGCTGATGATAATGAACGTCTTTGCGTATTTAATGACTGGTCACAACGGCACGAGTCAACCAACAAAGAGTTGATAATGTTGACATTTTGTTCCTGGTGGTCGATAATGGAGATGCGTTTGCTTCTGTAAATTGGTACAAATCGTCTGACATTCCGAAGTGATAACATTTTTGTTTGATGTATAGTGTGATGAGGGCATATATATCAATTAATTTTTTCAGCTATTAATCCTAGTGTGATAATATTGAGATTATTTTGAGAAGTTTATTGATGACACCTCAGAATCAGACTAAATCAACATTTTCAGTATTTTGCTCAAAAGTATCGAATGCTTTATTCAGTCTCACTAAAATCAAATTCTACTAGAAAAATAAATAAATAAAATAATTGTCTTACTTTTCTTATTTTTAGACACTTTAGACGATTCTGGGTCATTTCATCCAAAAATGTAGCCTACATTTGACTAAAATACAGGTCAAATTTTTAATTTGTCTAAAATGCTAAATTGTGTTATTTATTCACTGGAGGAGACTTTTTATATCTTAAACAGTAAATTATACCAACCTATCTCAAGAAATGTCATTTTTATTGACTCTAAGACCCCGAAAACATGCATATTAGCAAAATATTGATACAGAATTGCTAGAATATTATTAATATTTGAAAATAAGCAATTTTCAGCATGATGTGCCTGATATTACTATTTTTGTTTATTGGTGGTCTTCTGGTAGAATAAAATAACAAGAAACAAGTACATAAAAAATGTTTTAATAAATAGTTCAGCTAGTATGCAAAAACTTAGTATGATTTTTAATGTCATGGATAAACACGATTTTTATCACTTATCTATAAAACAACCCTTTTTTTACTGAAAACTATTTTTAGGAAGTAAAATACTCACGTACTTCAACTATTTAATCAAATTTTATGTTTATCACAGAGAGGATCTAGGGTGAAAAACTTGAAGAGACTGCAGATATATCAATATAATTAAATTATAGGCCTACAAAGAAGCAGAATAAGTTGAAGCATACATAGTTTGATGTCACGGTTTGAGATCATGTTTAGTACGACTATACCAATTATGTTGCAATTAAGTGTGTTAAAAACCAGCCCAGTTGGAAAGGCGCGTTAAGATCCGGCCAAGTTGGATAGGCACGTTGCTAAGAACCAGCCTAGTTTTTTTTATAAGTAACAGCCCAGTTGCATAAACACGCTGTTTGGAACCGGCCCAGTTGGATAGGCACGTTTTTAGCAAACTGCAGTTAACTGCTTCACATAAAGTTAATCATCAGTTAAAAACAGGCCAAATAGCCTGAGCCTTAATCTCTATCCGTTTATGAACATTTCAGTTTGATATGATATAACACTGTCTAAGTCATTCGTTCCCTTATTAGTTATTGTTGACAATAAGACAGACTGGTACTTTAGTAAATAAAATGCTGAAAGCATTTGAATGCTAATTTAATTTAAGCATGTTTTCTGCCTGAATATCCTGTTTGCGCAGGTTATGGAATTGAGGGGACGATATGTGGAAGGTGGCAAAATGCATATAGTGGCTCTTAACTCGAAGCAAAAAATCATGTTTTAGACAATTTTTCAACAGTTTTTAAAAATTCAAGTGATGTGCCTAATTTTAATTGTTGATTCTTAAACCTCAACAAAATAGCTGGGCTGTGCAAATAAATATCTTAAGTATTGGATGACAAATAAAATGCAATGTGAAGCAGTTGTAATTCACAAAAGCTTACAGAAGATGATCAGGCAAAAAACAAATATGTTCACATGATGTGCCTAATTTATTGTTAGGCACATCACCTCACTTTTTAATGTTTTCTTATTAAACACGTCTAAACAGCCTAAATAACATTGTAATGCACGATAGACGCATATGACAAAGAGCACAAAACTAAGCATTGATATTTTTAGACATCAATACCGAAGTAAAAAAAAATACTTCGAAAATTAATTGTTTTCCATCCTTAATGTTGACACAGTGATGTGCCTAATTACGTAATTTAAATTTGGACATTGGCATGTGAATAAATTTGCAGCTGATAGTTGGTGGTGAAAGAAAGAAAGGTAGAATGACAAGGTGCTATCTGACTAAAATGTAAGAGCTCTAATTTTATAAGGTAGAAGAGGGGAAGAAAATAAAAATGCATGATAACATTTTATGTAGGTTTGACAGAAATGCCACCTTCCAATTCATGAGCAGATGATCTATTTGCCCATGGCATCGGAGGAGTTCCTGCTGACAATAATAGTAGATCTGTTTGCACATTTTCATCGCTAATAACTAATCACTTCAGGTCAAACATTCTACTTTATGATTTTTCTTGGTTAGTTGGTATGGTATACGGCTAAAATAGATGATCTGACAGTAAAAGGGACACAAAACTTATCTTAAAAACATCTCGCAATAAGTTGCATACCATGTTGTAAGAACAGTTGACTCAGTCTCTTCTTTAGACATGTAGAAATTGGTAAAATGTTTTTGAGATGTAGGCCTATTTCTAATTTCATGATTTCATGATTTATAATTTCACAAAATGTAATAACAGAAACGTTTATTTCATAGGGGTATTATGATACTGTTTTGTGTTCAATTCATCTAGGCCGCTTCATTTAACACGTTTTTAATTATTTAATCTAATATATGATAATATAAAAAACCTGATGAGCCTAATAAATGTGTGTATGCAAATGGAAAACCCTGGCAGATTCACTTTAAACTATGCTGCCGATTTTTTTTCTCTGCTAATAATATCACATATCCAATGTCTATCTATCTGTATACCCATTGAAAATTATGATCAATTTTATAATGCAAGTCTGCATGATTAAATATTTGGTGAATGAGTATAGAGCGAATAAGAAAACCTGTGCATTTTTTCGTGCATCAATACTTTGGCCTGTATAGATAACTTTTGCAGAACTCTGTTGTGTGACAGCTAACAGTAAATACTTTAAGAATATAATTATTAATTTTGCATGTAAGTGACAAAATTCTTCAATTTAAGGCCAAAGACCTACATTCAATGCTTGATAACTGATTTTCAAAGGTCAATAACATATGTAACCATATACATTTTCTGAGCCTGACATGGCAACTGAATTTTAAAATGACAGTAAAGTGTTTTATATGACAAAAATATTTTTATGATATGGGCAGTATAATAAGAAAGGTATGGAAAATTGTAAATTGTACATTGGTTGATATGACCCTTCTATTCTTGAAAATAAAGCAAAATATTATACTTGCCGTCACATTAAACCAGGATCGCATAATTTTCGCCGATTTCTCCGTCAATTCTGAAACTGATTTCCTTGAATTTTTGAAAAGTCCATTTTCCATTCAAATCCTAACAGCGGTAAAAAATTCGCAAAATTATATATTGAATATTTTAAAAGTTCGACTATTTGACATGTAATAAAATTCTAGAATAAGTTTAATGGGTTTATAGAGGGGGGAAATAATTTCAATATACTACATGTCAAATGGTCCAATTTTTGAAATACGCTATATAATTTTACGAAATATTTAGAGCTGTTGGGACTCTTTTGAAAACAAGTGTTTGCAAAATTTCATGGAAATCTGCTGAGAATTGACTGAGAAATTGGCGAAAAACATGCGATCCAGGTTGATCACTTTTAATGTGACTTTGGGTATAGTCTGCTGCTATAGGCCTTAATGAAAATGCAATCGCTTGGCTTGATGCATACCTGACAAATAGGATGCGAGTTACTGATGCAGGTGGATTTTTTTCTGACCCCATGCCGAGTTGTTCCTTGTGGAGTACAACAGGGATCAATCCTGGCGCCTCTTCATCTTTGATATATATGTTAACGATATGGCTAACATAACTTTTTCAATATATTGTATAAATTTCAGGTGATGAGAGTGTTTTATCTAGCTCGCATCATTATGACATTATATTTTAAGGTGTAATAATAAATCCAAATTTATTACGCCAATGTATAGATTTATTAATCTCTTGACAGAGATTAGATTCAAATTTACACAACACTAACAAAGATGTCCTGGACAGAGATCTCATCCGTATTGATACCTGGTCCAAACAGTGGCTTGTAACTTTCAGTATTCAAAAAACTTGTGATATGTCACTTTCTCTACGACCAACCGCAGAATTTCCTATGCTGTTATCTTTTTCTGGAGCTAATTTAGAGTCTGTCAGCGTTCACAAGCATCTAGGTCTAACATTTTCTTCTGATCTAAAATGGAATAATCACGTTGATGACATAAATGCTCGTGCTGATAAAAGACTGTGTCAACTTGAAGCGCTACGTTTTAAATTAAACCGAAAAACCCTAGAAATTTTATATATATCATATATTCGGCCAATTGTTGAATACAGCGATGTGGCTTTTGATAACATATCTGATGGTGACAATACACGTCTTGAAAGAATTCAAAAACGTGCTGGTAAAACTGTTTCCGGTGCCATAAAAAGTACTGCGTATGCAACAATTTTTTCGGAACTAGGCCGGGAATCATTACAGGCCCGTCGTGAACGTAGAAAATTAATCTTATTTGCCGACATCGTCCATGGTAATGCACCTAGCTATTTACAACAGGATCTCCCCCCATCCGTCCAGCTTAGAACTCAGAACCGTTATCAATTGCGAAATAGATCAGACCTCAGTCAATTCCACACACGAACTGAAACTTTTCGAAATTCTTTTTTCCCATCCACAACTAGCAATTGGAACTCCACAGACGAGACAATTAAAAATATAGATGATCGCAATAACCTTAAATCATATTTATCTCGCAGTTTACCCAACAAAATATCCTATTTTTACATGTATTCAAGACGCATTAACATTACATTAGCTAGAATTAGAATGCAGTGCAGTGAACTGCTATACCACTTGTATCAGAATCACGTTGCTGATAGTCCCAATTGTCCCTGTGGAGTAATATAAACCCCTGAACATTATTTTTTTGACTGTCCACTGCACCACATTGCTAGGGACGAGCTTACAGCTGAACTGTTTCAACTTCAATTAACCCCCACTCTAAACACTATTCTTTTTGGTGATGCTCCCTCGGGCAACTTACCAGAATTGGTTATTGCAGTCGAAAAATTTATAACCACAACCCAGAGATTTACACTAACTATGGTAAATTTACCGGACTTAAGGTGTTTTCTTCACCCTACTTTTCCTTGTTGCTGACATTATTGTCAGGATCTAATTGTGCTTTAATACCTTTGTCCTTGCCCTGTGTACCACTTATAAATTCATTTGGTGGGATCTCCCTGTCAGCTGTCGAACAAAAGCTCTGCACTAGGATCCTTCTTATTGATTGCCACGACACAGACATCACCGGTCATCAGTAGCCATGTAGCAAGAGAAACCTTGGTATTACATTTTTGTATTTGTTTCGATTGCAAAATAAAATATGTTTATACAAAGATTAGAATTTATGTTGTTGTAAAATTATAAAGTGTTCAAAGTTTCACCTGTCGTCATCGCCATCACTATTATTATTGTAGGGGTCGATATATGTTTTGTAAAAGTCACAGTCAGTTGAGTCTTCGTGGGCTATCTCATTCCTTAGAGCTAATGGTGGCAAGTGTAAAGACGGGTGCTAATGTCTTCTTTTCCTATTCAAATAACTAAACATGTTTTGGATATATGTTAATTTTAAATATAAAGACCTACCGTAGTAACTTTGATATGTCACAGTACATTTAATTGTGGCATAAGATATATTGATAGGCTGGAACTACCTTACATTTTACATCTCCTTCCTTTGTTGGAGAATCAAATGTAGGGCCGGGGCATGGATGGATAAGACCACAAATCAGCAAGCACATAATAAACAGATATCTTCAGCACGAACTTCGCCTTTTGCAATAACTGGATGGTGACATGTAAATCATATCCTCTGCCACCATTGCAGCTGCCCTGGAATGCCATTGGCCAGTGAGCGATAAAAGATGATCCCATATAACGTTGTGTCCAAAATTAAAATTTGACCCCTCTGGAACATCAGTTAGACTGAAAAAATGTCCCAGAAGAATTTCTAACTGATATTCAATAATTGAATATATCCCGTTGAAGCAAAAAAAGTAGCAGAGCGATAATAATTCCACCCTTGCCGGTCACCATCTTAACACTAGAATTACTCCAGTGTAAAATGTTTCGATTATGCACTGATAGTCTTACTGTCTGGGACAGCCATTTTAAACTCGTTTTGACTTATTCTGAAATGCCTCAGCATATCATAGAGAGAGACGTGTGTGATGCAGACAACAATCTGCGGGTTGAGATGCACACACATCTTATGGGTGACTGATGACACAAGGTCTACACATCTTGCTAGGTGTAAACACTGGGCACTCCTTAATTTACCAAGTGATAGTACATCAATTCTCTCTATGAGAAATAAAAGATGTAAAAACACCGTCATATCAGCCCACTCTGATAGGTCAACAGAAATGATCTATCCATATGAAATTAACCAAATCATATCTGCCACTGCAGGGTCCGATTGAGAGATGTCACAATGCCTGTTTGTCAATAACTTCGAGTCCCACATCTTAATGCTGACCTTTGATTTGTTCTTATTTGTCAATGTATGTTTGTCTAAAAGGGTCCCAAACTGCTGGAGAGTATTGTAAGGATGATCTGACCAAGGAGAAATAGGCAGTAATTTATGGGAACATGCCTTAGGTTCCTCCAAAGGAAGCACAGAGTAAAATTTTCTTTACTCGTAAATTTACTTATGTGGGCCTCCTATTCCAGGGTCTCGCTAAGGCGAACACCAAGGTATGGTGTTGAAGAAACGTTGACTAGTGTTTCGCCTTTTACTGGAACTCCAGGTTTTCTTTTTTTGGCCTTGACACCCTAAGGACTGAGTATTTCGAGGGGTTGGAACACTTCCCCTACTCGATCCGCCCAATCCTGTAACGCAGATAGGTCTTTCTGCAGCTGGTCCTGATCTGCTCAACATTTTATCTGTATGATACAGGAGGCAGTCATCTGCAAAAACACAAACATGCGAGGATGTAGTGGAAGGGAGGTCAGCATGGTTTGTGTCGATATATCACTCTTGCGAGTTGTAGCTTATTTCTCTCTCCCAGTACCTGACTAAACATGCTAATTATGGATTTTAGTGAAGCTTTCTCAGAGTAGTCCTGGGTAGGGCTACCTCTGATAGTGCTTCGGTATTGTCTGGGGTACACCAAGGGACTGTCCTAGGACCCATACTTTTTCTGATTTATCTAACTGACCTCCCTGATGGGGTTGTAAATAGTACGGTTCGTTTATTTGCTGATGACTATAGTATTTATCTCCCCATCAGATGTAGTAAAGGTACCGTCAACTGGGGTAACTTTGAACATTTTTTGGAGTTATTCATACATTGCCAAAAAATGTTGAAATATTCAAGAAATTCATCTTCATAGAAATTGAGGAGATAAATGTGCCTTTTTGTATCCAAGTGTGAAATGTTTGATATCTGTATCTGACAGGTACTTTTTCAACAAATTGTACTGTGTTAAATGTTGCCCCTAGTGAGGGGTAACTTTGAACACCGAATTAAGTAGTTGGTTCTGTATGTGCCATTTTCATCACACTGTTTGCTGTTTTCTACTTTTCAACTACCGGTAACACTTTTTAGCACAGTATTTTGACGTGCAACTTGCGCACACACACACAGGCGTGTAAGCCTATATACTCTAAGATAGGTATTCCAAAGAAGTCATTTTGGTGTTTTTTTCGTGTTTTTTCATTTATGTGAATTTGTGATACACTGCAGCAAAATACATATTTTTTTTGTTTGTTTGCTATTTTTGCTAACTATTACTGGTGGAAATAAAGCCATTACTGTGGAATTAAAAGTGTTATTTGTTTTGAATGGCACTTTTATCACCATTTACGAAAAATGATGCCAGCTCTCGCCTTTAATTCCATAATTATTGCAACAAATGCTTGTAGAGGTATGTGGTACAGGCATGATGTGGCCCTTTCTGATAATTTTTTTTACACACGTGCCATTTTTTCATTTTTGTAAAAAAATGCAAAAATTGAAGATGCCCTATGAGAAAGTTCTGGAGGACATCATTAAGACCGTTTGGACAGAACAATGTGAGAATCTCGAAGAATTGAAATACCTGGGAAAGGCTGCACTAGTTTGCCCAGGGTAAAACCTGGGCGAAGTTTTGTTTGCTTGCCCTGCACTTCTTCATAGGCGCACCGAGGGTAAAAATAGGGGTTGGTATGAATAGCGAGGGAGACCTATAAAGCGAGAGAGGATCAATAAGAGGCCGAATGTCTGTAGACCCTATATGAGATGGCAATTTATCACTAAATATACAAATATATGTTATAAACATCATAATATACATATAACTGTATCGAAACCGGCTAAAATTATTAAAACAGTTGAGAAAATGAATGATAACAACAACGAGGGAGACAATTAGATCGCTGGCGGCCGGCCGCCATTCACAAGTGACAGGTACCAGGGTACAGTACTGAAGCAATCAGGATAGATTTTGATAGCAGCATGGTATATTATTGGTATATTATTTTTATTAAAAAAACACAATAACACACAATAACACACAATTATTATGCGTAAATATATTATATATTTTATTGACATACAACATTCATACAACAATCATTCAACATGGGTAATGTACACAAATGCATAATATAGGCTACATATAATACAAAATTTGAAGCCGTAGCTATAGTCCTGTGTAATTTATGTAGATGGCGATCTCTTTGTTTGTTTTTGTTATATTAAGTTTTAGTACTGTAGATATAGTCCATACCTGTTACTTACAAATGTATCGAGATTATTAAAAGGGTTTTCAGTAATTGATAGTTCTCTTAAATATGATCGGTTTAGGAACCAAAAATATCTAGCCTATATGCTATGCCTATATACGAACAATACAAGCATATATTTTATGGTGACATCGATAAATATATCATATACATGCATTACACTGCCATATGAAGCCTCTTATTGATCCTCTCTCGCTTTATAGGTCTCCCTCGCTTTTCATTTTTTTGAAGCCGTAGCTATAGTCCTGTGTAATTTATGTAGATGGCGATCTCTTTGTTTGTTTTTGTTATATTAAAGGGACTGGCCCGGGCTAAAATCATAAAAAAAATCGGTGATTTTATTTCGGGTTCTTAATATGACCATATGATGTAAACATGTACATAGACTAGAACTGCAAATTTTTATAATTTTTGTGCTGCGCACTTACCAGTTAGACTAGATATAGAGACGAAATTCCCGCATTTCTTATTTTTGACATGGTTGTCAATAATTACAAATCAGGAATTTCGTCTCTATATCTAGCCTAACTGGTGAATGCGCAGCACAAAAATTATAAAAATTTGCAGTTCTAGTCTATGTACATGCTTACATCATATGGTCATATTAAGAACTCGAAATAAAATCACCGATTTTTTTATGATTTTAGCCTGGGCCAGTCCCTTTAAGTTTTAGTACTGTAGATATAGTCCATACCTGTTACTTACAAATGTATCGAGATTATTAAAAGGGTTTTCAGTAATTGATAGTTCTCTTAAATATGATCGGTTTAGGAACCAAAAATATCTAGCCTATATGCTATGCCTATATACGAACAATACAAGCATATATTTTATGGTGACATCGATAAATATATCATATACATGCATTACACTGCCATATGAAGCCTCTTATTGATCCTCTCTCGCTTTATAGGTCTCCCTCGCTTTTCATACCTACCGAAAAATAGAAGTTTCATAGCTGCAAGAATGATAATCCATCAACAATTTTCTTCTTCCATGACCCCCTCGTGGACATAAAAAAAACGCTTTGCATTTTCTTACAAAACAATATAAAAATGGTACATGTGTAAAAAAATATCAGAAGGGGCCACAGCATGCCTGTTCCACTTAGCCTACCTCTTGAAGCATGTGTTACAGCTATCATGGGATTAAAGGCGAGAGCTGGCATCATTTTTCGTAATTGCGAGAAATCTAATGATGGGAACCGCCCCAGAACCGGTAGGTGATAGAAGTGCCTTTCAAAACAAATAACTCTTTTAATTCCACAATGATGGCTTCATGTCTACCAGTAATAGTGTGCAAAAAGAATAAACAAGCAAAGAAAAATATGTCTTTTATCACAGTGTCTCACAAATTCACATAGACTCTAAATCCTGAAAAAAACACGAAAAAAACACCAAAATGACTTCTTCTGACGTAACTAACTGTTAGGCCTACTGTATTGCGGGGTATCCGTTGGGTGCCCTGATGTATCTAAAAACTAAAACTCTCAACAGCGGCATCATCTTAGTAGTTCTCTTCAGCTGCTTAAAAAAGTTCAAGTGTCTGGGTGATGTTTTGGGATTCTGTATCCCTTTAACAGTTTGCGACATTGAGGTGCCATCTTTTGGGCGTTTTTTATAATTTAGCTCAGATTTTGATCTAGACCTAGCCAGCATTTTTCTTGTTCAGTGAAAACTGTGGAATGTTATGTGGTCGAATATATTTTTTCAGAATGTCGGCAGTTACGAAAAAAGGCTCAGCATAATTTTATTGGACAATTTTAAAATTTATTGAATCTACCTAACTTAGCATTCCAGATTTCGTTAAACCTCTTTCTAAATTATTCTTAAAAATACCCCGAGGGTACCAAATGTTCTGCATCAAAATGATTAGAATAATTTCCAAATATAAATGTGTATTTTCACATCATGTTACATCTGAAGTATTTAGTAACTCAAATAAGATGCAGTTATATAGTAGAACGCTATTCACTGGTAAATTATACTAAAGCTGGAAGAGTAATCTTAAAAAATATATTTAATCCATTGATCGACTTTTTATCGCCCGTTCTGAACGGGCGATAATTTCCCAATGATTCCTACTGATTCGCAGCTGTTGTTAACTTACTCTCAACTAGGGCCCAGGGCCATTCATTTCTGTGCTTGGGACTACGTCTTCACGCGGATTTCAACAGATCATGTTACCACCCCCACTCGTGCCATTCTTGCCACATAGATCCTAGTAAACACTAAATATTTATACAAGCATTTTATACAATGTTGGATCAGCACTGGGGCGGCGTTGTGTAAATGTAATTACAAATGTTTTGTGTTTACTGGGATGTGGCTCAAATAAGATCACTTTCTTTAAAATAGATGGCCCCAGGCCACACACCTGATAGGTGGATGGCCTCAGGCCACACATTTGATAAGTGGATGGTCCCAGGCCACACACTTTAAATAGATGGCCCCAGGCCATATACTTCAACTTAGTAGCCTATATGCGGCCTGCAGCCACACATTTTAAAAGGTGATGGCCCCAGGCCACACACTTCAGGTTGATGGCCCCAGGCCACACACTGTAGGTTGATGGCCCCAGGCCACACACTTTAGGTTGATGGCCCCAGGCCACACACTGTAGGTTGATGGCCCCAGGCCACACACTAATTTAAGTTGATGGCCCCAGGCCACACACTATAGGTTGATAGCTCCAGGCCACACACTTTAAGTTGATGGCCCCAGGCCACACACTTTCAATTGATGGCCCCAGGCCACACACTTTCAGTTGATGGCCCCAGGCCACACACTGTAGGTTGATGGCCCCAGGCCACACACTTTAGGTTGATGGCCCCAGGCCACACACTTTCAGTTGATGGCCCCAGGCCACACACTGTAGGTTGATGGCCCCAGGCCACACACTTTAGGTTGATGGCCCCAGGCCACACACTCCCAGTTGATGGCCCCAGGCCACACTTTAAATAGATGGCCCCAGGCCACACCCAGGCCCCACCCCATACACGCTTAGTTGATGGCCCTAGGCCACACACTTCATTAGATATGCTCCCAGACCACACAGTTTCAGTTGATGGCTCCAGGCCACACACTTTAAATAGATGGCCCCAGGCCACACACCTTTTAGTTGATGGTTCCATGACACACACTTCAAATGGATGGCTGCAGGCCACATACCGGTACTTTAGTAGGCCCAGATAACATCAAGTATGTGGCCTGGGGCCATCAACTGATAGTGTGTGGCCTGGGGCCATCAAATTAAAGTCTGTGGCCTGGGGCCATCTATTTGAAGTATGTGGGCTTGTGGCCTGGGGCCATCAACTGATAATGTGTGGCCTGGAGCTATCAAGGGCAAAGTGTGTGGCCTGGGGCCATCAACTTGAAGTGTGTGGCTTGGGGCCATTTATTTGAAGTATATGGCCTGGGGCCATCTACGTATCAGTTGTGTGGCCTGGGGCCATCTAAGCATGGTTTATTAAAGTTTAAGTACACCTAATTTGGATGGCCCTAGGCCACACACTTTGGAATTGATGGCGTAGTAAAATATCGATTCGAAAGTAGTTCTCAGGATATAAGATGGCCCTGGGCCCTAGTTGAGAGTAGAAAAACAACGACTGCTACTGATTCCATCTGATTCCCCAGTTGCCTGTGCAGTTTTCAATACAACTTCACAAGTGTACATTGTCTCTGAGCATTAGGCCTATTTTATGCATATTACATGTATTTCTGAAAATGAGGATTCCACATTATGTGAGACAAAGAATTTTAAATCTGGGGAAGTTTGGTGAAATTCGGGAGATTTCTGGAGAAATTAGATAAAAAACTTTTCCTTTTTTTCAAGTGTTTTCCCAGGTGTGAAATACACCTAATTCCCCCGATTTCTCCAGTACCTATCGTAAAAACTCCTGTGAAAAAAAGTGAAAGGGAATTCACCGGGGAACGTTAATTCCTTTTCATTTCCCCTTCCCCCTACAAGTTTCAATTGCACAGTACCAGTGTGCGACACTAACGCTCGACCCAGTCCAGTAATCCTGGCACCGGGCGAGTACACATTCTCAGGCACTCGACCTGCTGGTCGAGTATATATTCAAGGCCTTATCTGCTATGTAACGTTACTAGGCCAGGGGAAAAAATTCGTCATTTTTATCCACTCGCCAGCCGGGCTAGTGAAACTAAAAATCCACTAGCCCTTATGTCTTTTCAATCGCCCTTACTAGTTTAATTTTTTTATGAAAAAAATTGGCCGACTATGTGTGATATGGCTGAATCACTGGTTAATGAGTTTTTCCCCTTCTGACCCATCTTCCTTAGGCTTAGTCTGAGCAGCAGGTGGGCATTTTAGCTTCAATTAGCAAATCTGCAGCTGTTTAAGCTCTAGTGAGGTCAGAGTCCAGCCACCCCACTTGAAAATGTCTCTGTCAGCCTTAAGTTTATCTTCATATAAAGTTACGTTATTGAACCAGCATTTCTTCTCTAGTTTTCTTTATTTTCTTAGCTGGTGGCGACCCCACCTTCCATAATTCATTTAGATTTAACTGGCTATCCATAGTTATTACATGTACAGACAAATAATTTAATCAGACATTGGCTCACTAGTGTTCATTCCAACTTGGAAAAAGAAGGGGCCATGTTGCACACTTCGGTGAAAAAAGGGGGCCATCTCAAAAAAACGTAAACCGTTCTGCAAATATAATAAAGTCAAGTCATTTTAAACATAAAAATGATGTCAAATAAGCGTACACGTACTTGGAAAAAAATATATATCTTCTTTCATATGGGGTAGGGGCTATTCAAGGCAACTGAACTTGATATGTAGTCCTATCAACAAAGAAGTAGGGAAGTCTATGGACCTCTAGCCTCTATGGCATCATGACACAGCAAGGCATAAAATAACTGGGATAAAAAGGTTATCTCAGGTGTATTTTAGGCCTTTTCTGGGGGTGTAATTTAGTTTGTGTTAGGCCTATTGGCATGGTTAGACCTTCTGAAGTCTCAACACCCCTATGCCAAGTTTTCACATCGTTTCTGCGCCGACATAGGGGGCCTACATGCGCCAGCGGCAGCCCTATGTGTGACTGAAAGTGGAGTATTAGCCACAGCTTGTATTCACACAAAATTGCAAGACGTTTTTTCAGACATTTTTATGTAAAATTAATGCTTGATTTAACAGGCCAATAATGCATGAGTCTTTTAGAATCGGCAACAATTCAAGATTGCATCTATTCACCCACAGCTCGTTGGGCAATGAAAAGTTGTCAGCATGCTTGTATGCCAGCAAACTAGATAAATGATCTTCTTGATCAGCGCCATTTTGAACTGTGATTTATCGGGTGAAACGAATGTTGGGAACCACAACGCAATAAGTGACGCTGTGGGCTGTCATGGCTACCGCAGATCGGGTCACATGCGATACACGCGCCCACGCACCGCTGATTGACCAGGCCGTATGCTTTTTACCAGGTCAGTAGCTTGTTTAACAACTTGGTAAACGTGATTTTTATGTCCACGTGTGTCAGCATCAAACTTGATTCTGTTGCTCACTTTTTAGTATATTGAATTAGGTCTCTGATACACACAACCACGTGTGAGCCGAAACAACTCTCTGTAGCGCGCCGTAACAACGACGCCTGTACATGCTGTGCAGCGCTATACAGCTATGCGTAAATAGCCACACATGATCTGCGGATCGCACAGGGAATCTGTCGCCAGCAGGGCTAGTGACATGCTGATTTACAATCGCCCTTACATAATTCTTGCCGCCACGGGCGACCGGGCGTATGTGAATTTGCATCCCTGTAGGCCTATACTAGTATTGTCAGCATGTCTGACCAGTGCATGGATAGTCTGCATTAGCGGTATTAGGACAACGCGGCGCTGTCATTAAGCCACGCGACATTGGTTAGAGCTCCCTGCACGTGCCAGCCTCCATCCACTCTCACGCCGCAACTGTGAGCGCGCTGGCAGCAGTTGTAGATGGTGTGGTAATACAGGCCGACACCCTGTGCAGCCACGGCCCGCTTTATTGGCTTAGACGACGCAGTTACCATCACATTTCATCTTTGAATGTTCTCATTTGGGTACGACAATATCTTAATATGGTATTTGTTTTTAGAAACATCAGAATAATAGAAAAGCGTCGGCGGCATACTGTATGAATGCTTTAAAAACACGTAGGCATAACTGATTAAATTTACGTCTAATTTCACACAGTGTGTAGGCCTCAGAATGTCTGCATAGAAGCAGACCGTCCCGATGACGTCATCTACTCTTGCCGACCTTCGCCCGCCATTGATTAAATGGTGGTATTACTATATCATCCCTGCATGGACATCGTGTATACATGTGGGCTCAGGGTTGAGCACGTGTCAAGTCGTATGTCCCTCGGCGCTACTATAGTCACGATAGTAGAAACAGATCCATACCTCACATATTTGGATGACCAGTGGACGCCAACTGCTAACAGTCTAAGACATGAGCTAGCGCGAAAAACAGATGCTTCAAATCTTACTTAGCATCAAGCCTATAAATTGGTGTCGCATTATCGCTGGGAATTTAACAGGGGCACTTGTAAATCAATGATCACTAGTGCAATGATTATGAACTGTTATTAGTTTTGTTGTAAGCAAAACTGACATGGTGTCGTCATTCTGACACAACTCAACGATTAATTACCCAACACACACAGGTGTTATTCAATGCTGGTCCACCTGTACGACGCTGGCCCAGTGTTAAAACAAGATGTACAACAACTAGGCTACATTAACAGTAGCATACGGCTTTAAACCCACGCTCACAACACGCTGACCGTGGCTCAACCATGTTGACACAGCTACATGAAGCAGGCTGGTGTCTGGTAGATTTTTTCAAGCCAGCAGATATTCTGGTAATACAGGGTACAGCAAAATCGGGGGGGGGGTGAGTGGGTTTATTAGGGATAATTCGGTATATACACAGACGGAACGCTTAAGCCATCTAGAGCCAAGTAGACTCCAGATGCAAATATGTTATTTATATTATTTGATTATGTGACTTGATATCATCTAAATTGACTCTTCAATGTGAAATAACAAGTGATTATTATGGTATTATGCTATATGTTTGTCTTTGTTATTTTTAGCTATTTTTATAAAAATCACAATGATTGCGGGTTGTACATCACTTGTACATAATTTGTTTCTTTTTTAAGTCCATACCGTATCAGATTCGAACTTACCTGGTCTAGGGACATGTCACCAGGTCTAGTGATAAACTAAGGTTACTCGACCTGCTGGTCTAGTGATACAAAATGTTAATGTCACACCCTGCAGTACTGTATTATTTTTCTGTCTTTCAAAGGGCTTTTCTGTGAAAATTAATTCTTAAGTCATTTTAACAAAAACTTTTACTGTGGTGCCTAGATTGAACTGATACCGACCAGGGGCTGGCAGGGAGGGGCTTGATTGACATTTTTACATGCCCGAGTCATGCACTCCTATAGTACGTACATTGTATTACTCATATTGAATGGCCCTGGGGAAATATCCCCAAGGTTCAATCATCACTAATGTGCGAAGAAAATCCCCCAAAGTTTATATCTCTGAAATTACCCAATAATTAGAATCACAACATTTACATGACAGCGAGACTGACATGTACGTATGGCTGTCAAGTAAATGGTTTGATTCAAATTAAAAAATTTCCCCAAACCATGGCTTGGGAGCTTGGCAAGTGGTATTCCCAAGGTCATGGCCTACTGTATGTACAATATGAAATCGTGTAATACATAGTTAATACGTTAATGTCTTTTGTCTTTGACACAGGTCAGCCATATTTCGTAGAGAGGGTTTTATTGCACAAGGATATAATAGACAGTCACAAAAAGAAAGTAGCAGAAGAAGAGGCGCAATCATCCAACTATTCTAAAGAATCATTAGAGGAATTACTACAGGAGCAGGAAAACCTGTTTCAGCAATCCAACAATCCAAATATAATCCAAAAAGATGACATGGTGAATAGCCAACTTTTAAATCTCATGTAATTGCCAATGTATTACATGTATAGGCCTACATCTACATGTACTACTAAATATTACTGTTAAATCCACATGTATTGTTATCTGAATTATTATTACCTATGCCAAAGGAGGTTATGTTTTTAGTCATGTTGGTTGTCTTTGTTTATCTGTCTGTTGTCAGTCCGTTAGCAGACTAACTTACAAACAGGGCTTTCCCTTGAAAAAAATAGCATTTTGTCTGCGCAGCGCTGGGATAAAACAGTGCGTCGCCGCGGATCCATGCTTTTTGGGGAGCCCTGACAAAGTAAAGAACGGATTTGCATGAAATGTTTACCAAAGGTGTGTCTCGAACCAAGGAGCAATCCGTTAAATTTGGGGATGATCTGGACTCAGCATCTGGATTTACAATCTGGATCGTACGACGGAGATTTGCAGTCTCTGACTGACTTGTCTATCTATAATTATTACAGGTCTAGAACTCTATTAACATTACTTAGCGATTTATTATTATTACTATTGCTATTACAATCACTTTTCATAGATACTTTTCATAGGTCATTTTGATTATATGTGGAATTGTGTGATAATTATGTACAATGTATCTACATATCTGGAAAACAATGTAGAACAGCTGGACCAGGGTTATAGAACAAAATGTATGGTCTCACATATAAGGATAACCTGTGACCAATTTCGAGAAAATAATTCACTCATGTCTCAAAACCTTGCATGAAAAATATTATATGTGGGTGATCAATTTATACCCCAGAAACCATGAGACATTGAGCCAATGCTGGATCATTGTTGGATCAGATGGTGGACCAACAATGACCCAACATTGGTTCAATGTCTACTCTTTGCTGGGATATTTTTAAATTCTGAATTTATTTGTATTTTCAGCCAGTGCAATTTATGAAAAATCCCTATGAGAAACCTCACCATAAATGTGTTTTATGCGAGTATGATGTGCCATTAGATTACAAGGTAAGTAGCCATTGTACTATGAGGCAGTAACCATTCCCCTCAAAGCATGTTTCGACATATTTATATATCTGATCATCAAAACAGTATTTCGTCTTTATCAGAGGTCGTAATAACATCTTTGTAAAGCATGCATCACCCCTGACCCCCTCTCCACAGTAAGTGTATTTGTAAACTTGTGCTAATGTGGACCATGATTCATATCCCTATTATGTCCAGATAGAGTACCGGTATCTACTTTATTGTTGTCATATGCTGCTTCTCGATTTAAACATATATTATAATAATTCAATGGTATGATGTCAAAGTAATCTGACCTTAAACCTGTTTTTTTTTCAGAATACACGTTTGCTCAGTCAGTTTGTCTCACCACACACAGGTAGAATATATGGTCGTCATATCACAGGCCTTTGTCTTTACATGCAGAGGAGAGTTGGCACACTTATTAAAAGAGCTCGCTATTTCGGTTTGTATCAAACTTTTCTATTGTTTTGTCACACACATTAGTCATAATATCACCCATCTGCATGTAATCAGTTGCATTACACATTTTCCAAAATGGGCAATAATATATGGATAAATATTTTTCAATTTTTACATTATGGGAATTCGAGCAATGGCAACTAACAGCTTACTCTAGGTTGATCACTATTTGTGACCTCAAAAAAGAGCAAGCTGGCTAGGAGACTTCAATCCTTTGAGCTCCATCCATCACTTTCTGTCCCAGTCTGAGCTTTTACTCATTTCCTGTGGTCTTAGGTTTGTGGCCGACAGGTTGGTCGTATTTGTGGTTATGTGGCTTGTCACAAACTGTCCTTGACTAAGCGATCTCGGTTGCACAGGTATGTGGACACCTTTTCAGGCATCACTGCCTTGGTGACCAAGTTGAACAACTGGTCACAGTTAGGGGGCAGGAAGAAGCCACATGTCTAGCATTCTTTGCAGCACACCGTTTACAATCAATAGGCTTTGTCTGTTTTATTTAGGCTCGCAGACATGCCAATCTCATGCAAGATATTGATTACATTCTTAATGCTGGTGACTTAGGTTATAGTCGCAAATGCGAGCTGCTGTGACATTTCTCCAGTCTAGCTGTCACTTTTAATTTGATTTTCACCCCTCGGGGTATTGTCGTCCCCTTCGTGTGCCGCTGCATGCCGCCAGCTTTGGCTACTACACCAACATAGTGCAACAAATTGAATTCTTATTCCCTGATTAGATTTTATCAATTTTAGTGAATTGTTTTTATTTTCAGTTAAACACCTTGAAACCTGGCATATATAGGTTTTCGGGGTCTGTGAGTCTATTGGCATTGTCTGTTTTCATGTGCGATCCAAACCATAAGGACCATCTTGATTTTATCATTGATCTTTGATTATTAGCATAGCATATTGAAGTAGTTGTGTCAGATTTGTGACCATTTTGGGTCACTGCATCAGCAGAGAGGTGTTTCAATGCTTGCACGGTATTTTTACCCATTAACAAAATTCCAGTTTGGCAATTCTTTTGATTAACTCAAATTATCGGATTTTATGGGATGTATAACTGACATACAGATCTGTAAGGTCCAATAAGCTCAATGGCTAACATTAGGGACATTTTTTACAATCAGGATTGCACAGATTTGCATGAAAAGTTTACCAGAAGTATGTCTCCACTCGGGCCAAGGAACAATCCATTAAATTTAATGATCCGGCAATCCGATCTTTGCAGTCTCTTAACTGACGGTGTTAGCTTTTTAAGATAAACAATCACTGTCTAAAAAAATGGTTTTATCGCATTATTTTTTTTTTGTTTCCAGGTTATATGCCTTACGTTCTGAAAGATCCAAATTTCTTGAAGGATCCCAAAATATTTGACCCATTTGGAAGAAGATAACAGAATAACATTTAGTACTTGTTAAAACTTTTTTCAACTATCTCGCTGTATAATGAAATGTCTGGAAAATAAATTAAGAAAAAAAATACTTCACAACTATGTTCTTTATAGGTCACGGCAATAAACACTCGCTACTTCCACTCATACTGAAAATACCACATATCAACACTAACGGTGTGGATTATTTATCATTCTATGCCGCAGCATCGAGTTTTGATCCCCTTTAACCACATGTAATAATCATATTGTTATATTGTGACCTCTACACATGTAATAATCATATTGTTATATTGTGACCTCTACATAGAATGGGTTCTTTTTTTAGAAATACATGTACTTTATCCTCGGATGTATACCCCCCCCACCCTTTGGTAAGCGAATTGTTCAAAAATAGCTACTATTTGTTGTTTGGGAATCAAAATTGTCTCTGGTAGTGCTTTAAACCCGGTTTATAGGCTGAAAAAAATTGTACCCCTGAATTTAACGAAAAATCACTGGATACCAACAAAATTTAATTCGGACTACAACCCCCTCCCCCCTCCACCCCCTTTTCCAGACCCCCATTTGGGTCTGCTCCAGAATGCTTTAGTCACTACATGCTTATATTGTTGCTGGTAGGCTTAGTTCGTGCCCAATTTCAATGAGCTCATAGGATAATTGAAGTCTTCCAATCATATTGTATTTGCTTTGGTAAGACATGACTTGTTAACTCTTGGAAGTATGGAGTACACACAACGATTTAAAAATATATATCTATTATGGGATGCATCACATTTTCTATATTATTCTTTACAAAATGTTACTGATAACACACTGTGCTCTAAATGGCAAGGTTTTCCATTAATTTTCCAATATCTATCAATGCCTCAGCTGAGATATACTTTTTAACTTTTTCAAATAAATGATTACCCACTTTTAATGCATAGTTTTTATTATTTGCAAATATACTCTACAGTGACTGGACAAGTTTGTGAAGCACCTACAGATACGTGACGCTATGCAAATGTTTATTTATTATTATATTCTCATTTAGTCACTGATCCATCCTGGATATCTTATGTTGCCACTTTGGCAAATTAAATGATTTAATGGAATGATTCAAAAAGACAATATATTTTATTATTTTTTATTTGCACATTGAACACCTCAGTAGTTTGACTAGAACAAAAATTAAATAATGAATAACTGAAAAAAAGTAAATCTCACTTTGTTATTAAAAGATAAATAACTGCAAACACTTAAATTAAAGTAAAAAATCTGTGTTGCAAGTAAATGTTGCACACTACTTGAGTTAAAGCGACTCAAGCAGGCTAAAATCATAAAAAAATCGGTATTTTTATTTTGGCTTCTCAATATGGCCATAAGATGTAAACATATCCATAGACTAGAATTACAGAAGTCTTTTACATTTTGGGCTGCTGTGGCGACGTAGAAATTGTGCCGAAAGCCTTTTTACCAGTTTTCCCGAATTTCTTATTTTAGACATGCATGTCCTAAAATAATATTTGTCCTTATTTCTCGCTTAATGAGTAAATGCGCAACACAAAATTTTAAAAACGTACGCAATTGTAGTCTATGGACATGTTCACATCTCATGGCCATATTAAGAAGCTAAAATAAAATACTGACATTTTGATGATTTTAGACTGATTAAATCGCTTTAATAAACAATAAAAATATTTTAATAATTCTATCTTGCCCCAATCTGTAATCTTGTATTGCAACTTAAAGCCACTTTTACTAACTTTTGGTAAACAGGCTGTCCAGCACACACTTGAAGGATTTAAAATAGTAAACAAGAGCACACTCGACAATAGCCCACAACGATTATTGAACTGGTTATTAGCAACATGCCATGAATACATGGAAAACTTTAAAAGGTATCGTGCCTACAAGGTAAAATTATTGACGTAAAAAATCATTATAATCGGACATTTTGCATTGTTTTTCAGCCATTATTGAAGTTGTCTTTTAAAGTTACAATGAGTGACATAAAATACGCAGAATCTCATTAAACCGACCTTTTTGATTGATTTTGCCCGAGAACTTATTAGTAAAATGCATAACAAATTTAAGGAGTTGTCCGCGGACTGGTTATTAGTAGCATGCATAACAAATTTGAGGATAATACATGAAAAACTTTTGAGGCTATTACACACAAGGTACAGTTAATGGCGCAAAATTTGAAAATCACAATAAATCAGTCTTTTTTTTTTTTTTTTCAGCTATTGTTGAATTTGTCTGAGAACCGGCTATTAGTAACAATGTAATTTAACTGTCTGCGTCACTGCAAATTGATTTAGATCTTGCAGATATATTTCTATTTATTTTTCCAATATGAACTATGTGCCTAAGATATTGTTCCCATATAGATTCTTTGGTACAGTCTCGGATGCAATAGTGTCTTTCAAGAAAGCTGCAGAAAAAACTTGGGAACAGTTTGTTAGGCTGTTAGGTAATTCATTGCAAAAATAGCAATTTTGACTGAAAATAGACACAGTGGTGGGTAAGGGTATTTTTAAACAATTGCTATATCATTTATTTAAAAGTTGTTTCCAGGGTTTATTTTCTTTTTGTGGGAGGGGGGTTCGACTTGTGAAGTAGTTGGCATAGCTTCTCAAGCTTTTACAAATAATTTTTCTTGTTTTTTTTGTAAATTTTAAGGATCATACAGATACATGAAAATTCAAAGAACTGATAACAAGGCTTACTAACTATGACAAATTATTGAGTTTTGTACGCCTAATGTATGACTGACACTGACTGACACTAGCACGGATCAAATTCGGAACATCCGCTGGCATCCAGTATCACATACGGGAACATCCATGCAAGTCACTGACCAACTGGCCGTGAAATTTGCATTGAAGCCATTTTTGAAACATTAACACAATTAAATCGAAAAAAAACTTATTTTACCATTTAAAGGGACTGACCCAGGCTAAAATCAATTAAAAATCGGTGATTTTAGCCTGGGCCTGTCCTTTTAATAACAACTATATTTTGCTCAGGATGGGGAAAAAGCAGGATTTTCCAGAGAAGAATAGGAAAAGTAGGGAGAACCTTAGAAACTAGGAAAAGTGGGAATGCTGGATAGTCACAGAACAAACAGTGTTACATAACTAAAACCAATTTGTGGAAATCCAAGCTATCTTTTTTCACTTACATCAATATATTAATCTTATTATCTCTGCACAGCTATTGTTGCAGCACATTTTAGGGATATATACACAAATTGCACATCTTCCCTTATCTTGAAGTTGAACTGCTGTCTTCCAGAACAGTGGAAAGACAACCATAGCCTTATCTGACAGCTGTAAATTTACATAAAAAATAAAGTACGGTCAATTATCTACATAACAATATTTTACACTGCTATCACAGATGTAGTGGATTGTCCTTAATATTAACCTGGTATGTACACCCGTGGGGAAATCTTATTCCACTACTGGAAACAACAGTAAATACCCAGCAAACTTGATACATTGAGTCACTGTTGGCTTGATGTTGTGCCAACATCAAGCCAACAGTGCCTCAATGTATCATGTTTGCTAGGTGTGCGCGCATCACAATCGCATGCAATAAAATGAGAATGCTTTATGAGCCCTGCCCATTTTATGGAACAGCCCTGCCCATTTTATGGAACCTACGGAATGCATGCATTATGAAAGCATCATAGCTTCAATGTCTTCTAGTGATGGTTCCGGAGGAGTCTATTTATTTTCCGAAAACATTGCCTCTTGTGCAGAATTAGTCTTTTTCTCTTTACTGGATTGATAACTTTTTAAATTGAATTCTAAATCTTGACTTTCTGGCATTTTGATCAAATCTTCAACTTCTTCTCTTAGAGCATCAACTTTCTCTTGCAGCAACATCTGAAATGGTATAACTTGTTTAATTGTAAATAAAACATTATTATATAATTCCTCAGAATTATTTGAAAAAAATTTACATGACAAGACCTATAATCATTTGTGCAAACATGTCTCCACTTTCATTTGGAATCGATATACAGTACTATACAAAACTGTAGTGCAACACCAAATTGCAGTATCTCCTCACCTTACAAGTAAGCAGATACATTGCAGAGTAGGATAGCTGCATGTTTTTCATAAAATAGCTTTATTGGTGGTAATTTTTCTGAAGGGATATTGACATGCAAGAGCTCATACTTTGTCATGTGGTATGACAGAAAGTAGGGAAAAAATGAATTGACCAGCACCCCCTCCGCCCATTTTTTAGTAATTCCATATTTCTAGGCCATTTCGTTCTAACAATCTAATCAGGTCTTAACAATAGTAGGATCTTTCACTTGCTTGAAACATCGGCGGCGCACAGGCACAGCAAAAAAAGGTCTCCACCCTATCGATGGGAACTTAAATATAAATATGAACTGCTTCTGCCTAACGGGCCCAATCAACAATTTGTCAGGGTAGTTCAACACACTTCATACTACCATGCATTAAAATAACAATATAGAAACATATCCATATGGCATAATTATGATATATGTAAAATGAACTTTTAGTCACCTAGCTTATATACTAACTTAGATCTCCATTTCAGTGATTGGAATTGAAACATTTTTCCCCATAATAGACAGGGATATATCCTAACCAATCTAAAAAACATGTCTGTCAAACTTTTTTCAACGGTTTCTATTGTATTTTTTACAGTAGATTTCAAATCTACCAGATACCATTCGAGATTTTGCATACCGGGTATTTAATTAGCTAATTTGCATATTTCCAAAATGGCCGCCAAAAAAAGTAATCGGCTATGAATACAGTCCGGGCAATCCCAGAAATGTGTTTTTTGTCCCCAAGTTCTGGTTTTGAGACCCCATAATGTCATTTTAACGACAATATTATTTTTGGGGTCATTGGAAGGTCATAGCCCACGTGACCATCGAAATACAATATCCCACTTTTACGTTTTAGCAAAAAGTGCACAAATCGACTTTTTTGGGGATAAAATGATGATTTGAATGCATGATAATAATATATTTAATTTCAGAGAGTTGCATCTCATACACAAGACTATGTATATTAATACAAGATGGCCGCCATAATTCAAAATGGCCACCAGTCGAACCTAAAATCAAGATATCTTAGCTTCTAGATATCATATTTGAGCGATCTTAGTGTCTAGATTGGGGTTTTCTTAGATCAAGGAATACAAAGTCAGACATCATTATACTGTCAACTGATTTTTAGAGGTTTTTGATGTCATTTTGATCTCTATTGTTTAATATTTTGGAAAAAATGTGTTATATCATAGTTATATTTTAAGTAACTTCCTCCCAGAACGAGGTTATCATCCGCACACTGTTCTGAATTCACATGCTAACATGATATAAATTAAAACCATATACATCACATGTAATGACAACGGTAAAAGAGGTAAATAGACATATCATTTACGTTGTAATACGGCACTGTTATTTTGTAGAGTATGTAGAACTACTACCAAGGGGGTAAACATCATTTTTTCTGGAAAACTGACACGGTGTGTTGTAAAAGTTTGGGCACCTGAAATGATATCTACATATATTTAGGATCACAACCTAGGTGGACAACCTTGAAAATCGACTACTGGAAATTGGCAGGAAGCCAATAATGGCGGCCATTACCGAAAAACTTGAATTTGGCAATATCTCGGTCAAGATTTAAGAAAATTTGCTTTTAAATTTGTCTAGACCAATATTTTCAGGGTCAAAGATCAATATAAAATCAGTCCTGAAGTGCTGTTATGTCTTTTAAATATGTATACCAGTACACACAACTCTGCTTTTATGTTTTGGTCTTTTGGAAACAATGTTTCACATTGTATATTAATAATCACTTTTGATAAGAAAACGTCATGAACATTCATAACAATGATAGTGTTTATTGAACATAAACTTGATATAAAATAGGTATTAGCCCATTCAGTGATGTAACATTTGGTATTATAATCACTTCATAACATAGTCAGTCTAAGGAGTACTGGGATGGTTGCTAGTAGTAGTACTTTTCGCACCCACCTGGGGAGGGTCATTAGGGATCTGTCCCGTCTGTTGCATGTGTCACCGCATGGTACAGAATCACTAGTCTATAATGCTTATCCAAGGGAAGCTGCAGCCTACACATGGCTGGCTATAATATTGCGGTGGATTGCCAGCGGGGTAGCCTGTTTCCTCCACTCAATAGTGGTGCCAATGCAGCTCCTGCATCAGTGCAGGAACTGATGTTGGCCATGTTGGAGCCTCAACTACAGACAATAGTGCTTAGCATTAGGTCTCTCACGTGGGATGAATGGAGTTACACTCAACCATTGTGACTCCGAGGACTGTCCGACCGGAGGATAGCGGAGCTGTGCTAAAGGTCTTGCTGTTTCAGCATTAAATTGCATATCAAAACCCAAGTCTTCAATCGTCTGGGCATGTCTGAGGGTAAATCCCCTAAATATGCCCAGAACATTGGGCAGTAACCCACCATGCCCTACCACCCCACCCCACGTCATCATATGTACATGGGTCATCAATGGACTGCACTGTATTTATCGTACTACAATATCACTTAAATGACCATTAGTGCCGAGCGACGTTAAGCATTATTCTACGACAACTAGTAGTCAGCCTGAACTAGTAGTCGCTTAGGTTGCACACAACAAAATTGACTAACACTGAAAATAATACTATCAAAATAACCACTGTTTGCAGGGACTAGATATATATTGGACATGTTAGAGGATCATTGAATTTGGGTGTGGCTAACATTTTTTTTTTAAATGTATAGTGTTATAATTGTTATTCAATTATCATGATCATTTTCGATTAAGGTCTCAATGTGTTGTACACGGCTACCTGATCTCTGACAGTCATATTGTACATAGCAGGGGATTGTTTCTTTCTTACTCGAGCAGTTTTTGTTGCAACCCTTCTTGCAGCCACGTGAAATTGTATGTATCGTATGTGGTGGCATTGGTGGGTTTGTAGATTCACCTGGGATCAGTTTATTATTTTATACAACCGGTTCATAATCCTCATAAAACTTGATGAATCTGAGTAGTTGTATTATGTGTTTACAAGAAGCTACTTTGCCTGGTCTCACACATCTACCGTTATCAGGTTATACAATGTAGTTGCGTGCATGTTGCTTCCTGCAAACAATAGTTCCTTCGACAGTATTATTTTCACCGCTCTTGATTTTTGTTTCATGTAACTTTAGGCTAATTATGTTTTGAAGTGATTATTGGAACAAGTGGTGTAACACTACAAGGATTGATACTTATGTTAGCTTATATTCAATAAACTTAACACATCAAATGTTTTCTTATCAAACGTGACTAATCATATCTAGCGCAAAACATCAATTTCACACTATCAATGCATAGCTTTGTGTACTCAAAAAGATAGGTTCAGACAACTTTAAAAGCAAATTATTTTAAAAATTGACCGAGATATTGACAAATTCAAGTTTTTCGGCAATGGCCGCCATCATTGGCTTCATGTCAATTTCCAGTAGTCGATTTGCAAGGTTGTGCACCTAGGTTGTGATCCTAAATATATGTAGATATCATTTCAGGTGCCCAAACTTTTACAACAAGCTGTGTCAGTTTTCCAGAAAAAATGATGTTTACCCCCTGGGTAGTAGTTCTACACACTCTACAAAATAACAGTGCCGTAATATATTGTAAATGATTTGTCTATTTACCTCTTTTATCGCTGTCAAATATTTGTGATGCATATGGTTTTACTTTATATCATGTTAGCATGTGAATTCAGAACAGTGTGTGGATGATAACCTCGTTCTGGGAGGCAGTTATTCAAGTATAACTATGATACAACACAATTTTGCCAAAATATCAAACTATAGAGATCAAAAAGACATCATAAACCTCTAAAAAATCATTTGACAGTATAATGATGTCTGACATTGTATCCCTTGATCCTAAAAACCTAATCTAGACATTAAGATCGCCTAAATATGATATCTAGAAGCTAAGATATGTTGATTTTAGGTTCGGCTGGCGGCCATTTAGAATTATAGCGGCCATCTTGTATTATTAAATATTGTCTTGTGTATGAGATGCAACTCTCTGAAATTAAATATATATCATCAGACATTCAAATCATTATTTTATCCCCAAAAAAGTCAATTTGTGCACTTTTTGCTAAAACGTAAAGGTGGGATATTGCAGTTCAATGGTCAGGTGACCTATGACCTTCCAATGACCCCAAAAAAAAAATATTGTCGTCAAAATGGCATTATGGGATCTCAAAACCAGAACTTGGGGACAAAAAACACATTTCTAAGATTGCCGGGACTGTATTCATAGCCGATTACTTTTTTTGGCGTCCATTTTAGAAATATGCAAATTAGCTAATTAAATATGCAAAATCTCGAATGGTATCTGGCAGATTTGAAATCTACGGGAAAAAATACAATAGAAACCGTTGAGAAAAGTTTGACAGACATGTTTATTAGATTGGTTAGGATATATCCCTGTCTATAAATAGTGATCCTCAAATTTAGTGGACTTTTCAGGCCAGATTAAAACGTTTACAGTATTTATAATTATGCAAAAACTTTCTTTGCAGAATGTAGAGAGTGGGACCACATAGAGACTCATTGTCAATGAAATAGATTTGAAACATGAATACATCAACGTTGTGGATGGAATGGGAGAAAGCTATAGTTTTGGGGCAGGAGTTTTAAACTATCATCTAATAAACTGAAGAATTACAAAGACACTGTTTGTAAAAAAATATTCGACAGAAATGAAATAAAAAATAGAATGATATGAGTTGAATTACTGTCACCTTAGCAGAAGCCACGATTTGCTTGGCTGTCTTTCGAGGCATATGTTCTATACCACTAACCAAGGTCTCGGGATTTGCATGGGCCACAGCTTTCACAGACTTGTACCCAGCACAGTACAGCTGACGTGCCCTGCCCTGAAATGACAACACAGTCATGAGCTGCTGTTTTAATTCACATTGACAAATCTGAATGAGAAGATACATTCAATAAAATTATATAAATATACTTGTTAGCTGTATTTGTAATGTATTACTGAGACCTCGATGTTCACGCAATATCACTTAACTCAAGTGTTGACAGATCTCCGTGAACAAATCTAACACGTACCGGCATGCATGTCATTACACTTAAAACTCTCTTTTTACCATTTTCACAAATTGTCACCGTCCATAAATGGATTCACGTGGCTAAAAAATGAAGTTATTGCGCTTTCAAGTACCTGCACCACACCCGCCTGCCCATCGTTCCGGTCACTATCCACACAGCCTTAGGGTGCGGAAGTGTAAAAACGATCAAAAGCAGAAAGTGCACAATCAGTACTCTCTTCAGTAAATGTGAATCTTTTTGAAAATAACCTGAATAGGCAAAATGGCGGCTGAACTAAAACCTTTTCATTTCGAAAACTATATTAATATAAGAAGAAATGTATAAAATACAACATATTATGCATTTCTGATATAAGGTAATCATTCAAGCGGAATGATGACACAATTGGAAATGTGTCCCGCGAAATAGCGGAAACAAAAGCATCCCCTCTAGCATTAGGAAGACTTTTTGTTAAGCATGTAGTACATGTAATGGTAAAATACGTTAGGCAATAATGCAACACAAATTCGCTCTCAGCCCAAAATGAAAGAAATCCGGTTTTGACTGTTCCGCACGACTAAATTTCAGCTGTTCAAACATTTTTAAAATCTCAAAAGGACATCTTAATTTCTCCAGCAATTTGCCCCCCCCCCCCCCAACAAAAAAACTTTAAAAGTTTCAAAAAGATGAAGGGGTAACTGCAATTAAATTAGTTGTTGCTACTGCACAATATTTTTTTGTATTTGTGCCTTCCCCCCCCCCCCCCCAAAGAAAAATACACCAAAAACTGATCAATCCAAGGTCTGGCCTCTAGCTTGGATGTCAGCCCAAACTGGAAGAAATCTCTCATTCTCTTTTGACTGTATCGAAGGAAAACTTAATTTTAATAGCAAAAATCAATTTCGGACCTGACTGTTATTCGAGATCACCAAAAACTAATCAAGCTGAGAACATGCCTGCAACTTAAATTTACACAAATAAATTAAAATATGTCAATCGGTTTAGATGGTATCGTTGGACAAATGAATTTGGAAAAGTAAATTTCCCAGCCATAATACAGTACATTAGTGAAATAAAAAAAAACAATCTGCATAGAGGCTTAGAATCAATGGCGGAAAAAAACGAGGTGGCGTGGTGGACGGTCAATTCAAAAACAGTAAGCATCCACCTTAAAGGGTGATTTTTATTCAGCATGAAAATAGCCAAAGCCCATATAAATATACCAATGAAGTTAATATGAATCAGACACAGAGAAGCTTACAGTTTGGACACATGGTATTTCCATAAGAGGCTCCAACTCCGCTGTCACACAGTTTGAAAGCCGCTTCACAAAATTTGACATCAAGTCCTGGTATGCCCAAAATTCTTCAATCTCCTAAACAAAAATACCAGTAAGTTACTAATTATGTTTGACATGTTGTAGTAATATACACGACTTTGTAAATGATATTCCCCAGATTCAAGAATAAAAAATCAATTAAAATATAAATAATTTTAAAATTTTCTTTATTAATTTTGTATTTTTTTTTGTTTAATAAAAAAATTTGTCAGGTGCAGGCATTTCACTTTGTAGTAATCATTTGGCTATGATACAAGTTTTTCTGAGATACTGAACAAAAACAAATAACTGCGGCAGTGTGTAATACATGCTCCGGCGAGGGTTGCTTAATTATACTTATCTCCGCCATTAATTATGTTTTGAGTTTTTGCGCCCACAAATAATTAATAAGTAGACTTGTGGTGGCCATTATGAATTTGAGTAAAACCCTGAAAATATCACCTGCACATCTCAATATCGTGGAGAATGTGACTGTAAAATTTGAATAATAAATCAGAATAATTTCTTACTTTTACAGGTAAGTTTTTGAGTTTTCGCGCCCACAAAAAAAAATGAAGTTGATTCGTGGCACCGGTAGAATCTTTAAAAATTTGCTCGTATATCTCCAATGCAGCTGAGACGTAAGTAATAATTTACAAGTGCTCAGTAGATTGAACATCATGAAAATTAAACTGTAGCGATTTTGGAGATATCAGGGTGACAAAAATTCTTCTCCGTGACCAGTGACTAGCAAGCATTATTCACTGCACTTAAACATAAAACACCATGTTTAAAAAAATATAGATCAAGAAGTGTGCCGAACAAAAAAGGTGGTTTAGAATTATTCTTGATAGAAAAGACACATTTTGGATATCTTGTGATCTCAGAAATACTATAGCCTTGGAATTTGAATCATGGAGGTCCCATAAGTCTGCTGCTGTGATACAATCATGTACATGTAGTAAGTAAATAAGTAAGCTTTACTTCAAAAGCAAATAATGTTTAAGGTCAAATATTTGAAGGAAAATGTCTGCAAGATTGGATGTTTAAGATACACAGAACTCAATTAGCGGAAAAATGTACATACCATGCAGAAATGCATAACACAAGATGCAAATGAAGCAGCACCATTGAGCAGTTGTTGAAGATAGCCTCGTGGCATGACAAATCTTGCTGCAACCTGCCATATACTGTTTTGACGCCACAATCGGTACAACACTAATGTCAGGTAGAAGCGATTTACAACAAACTCATCAACTGGCTGAAAAGAAAATATTGTGTCATGTTGTATATAGAATACAGTGTACATACAATTAATTAGTATCATATGTTGCGATATTCCCATGTAATAAAAGGTCATTCAGATTGATGCAACCAATTCATGTGTCAAAAATTTATGACAGTGGGTAGGCCAATACTGTTTGTTGTTACAGCTTCTCATTAAAGTGTAAATTACAGACTCAACCAACACAATAATTTTTGTAGGCATCTTCATTAAATCTATTATCTGTAACTTTTTTGACAGATGATCTAAGATTATAGACAGGGATATATCCTAACCAATCTAATAAACATGTCTGTCAAACTTTTCTCAACGGTTTCTATTGTATTTTTTCCCGTAGATTTCAAATCTGCCAGACACCATTCGAGATTTTGCATATTTAATTAGCTAATTTGCATATTTCTAAAATGGCCGCTGAAAAAAAAGTAATCGGCTATCAATACAGTTCCGGCAATCCTAGAAATGTTTTTTTGCCCTAAGTTCGACTTTTGAGAACCCATAATGCAATTCTGACGACAATAATAATTTTAGGGTCATTGGAAGGTCATAGGTCACGTGACCATTGAAATACAATATCCAACATTCACGTTTTAGCAAAAAGTGCACAACTTGACCTTTTTTGGATAAAATGATGATTTGAATGCCTGATAATATATATTTAATTTCAGAGAGTTACATCTTATAAACAACACTATATTTATTAATACAAGATGGCCGCCATAATTTAAAATGGCCGCCAGCCGAATCCAAAATCAAGATAGCATAGTTTCTGGATATTATATCTAAGCGATCTTAGTGTCTTGATTAAGGTTTTTTGGACCAAGGAATACAATGCTAAACATCATTATACTGTCAAATGATTTTTTAGCGGTTTTTGAAGTGTTTTTGATCTCTATAGTTCGATATTTTGGCAAAATTGTGTGATCCTATGTGCACAACCTTGCAAATCGACTACTGGAAATTGACAGGAGGCCAATAATGGCGGCCATTACTGAGAAACCTTAATTTGTCAATATCTCGGTCAATATTTAAGATAATTTGCTTTTAAAGTTGTCTAAACCTATCTTTTAGGCTCAAGGATCAATATAGAGCAAACCCTGAAGTGATTTTATGTCTTCTTAACAAGATAGTACACAAAGCCATGCATTTGATAGTGTGAAATTAATGTTTTGCGCTAGATATTATTAATCTCGTTTGATAAGAAAACATTTGATGTGATAACAATGGTAAGTTTATTGAATATAAGCTAACATAAGTATTAATCCTTGTTGTGTTACATCACTTGTTACAATAATCACTTCAAAACATAATTAGCCTAATGTTACATGAAACAAAAATTAAGAGCGCTGAAAATAATACTGTCGAAGGAACTAGTGTTTGCAGGAAGCAACATGCACACAACTACATTGTATATCGATTATAAGATTATTGAAAGTGAGTGTGCTTAAAAAGTATGTGATGTCGTTATGCTATTTAATTATAAGGATTATGTGTTGTGTTGTGCAAAGCTGCATTTGCTAGGGGATCACCGACAGTCACATCATAATTAGCAGGGATTTCACTTTTCTCACACTAGCAGTTCTTGTTGCAACCCTTCTTGCAGGGATGAAATTTTGTGAATCATATGTGGTGGCGACGGTGGGTTTGTATATGTAGACTGAACAGGAATCAGCTTGCTATTTTCTACAACCCATCCATAGTCCTAAGGCATGAGGATGGCTTGGCTGCATGCTTTATATGCTGTTGGAAAGCATTTTCATTGGGTGGCAACAACTTCAGCAGTGTTGACCTTTTAATATTATTTAAGAACGTTTTGTCTCTGAGCGTATCTATATCGCAGCCTTCTCTTGTCGAAATATGAGTTCACAAAAAGCTGCTGTGACTGGTCACACACATATATTACGATTTCAATGGGAGCACCATCATCAGCAAAGTCTACCAGTGCAGTTATATCATTCAGTCAACTTCAACATGCCAGTAGAGAATGAATAACCGATGGTATCTCGTCCGTTGATAATGTGAATAAATGACAGTGCCCTAAAGTTTGCATGACCCATTGCAGCGGCAAAACTCGTGAATGGATAGCTGTCTTGAGATGAACGACCAATCACCAAATATACAATGCAATGTATGTGACTGTAATTAGTACACTCTGTTTAATCCACCACCTAAGTGAAATTTAGTTGAACAATGGAAGGATCACTTTGTTCCTCCTGGTACCATGTCTGACATAGGAAAGCAAGAAAGGGAGTCTTGTTGGAAAAACTCTTGAAAACCACTTGGATCGCTCCCTGTTAGCTATTTTGCTATGTTCAGCAGAGCTTCTTGTCTTGATGTGAAAGAAATGGTGTCCAAAGCTGCCATTACTTTGAAGATCATAATTATAGGAAGCTCTTGTCACCCGTGAATGACTAGACTGAGAACCAGAAAACAAAATAGTATATAAGCAAAATTGATTCGTCTGACAAGAGTAATGACATTTCTACTCTTCGGCAAATAACACACAATAAATAAGTGGTGGAGACATTAACATTAATAACTTTATTGGTGATCATGAATGTAGCAATATGTCTCTATCATTGTTCGCAGAAAACGGAAATAGCATGATAGCTGATGATGCCATGGTGCTAACATTGAAATAACGGTAGATGTGTATGACCAGGCAAAGTAGCTTCTTGTGAACACATAATCCAACTTCGAAGGCTGTGATATAGCTATATATACTATGATTCATCAAGTTTTATAATAACAAATCACTGCTGAAATTACTGCCACCCTCTTGCTTTAGAACATCATCTAAAGCGGGCAGCATTGGCAACAGCACTTGACAAGTCAGCTTACATCGCCAAGCTTACCTGCAAGCCTGACGACTATGGACGGGTTGTATACAATGATAAACTGATCCCAGGTAAATCTACAAATCCACCACACACAATGACACGTGGCTGCAAGAAGGGTTGCAACAAAAACTGCTCGAGTAAGAGAAGAAAAATCCCCTGCTTTGTAGAAGACTGTCAGATATATCTAAGCAAAGGTAGCTGCGTACAACACCTTGAGACCTTGATGACGTGAGCGTGGGGTGATAGGGCATAGTGGGTTACTGCCCGATGTTCTGGGCATGTCTAGGGGATTTACCCTCAGACATGCCCAGACGATCAAAGACTTAGGTTTGGATATGCAATTTAATGCTGGAACACGGAGGCCTTTAGCACAGCTCCGCTATCCTCTGGTCGGATAGTCCTCAAGAGTCACAATAGTTGAGGGTAACTCCATTCATCCCACATAAGAGACCTAATGTCGAACACTATTGCCTGTAGTTTAGGCTCTAGCATGGCCAACATCAGCTAGTGCCTGTACTGATGCGGGAGCTGCATTGGCACCACTATTGAGTGGAGGAAACAGGCTACCCCGCTGGCAATCCACCACAATATTATAGCCAGCCACGTGTAGGCTGCATCTTCCCCAACATGCAACAGACGGGACAGATCCCAAATGACCCTCCCCAGGTGGGTGCGAAAAGTACTACTACTAGCAATCATCCCAGTACCTCTCACACTGACTATGTTATGAAGTGATTATAATACCAAATGCTATATCACTGCAAGGGCTAATACTTATCCTATTATCAAGTTTTTGCTTAATAAACATTATCATTGTTATGACATCGAACGCTCATGATGTTTTCTTATCAAAAGTGGTTATTAATATACAGTGTGAAACATTATTTTCAAAACATAAAATCAGAGTTGTGTGTATATAGGCCTACTGGCATACATATTTACAAGACATAATAACATCACTTCAGGACTGGTTTTATATTGATCTTTGACCCTGAAAATATTGGTCTAGATAACTTTAAAAGCAAATTATCTTAAATATTGACCAAGATATTGACAAATTCAAGTTTTTCGGTAATGGCCGCCATTATTGGCTTCCTGCCAATTTCCAATAGTAGATTTGCAAGGTTGTGCACCGAGGTTGTGATCCTAAATATATGTAGATATCATTTCAGGTGCCCAAACTTTTACAACACGCCGTGTCAGTTTTCCAGAAAAAATGATGTTTACCCCTTGGGTAGTACTTCTGGGTAGTAGTTCTACATACACTACAAAATAACAGTGCCGTATTATAATGTAAATGATATGTTTATTTATCTCTTTTATCGCTGTCATATACATGTAATGTATATGGTTTTACTTTAGATCATGTTAGCATGTGAATTCAGAACAGTGTGCGGATGATAACCTCATTCTGGGAGGAAGTTATTCAAATATAACCATGATATAACACAATTTTGCCAAAATATCAAACTATAGAGATCAAAAAGTAAGTAAGTAAGTAAAATATTTTCTTTACTTCACTTTTCGGCCAGTATGGCCATTTAAGTGAAAATTCCAGGTATTACAATATCCCATATTGTATAATTAAAGTAGTAAAGGAAAGACAAAGCTAATAAAAGCATGTTCGTACTAAAATATAGTTTAAAGTGTTTGATATGATAATATGACGATGCTCCTGGCACCTATATGTAACGAGTCTGATGACATGTTGTAGCACCTGCACTACAACACAGTTTAATGGGTATAAAAATATCAGTATAAATAATGTAAAATATGCAGTGATTATAAAATGAACGACTTTTCAAGTCACTATATCTCCATAAAATTGGTGTGATTTTGTAAAAACTACAAGTCTAAGTCAAAACAGTGTCATTGTCAAAACAAATATATAATATATACTATAATACTATATACTATAATCAAAAAAGTAAACCCATTTAGACATAAATATGAATGCCATAAACAATGAACAGAGAAACCATTAAGTAAGTAAGTAAATGTCTTCTTTACTTCACTTTTCGGCCAGTATGGCCAGAGAAATCATGAAACCACAAAAAAATCTCAAAAATTAAAGACTTACAGTGCCCCCACAGTTGGTAATAAGGTCTGTGATATTGGAGGACATCACAGAGCGATCACAAACCGTGAGGACACCGTAAGTCACCACAGGCTAATTGTACGGCAATGGCTTCTCTATGACATGCTGCATTATCTGCCAGGATGCCACAGAGAAACCTTTAAAACAATAAAGTGAAAAAAAATTATATGGCACTGGTTTCTTTTGGACATCCCGTCCATCGCCAGGATGCCAAAGAGAAACCACTGCAAACACAAAAAAAAAAAAATCATAGAGGAACTATGAGTAGACCTACAATGCCCCCACAGCTGGGGATCGGGTCTGTCATCGAGAACTAGCATGACAGAGCGATCACAATCCGTGAGAGCACTGTAAGGCACCACAAGTACAATGAAAAAATATTCAAAATATATAAATATGAATATACAAAGAATATATAAAGAAACTGAAAACTATTCGAAAATAAACACAACAACCTCAGTGAAAAACCCCAAACCACCGGAAAGCAAACACAAAAAAACTTCGTCAAAAAATAGAAAAACCTGGTTCGATGAAGGTTTGGGTGTGCTTGGCCTTCTAAGAAGTTGCCCAGGGGGGACCACGCGGAGGTGACACCCTTCCCCCCCTATAGAGATCAAAAAGACATCAGAAATCATTTGAAAGTTTAATGATGTCTGACATTGTATTCCTTGATCCACAAAACCCCTAGACACTAAGATGGCATAATATGATATCTAGAAGCTCAGATATCTTGATTTTAGGTTCGGCTGGCGGCCATTTTGAATTATGGCGGCCATCTTGTATTAATAAATATAGTCTTGTGTATGAGATGTAACTCTCTGAAATTAAATATATAATATCAGGCATTTTAATTATCATTTTATCCCCAAAAAGTCCATTTGTGCACTTTTTGCTAAAACGTAAAGGTGGGATATTGTATTTCAATGGTCACGTGACCTATGACCTTCCAATGACCCTAAAAATACCATCGTCGTCAAAATGACATTATGGGATCTTAAAACCTGAACTTAGGGCCAAAAAACACATTTCTATGATTGCCATGACTGTATTAATAGCCGATTACTTTTTTTGGCAGCCATTTTGGAAATATTCAAATTAGCTAATTAAATATGCAAAATCTCGAATGGTATCTGGCAGATTTGAAATCTCTGGGAAAATACATAATAGAAACCGTTGAGACAAGTTTGACAGACATGTTTATTAGATTGGGTAGGATATATCCCTGTCTATTAAACAAGATTTTGAAGAGACAAAGCTGTTACAAACAAATATTTTTATTTCAATTGATAACTACTATGTACTTTGGGGTGGTGCAAATTTGTCGCAAAACACTTGTTCATTTAGGTGACATTTAAATAATACTAAAACAATCTTTTACAAACCACTTAAATTTTTCACACATACATATACAGTATTTATCTTATATTTTCTGGTATTGGAAAACTTATTTTAACCCATTGAATCACACAAATTTATTTTCTGTATTGTTTTTGTTTAAAGGTACAAAATTTCACTCTAGACTCTAACTACTTTGTTTGTTTAACTTATAAAATTAAATTAAAATTACATTACGAATTCTTTGTCCAGATGCCTTTCTTGCAATAAAACCTTCTGTGACTCCAATAATCTCTGCCACTTTCCGCTCCCCCTCATCTAGGTACCCTAGCTACAAAAGAAACAAAGATGTATAAATCAGAGATATCCTTAACCAAGCAAACAAAAGATGTTTACCCAGTGGTGGTCTATCGTTAGAACACCGTGAGGAGTTTAGCCGTTTCAGCGCGGAGACACTCGGAGGATCAGCTGATCCCCACACTGAAATAATTAAAATATTTATAATGGCCGTAGACCCAGAACATAGGTATTTAAATGCTTTTTAAAATAACTAACCAAGACTATTATGATTTCAAATTGAAAAAAACCCCTTTAGTTTTCAGGGTTTAAACAAAAATAATTCAGCGTTCTAAGGGTTAATATAGCTCACCTTGAAACGGACACAGCCTACACATACTGTTGTGTAGGCACGCATAATTTTGTATGCTGTTTTAAACATGTAAAAATTATAATGCTCCTCAAAATATTGACAACTATGAGGCATTATTATCCAGCATTTTGTTGATCTACCAGCGCGCTTAAACAAACAGGTAATCTAGTATTCTGCATGTTCTGTATCACCGGATATGAAATATTTGCTTAATATTTTATACACATTTACTTGAAAAATGATCACACATTAGGCTTATTTGCTGTACAGGTATTACACTATTAAATTATGACTATAATTGGGTGGTCATATAATGTTAACCCTTAGGGCACTGATTTCGACTGCAGTAGACATTCTGTGTTTTTATTAGTACAGGTCTGTATAACCCTTGATAACAAGCTGTTCACAGTAAAATATGCCTTCAATCTTGAAACACAGATACATATTGGGATCTAAATTTCACCAATAACATCAACTTTAAAGTCACATGAAGCTGTGTATCGCGTCATGTGCCTGAAAATTTAAAAGCTCAGCGATACAAGGGTTGAAATAATATACATCAATAACCCAACCAAAAAACCACAACAATCATTTTTTTCAGAGCCAAAGAAATGGCTTCCTAAAAATAGTAGAGCTTTCACCAGTATATTTTGTCACTATCACAGAGTTACCATGGTATCAATCAGTCATTCTATAATATAAAAAATGGGAAATACTGAAAAAGCTCTTGTACAAACAAGTCTCTCATATTTCCAAAATATCAGCATGGTTTTATACTGAACATTATGAGAAATGTACTTTTTATTGTGTAACACAGGACAAGGATTGAAATAAGGCCATTTCTCCAGTCTGGTACTACCAAAAAATGTGCAGGAATGGTAAAAAAATTTACTAGCCATTCCGATGAACTGGCAAATTTTAGGCCATCCTAGTACAAAGGCCATTTTTAGGAATGACAGTTTTTACTCAGGAATGGCAGTTTCCTTGACTTGCCAGTCCTGTGGATAAGCAAACCCCCAACGTTTAATTCTACCCCTGCAGGATATTTTATCATTTGACATAAATGCTCTAGCTAGAATACAAGGTTTCCAAGATGACAAGCAAACCGGAGGAAAAACATGTTGGAAATATGTTATTCATGGTTCCAAGAATCAATAAGATTGAAACTTATGACGTATTGACTTGCTACAGCAAGCGTTAGTATGTGATGAGGCTTGTCGAAGCAAGCCAAACATTCAAAAGTTTCAAAACAATTGTTACCAAGTTAATACAATTCACTACTGTCTTAAAGGAAAAACAGTTGGCCATTTTAGATACCATATCTGAAAAGGGTGTATCCTTTTGTGAAAACTTACACATTGCTTTATTGTGAGTCAGGTTGCCAGTTTGCCAATATAAATTAATATTTAATAGTTATATAGACTGGGCTTTGTGAGATATATAATAATAAAACATCAAAAATACAAAAAGCACTAAGACAATTATTAAAAAAAAACTAATTTAGATATAAAGAGAATGCTAAGAACAATTATGCCGATTCAACCATTTTATTTTCCAGGATGTATGCTGACAATGAGACTGTTAAGTTGAAACTTTATCAAAACAGCAAGGATAATCAGCACATGCGAACTCAATTTAATCTACCAATATAAAAAACAAACAAGAACATACAGTATTTTGATATTGTTTGTTTCATTGGAGGAAATGACTGAAATGTGGCAATACAGTAAAACCTGCTATCAACGGCCACCCTAAATGTTAGCCAAAAGAGGCCGTTGGGAGGGGTTGGCAGCTCAGAGGAATTTAGAGGAAGGGGGGTTCAAAAAAGATTTTAAAAAATTATAAAAAAAAAAAAATTGAAGTCAGGGGTCATTTTCAACTGTCGTAATGTGTCAAAAGATACAACTATTTACTGTTTTCAAAACACTGAATTATTCAAATAACAATATCTATTTGTATATATTTATACAGGAAAAAATATTTATGCTTTGATTTCTATTAAAATAACGCGGATGGAAGGGGATTAAAAACGGACCCTTTATCTCTAAGATAATGTGATTTTCCGCCATTTTTTGTGTTCTTGGTCAAAGTGGGCATGACTATTAGCTGAATAAATCAAAATCCGAAGTCCCCTCTGCATGCTCTGTCCAAAATATGACACCCTCTACTCTTAATTTCTAACTATTAAGTAGCCCTACTCTAGACTACACATTAGAATTATTTGACTTTGTTAATTAATATAATATAGCTGGTGTTTGATCTATGCCTATTCTATTGTTATTAGACCTAATTACAAGTGGCCGCTCTGCTATGCTGAGTGAAATTCTTGCCGCTACATATTGTATATATATTCACCAGGTGGCGTTGTAGTAAGAATTTGTAGCGTGTAAATCTGTGAATTAGATTGACTGTTGCCGGAACGGGAGTAATCTCGAATCTACAAGTTTTTTCGAGGATTGTAAAAATTGTAACACATTGTGGCCTATATACCAGGTTAAAAATGGATTTTCGGCCAAAAAAAACTGGCTGGTGGCCGGGTTTCGTGGCGACCGTACATCGGAGAGTCCTAAATAACACTGAAAATGTGATCGGGAAATTGGTTTTGTGACCGTAAGTTGCGGTCGACTGGCCATAGTGGTGACCGCGGGACAGAGTTTCACTGTTATGCAAACCAGATAAAACAGGGATATGTATTATATAGACATTATTTTTTCAGAAATAGTGGTCCAAAGCCATTTTTGTCGCTCTCAAAAACTTTTCAAGAAAATGTTTGGATTTAAAATCTCTACCTTCTACAAATTATGCTTAATTACATGGCTCATATCAAATATTTTGAATAAAATTAATTCAATAGAAGTTGCCACTAATCTTCAGTTTTTTGTTAGTTTTAAAGGGTCATGACGTAGACATACATATTTGTTAAAGAACTCTATATCTCAAATGTTAACCCTTATCCCGTGGAGTTATTCTTTTCAAATTTTCACCCACTTGAAATTGTGTCTCGCTACCGTGACACACAACTTCAAATAGATGAAAATTAATCATAATTGGTTTAATTTGAGACCAAACATTTGCAAATTTTGATGTTTAAACATTAATTTCATTCCCAATGGCTTATTCAACCTTCCAATTAAATATACTGTATTAACAATAACAGCGCAGGGACAGTCTTTATATAATAGAATCTGCTGTCTAGAGACGTCAAATTCTGACCTGTAAAGACGATCCCCGCACTAAGAGTAAACATATTTCTAATGGCTGTAGACCTATAACATAGGTATCCAAATGAAGCGGAAAAAGCAAACTAAGACATTTATGATGATTTCAAATTAGAAAAAACCCTTTGGTCTCCATGATTTGTACAAAATTAATTTAGCGTTGTAAGGGTTAAACTCAACATGTTAAAAACGACCATAGTGGTGCTTAATGGTGTAAGGGTAAATTTAAAATTACAGCTCACCTGGATGGTCATACTATATCACTAAGTACATGTACTTAGCCAAAAGGCAGTATCTGCTTACTTGTAAAGTAAGCAGATACTGCCTTTTGGCTTTGCACGGCAGTACTGGGTTAACCATTAATTCACACTCCACTTTATCTCACCTCATCCAGATATGTCATCCAGTTTGGTCTGACGTCCTGTACCAGATCGTATGGAGTGACCAAATAAAGCAGATGCAGGTAGTTCCTCACAACTAGTGACTGCTGGGCATTAGACAGGTCCTTATACAGCTGCTGACCACGAATGTAGTCAATGGGACCTGCGTAGTTAACACTTTAATAAAACACATATTACCGAGCATTTTAATGTTATCCATGGGGAATAAAGGGAATTTAACCTCCACACTGCCGTTTAATATAAATTTGGAGCTTCTGCATATGTACTCAGTAATTTGTGGTAGTTTTTTAGGGGGGGGGGGGGGGTGGTATTCACTGGGTGCATAGCAGACAGGGCTGAGGCAAAGTGGATGTGATATAGAAGTCATCCATAGGGGTGCAGTTTTCTACAGTAAGTGTACACTGCACAGTGTATTACATTGCATAAGTTGCATTAGGCAACAAAATAAAATTGTAAAATTTATATTATAATTATTATATTAATATTCAAAATTACGGGTAGAGAAAATATAATCCTCATACATTAATTAAAGGAAGGTTAAATACAGCTAATAAGTTGATTACCCTGGTAAATTGAATGACTCCATACACATGAATAACAAGTGATGATATGAAAACAGGCAAATCACATAATACGCTTACTTCTTGGCCCTTTCAAGCCTGAATTTACCATTGTCATCCTCATCTACTACAAGCCGCGACTTGTAGTGGATGAAGATGATTTGAAGTACGTGGGAAATTAAAGATAATTGCCATGTATTGGTATAACAGTTTCAAGGAAATTTTCTTTTTAAGTTTTCAGGGATGTAAAATGATGCTTTAATGCATCGTGAGGTTTTAAAGGGTTAATTCTCACCTCGAAAAACTGCATTGCCCAGTCGAGTGACTTCCAGAGTAGGTAGTTCACTGTTGCTAGCTGTTTTTTGACAAAGAAGATTGAGCTCCAGTAGACGTTGTAACGCTGTTTCAACAAGTGTCTTTATGTCCAATTTTAGTTCAAGTTGTTGAACATAGCACAATGTGTTCTCCATAAAATCCATTACAGACTGGCTGTTTAGAGTGATCTGTGGTATGATTTCAGATGCAGGTGTACATTAATACTGATATTTTAACTCTAAGCGCTAAATTAAACAATTTAAATTTTCACCCACTTCAGTTTGTCTCGCTACAGAGTCAAACAACTGAAGTGGGTGAATCTTTATTTATTTATTTAAACACCCATTTCATTCCCAATACTGATTTAACCTGCTAATACAACTTATCAAAAACAATAGTGGCGCTTAGCCCTCACGATGCATTAAAGCATCATTTTACATCCTGAAAACAGACTTAATTTTCCTACAACCAAGGGTGTTAGAATGAATATTTCCATGAATCTGTCTTACCATTACATGGCAATTTTCTTCACTTTTTCAAAACATCAAATTATCTTCATCCACTACAAGGCGAGAATTGTGACAGCAATTCGCGGCTTCTAGAGGATGAAGATGACAATGTAAAGTCAGGCTTGAAAGGGTTAATTAACACATGAATATAAATCTATCTTAAATTTGGAAGACTTCTGAAATGTCAATAAAATGTAATAAACAGAAAGTTTAACTTCATATAATAAAAATTAATTATGAGCATTCACCTTTAAGCCTATAATGGTCAGCAGGAGACTACACAAGCCTTTATTCCCCTCGTACAGCAGACTGCTACCACAGTAATCACATGGCCCGCTTATCAAATCTTTCAGCTGGTAAAAAAAAAAACATATTAAAAAAAAATCTTTAAACAAGCAGAATTTTTCATACATATAATGTAACAAAGAGGTTAAACAAATTTGATGTAGAAACTAACTTTTGCTTTGTCTTTTTTCTGCATAATTAAAATACTCTCCCCGCTGGTATCAAGTCCTGCTCTGCCAGCTCTACCGATCATCTGTTTGTACTGACTTCTTGAGAGAAAACTCATGCCAATATGTGGAGATCTTAAAATCACCCTGAAAAATTGCTTCAATAAAATTGGGATGCCTTATGAATAAACCACATTTCGCGGGGTATGGTACACAATATTTGAAAAAAAAATATATATATATATGTATAGTACACACCGGTATGGAGGTCAGTACATATAAGTTGCTTGGCGAGGTGTGTATTATGTCTGAGCTACTAAGTCATTAAAACTATGTTCGAAACACAAAATTAATCTCCCAGTGAAAATTAAGTAAAAATACGTAACAATTTTATTATTAGATGTGATGCATAGAAATTATGACCAACATAAGAATAATATTTCAACTATCATCAGATTCCCTTGTATCGCAAGTTTTTTGCCGATTTCTCAGTTATTTCTCAACCGATTTTGATGAAATTTAGCAAGGACTATATTTGAGTGACGCGGGACTACTGTCGAATTTTCATCAAGAAATATTATATAGTTCAAAAGTTAGACCATTTGTAATAAATTTGTAATTACGACGTCCCTCTATAAACCCATTAAACTTTATAAACCCATTAAAATTTAGCCCTTAATTACATTACATGCCAGATAGTCTAACTCTTTAGCCATACACTGTAAAATATTTTCTGATGAAAATTTCACGGTAGTCGCCGCGTGACCCGAAAATAGTTCTTGCAAAACTTCATGAAAAGCGTTTGAGAATTGACGGGGAAATCGGCGATATGTGATAATCTGACGGCGGGTATAACTGAGTACAGTATCATCTTTATTTGTGTTATGCAATATAATGGATGGTTGTCTGAATCAAGCACATAGATAATCAATCTTCCCTACAGCAAGGTTACACTTCTCTGAGGTCAAAAACAGGCAAAAAAAGAAGTGTACTAGACACTGCAAATTACATGTATTAGTCTAAAGCACAATACATGCATGTTTGTAATATCAAATGCATAAAAAATTGTATCCATGGATAAACAATCACAATTCGAAATTTTTATGGTAGGACAACAAATTTAAATGGGAGGACAATTAATGAGAAAGGTGCATCAAAGCAGATGAGAATGCCATTTGGTGAAATGGCGAAATCCTTCATTTTGCAATGATGAACATATATACGGATTATCAGACTACATAATGCTCCCGAACGCAAGCTGTCTGAGACATATAAATATACCTAGCCAAGTATGAAATTCAAGTTTTTTGTCAAGGCTTTACAATGCTGAAATTCCCATTTTAATGCCACTAAAAGCTTTTTTTATAATGTGTATTATTAGACTGACCATCGGCAGGCCATGTATCATAATTTGTCATACATTGAGTGGTCATACATCATCATGTACATTGCAATGCTGCCAGGATATATATACATGTACGGTTCTCGCAGCACTAGGGTTAAGACCAAAAATTCATTATTTTGATTTTCAATGTTTTTCAAGGCCTTGAAAATAAACTGTTAAATTTAAAAAGAAAGCTTTTCAAGGCAGGGTACAAACCCTATATAAAACAAGTTCACCAACCGTTTCGCTGGTAAGTTGACGCCAGCAGCGAGTGTTGAGGTACATGTGAGCAGACACAGAGTACCCTCACTGTAACCTTCCTCTATCAACCTGCGCTCATCCATTGTCAGTCCACTGTGATGGTATGCCAAGCCAAATGGAACAATAGCTTGAAGTACTGGACACAACTGGCCACCTCCATCAGTCTGTAATGCTGCTAACAATGCATCCCTCTCCTTCCTTTTTATTTCTAACAATTGACTGTATCACATAAATGGAACACAAGGTAACTTTTACACTGTTGCATAACATTAGCACAGGTTATCGGGCTTAGAAGCCATTTTGATTTCCATGACCTGGTGACTTTGAAATTATGTCAATGTCACTGAATGGCAAACTTGACCTTCAGATTAGTGTCATGCACATGAGGTGAAAAAATTAAGGCTCTAAGTGAAGGCGTTATAAGTTATCAGGCTTACAAGCCATTTGGTTCCCGTGAGCTGGTGACCTTGAAATTAGGTCAAGATTACTGAATGTCGAGCATGACCTCCAGATGAGTGGCATGCACATAATGTAACAAAATAAAGGCCCTAAGTCAAGGCGTTATAAGGTGATCACGCTTACAAGTATCTGCACCGCCCGCCCGACTGCCTCTGGTGATCACTATACCCCACAGCCTTAATGGCTAGGGGGTAAAAACCGTTATATTTAAAAAAGAATTGCATCAGTTAGACAAAAGACGCAGATAACAAGAAACTATCATTTTTTTATAAAAATCGTTTTAGTTTATTTTAAGAGTTCATTGGATGATCTGACAGATCATAGTTGCCCACAGGTATAACTGAGTACAGTATCATCTTTATGAATTTGTGTTATGCAATATAATGGATGGTTGTCTGAATCAAACACATAGATAATCAATCTTCCCCACAGCAAGGTTACGAAGTCAAAAACAGGCAAAAAAAGAAGTGTACTAGACACTGCAAATTACATGTACGTGTATTACTCTAAAGGACAATACATGCATGTTTAGTAATATCAAATGCATAAAAAATTGCATCCATGAATAAACAATGACAATTCGAAACTTTTATGGTAGGACAATAAATTTAAATGGGAGGACAATTAATAAGAAAGGTGCATCAAAGCAGATGAGCATGCCAATGGTGAAATGGCGAATATTTTAAGACCTCCAGATGAGTGGCATGAACATAATGTAACAAAATGAAGGCCCTAAGTCAAGGCGTTATAAAGTTATCACGCTTACAAGTATCTGCACCGCCCGCCCGACAGCCTCTGGTGATCACTATACCCCACAGCCTTAATGGCTAGGGGGTGAAAACCGTTATATTTAAAAAAAATTGCATCAGTTAGACAAAAGACGCAGATAACAAGAAACTATCATTTTTTTATAAAAATCGTTTTTGTTTATTTTAAGAGTTTATTGGATGATCTGACAGATCATAGTTGCCAACGACAGGCAGAGCTGGGAGGCTTTAGACATAGCAGTGTAAGGGTTAATGTTATCAATGATTGTAATAGTGAGCTGCTTTATTTGACTGTTGTAGTATTGATAATCTGGAAAATGTTATTACTTAAGTTAATATTTTTCAAAAATCTCAATCGGACTGGCCTGCAGAATCAATTGACAGAACTTGAGAAGGGAATAATTTTTCAACATATATTGAAAAAATTTCCAAAATAATGTTGCAAACATAAGGCAATATAATCTATTTTAACAAATTTGAAATCACTATTGAGTGAAAGTGAATATATCACCTCCTGCATATTATGGCAATACCGCGAGAAGAGGAAGACCAAAGTGAGGATTATAATAGTCTATACTAAACTCTGACTACATTACTTTTAAAAAATAACGGATTTAGACATAATAGGGAGTAAAATACCTTGGGAGAAATTTGCACAGTAGCTGTGCGACATTCTCACAGTTTTTCTTGGAAGGGCAGAAAACGAGACATGAATGATCAGGGATAACTTCTGTCACCAGCGTCACCAGCTGATCAGGATCTGCTTGCTTCTGGGCACCAATATTCTGTGAAAAATATTGCGAATACATAATTGACATTTATTGTCTTCATGCCACAAAATTTGATAAGGCATAGAAATGTACTGCTATTTATTTTTTTAATTTGTTTGCTTAGGTTTGCAATTAATAGCCACCTGGCATAGATGATGGGAACAGACCAACCACAGACCAGAAAATGTGCAAAATTGTCAGATGGCGGCTGAAATTGAGGCTCAGGATTTCCTGGAGGCTTTTTTTTTTTTGGGGGGGGGGGAGCCTCCCACCCAAAAATTTGGTACCGCCCCCCCCCCCCCCAGAAAAAAACAACATGCTTTTAACTGTCCTCATTTACTCCCCCCCTTCCCCCTAAACTTCATAAAGTCCTCCCGAAACCTCTTCAGCCGGCAGGAAACCCTGAGGCGCCAAAACCCCAGATAGCGGCGATTATTGTTGGGAAACTAACAATCTGAGAAGTGTCTGTGATTAAGCGAGCGCCATTGCGCTAGGAGTGAAAAAGAATAGCATACTGAAACTATGGGATTACCTTTGTGGAGATTACTCTATCATATACAATCTGTTCATCTTTGTTAAGTTGTTTGTGATCAATCCTGAAAACGGTATCATCCATTTTAAGGTGTTCAGTCAGTTCCACCTGAAATTGGATACCAGTATGTAATTTCAGTAAAAGAGCAAAACAGTAAATATAACTATTAGCAACTGGCTGTGAATATTTTGAGAATACAATTGGTCACAACCGTCACTCAATAATATCTACTTTATGAAAGTTAAGTGTATGACCAGATGGAACAGAGTTACTGAGGGGGTCGCTGTTGCGATAATAGGCTGTAGTTGGCGATGAAACAGTGCCCTGGCTAGTAAATAATGAAAAAATATCAGTCTATTAAACAGTGAATAAAACAAGACAGTCAGTCCAGACTTGATCAGACTTAATGTTTTTTTTTTGGAATCGACATCCGGTGGTACAATGGGCTCGTGTTTTTTTACATATTCTATATGCATACAGACAATCTTATAATGAAAAACTTTGAATGACAAAATAAAATAGACTAACTCTCCTCCTGCAAGGAATGTATATATCTAAAATTATTAATATGGTATTCTGTAGATCATTAAGTACTCATTATACTTTCAATGTTTTTTAAATAGCTTTATTTTTCTTTCATTTGAAGCTGAAAATTGTATCACCAATTTCAGTGCCAAATGCATGAAAAATAGTTCACAACTTCAGCCAGGAATATACTTACAGGACGAAAGTCATTGGTGTATAGTTCAGCATTGAGGAATTTGCATAAATCACTGATATTGTTCAAAGTAGCACTCATTCCTACTATTTGTGTATCAGCTAAAACAAACATCAAGAGGAACATTAAAATCCCATGAATGATTTATTCAGTTCAAAATAATATCAACATAATCAATGACTACAGACATTACCTTCCGACTGGAGACATTTTCAAATAAAATAAAACAAGATTACATAAGTCCAGGAGCTCCAGCTCCGAATTAGAATTTGATTAGAGCAATTTTGTGTAAGGTTATTAATGTAGTCCTAGGCTAGGTCAAAAAATCAAGACGCAGGACAACTAGGTTTAAGAGGCTCAGTCTAAGAGTAAAGAACTAGACAGTCTGTCAAAGATAATATTGTAAACCTCCATCGAAATTAATGATCCTAATCTGTATCCCAGTAATGGTCTACCTATCTGGCATGGTTTGTTTACCCGATATCAGGCAAATCGAGGTAAATAATGGCCAATAATGGCCGATAGGCAGACATTTTGAATCTACTTAAAAAATGGCAGGGTGCGCCCTCCCTCGAAACATCACATTTTGTTTTATAGTAATAGTTTAACCATCTAACACGGTTTGCCAAATATTGGGCATGTGAAAGTAAATAATGGTTGAATTTGATCAAGTCGAATTTTTTCAAGATGCATCCTCTCTTGAAACGTCATAATTTGTTAAATAGTAATGGTCTAGCTATCTAGCACGGTTTACCTGATATCAGACCTATCAAGGTAAATAATGTCGATTGTTGGCCATTTTGAATTCGATAAGAGATAAAAATTTCCAGGGTGCATCCTCCCCCGAAAACTCACATTTTGTTTTATAGTAATGGTCTAGCCATCTAGCACAGTTTACCATCGGCCATGTGAAAGTGAATAATGGCCGCTAGGCGGCCATTTTGAATTTGATCGAGTCAAAATTTTTCAAGATACATCCCCTCCTGAAATCTCACATTTTGTTTTTTAGTAATGCTCCAGCCATCTGGTTCGGTTTACCAAATAACGGCCATGTGAAAGTGAATAATAGCTAAAAGGCGGCCATATTGAATTTGATCGAGTCAAAATTTTTCAAGATGCATCCTCACCTGCAATCTCACATTTTGTTTTATACCGTAAAATTTCTAATTGTAGCCGCGGCTTTAAAAAGAATGTAAATTCTCATTTTCCAGTGCCAATGCTAAAAGTCCACTTGCGGCTTCTATTGGAGGTTTTGTGTGAAAAATTAAATCACCGCGCGTTTATCACTGCCGGTAGAACCCAACCCTTCATGTCCAATGGTCAAATAAGTTTATGGCCTATGAATCAATTTATTGCTAACATTAGTCCAAAAGTTTATAAACTTGTTTTTTCGGCATATTGCTAATTAAACATTTTTTACGATACAATAGTATTTAATTGTTAAGAGAACGTAATAAGAAGTTACGCCATGATTAATTATATAAATAGTAGGCTAATGTCTATAATACATGTGAATCACTGAATGTCTGCAGTAAATCAGTTGAGTCTTGAATGCGCGAGCCTGTCAGTCATGTTCTCCCAGCAAAGACAAAATGTTCAGCCAATGTTGGTATAATGTTGGCACCATTGAATGAGCAGCTCAGTTGACACGCGCTGCCAGTCCCACCACCCTCCCCTAATTTTGATCAGCTGTCTGGCGTGGGACACACTTTATGTCACACTGTTCCACAGCCTGCGATGCTGGCCTGACCGGTAAACAACATTTAGTGGGCTCTTTCTGCTTACCTGTATCATGTGTATGGGTCCCGTGGGTTGATGACGACTACCGTAATAACTATTGGAGTGTATATAGCCTATAATGTAATTGTCATTTGTATTTTACAATGGATATTTATTTAGGCCTACATATATAGGCCTACGGAAACAAATAGTTTTCAAAAACCAAAACGATTTCAATCTGCTAGACCAGTAAGTAGGCTTAACATGACAATAACTGTAGCGCATTACCCGTCTATCGTCACACATGTATCATGAATATAACGCCTCATGTCTGTAAAGGGTTAGACATGTTAGAAGCTATCTGGGCTAATACAGCGTGTGCTCTGTTGGCGTGGTTAGCGTAGCTAGCGGCACGTTTTGATCAACACCTGGTCGCTGTCCTTTCAAGATACCGATAATTTTGAATAGATTTTTGGCATAAAAAAAAATTGGCCTTGACAAATGTCACAAGTTGCCCTGCGGCTTCGATTGGAGGTTTTCCAATTAGGAAACTTCTGTCAAAAAAATTGAAATTTTTCGAAAGTTTGGGGGGCGGCTTCTATTAGAGATGCGGCTACAATTACAAATTTTATGGTAGTAATGGTCTAGCCATCTAGCACAGTTTACCAAATATAAGCCATGTGAAAGTGAATAATGGATGATAAGCGGCCATTTTGAATTTGAGCGAGTGAAATTTTTTCAAGATGCATCCTCTCCTGAAATCTCTCATTTTGTTTTATAGTAATGCTTTAGCTATCTAGCACGGTTTACCCAATATCAGTCCTGTCGAGGTGAATAATGGCCGATAGGCGGCCAATTTGAATTTGATCATCGAGTTGAAATTTGTCAAAATGCATCCTCTCCTGCAACCTTACAATTTATTTTATAGTAATGGTGTAGCTATCTTGAACGGTTTTCATGATATTCCGCAATATCAGGCCTGTTGAGGTGAATAATGGCAGACAGGCGGCCATTTTGAATTTTATCGACTTGAAATTTGTCAAGATGCATCCTCTCCTGAAACCTTACAACTTGTTTTATAGTACTGGTGTACCTAGCTATCTTGAGCGGTTTTCATGATATTCTGCAATATCAGGCCTGTTGAGGTGAGTAATGGCTGATAAACGGTCATTTTGAATTTAATCGACTTAAAAATTTTCAAGATACATCCTCTCCTGAAACCTTACAATTTGTTTTATATTAATGGTGTAGCTATCTTGAGAGATTTTCATGATATTCAACAAAATATTTCAGTCAGATTTACCGATGTTATAAATTAGGTCAAAGTGCTGGGTCAACTTCAAGGTCAAGGTCCAAAAATCAAACTAGGGACCTTAGAGAACATGTATGTGCAATATGATTGTAATCGGACCAGTAGTTTTTAAGATCTGCTCCGAAAACAAAGTGTGCATCAAAACGTCTAAATAGGTCATAGTTCTGAACCAAAAGTAGGTCGAAGTTCAAATACCCCAAAAGGCACAACAAGACCCTCTAGAGGTGTTGTGTGTAAAATTTGAAGACAATCAGACAAGTACATTCTGAGATATGCTCCGGAAACGAAATGTTGACAGACATCATTTTCTCCTCTGCGGCCTTGCGTATTGAATTCAGATTAAAAACATTTTAACCTGTCCATTATCCACCTGGAAGTAACCCACAAACCAAAAATTTTTATCCTAGCTTATTTTCTTACAAAGTTATATACGCAAAAGAAGAAGGAAAAAAGTGACGGAGGCGGAATCCATAGCTCCCTCCGTCTCACCTACGGTGAGGGCGGGATTCGGTGACGGTTGAAGCTAATAAAATGAAATCAAATAGATTGATGAATTCAATTGAACACAGTATAAATTTATTATATATTGTAACCAGGAAGGTAGATAGATAGATAGACAGTATGTACATATCATCTTGAGCAGAGGGGTGAAAAGCAAAGCACACTGAATACTAAAATTGTAAAAGGCATCACTGACTGTTGACATGGAGTAGCTTAGCAAGGGTCATCTCAAGTGTTGCTCCACGACTGCCACCTTCACCCAGCATGTGTAACTAAGAAAATTAAAACAAAACAAAATAAGTGATTTTATCAGCTAAGGCACAATAAAGGCTTGTTTCAATAAACCCTACATATCAGACAGGGTTTATTACACTGCTGCATAAAATTTGCAGCATCTTTGGTCTCCCACTAAGTAATATCTGGCACGTTTATTATGTGATGAACAACTGATATTAAAAATATATTTAATATCATTATATTACAAAATCAGTCGGTTAGCTATCTCTACAGCGCAAATAGAAAGACACCACAAAATGGAAGAGAAAAAAAAATTCAAAAATTTTACTTGGCGACAGCAGGCTGCGCTTGGTTTTTTGTCGCCCATAGCGTTGTTAGGGTTAATTGACATAGAAAGAAATGTCTTTGTTGAAAATCTGGACTGGTGCACACCAATCTTAGACCATTTTTTAACAATTGTGCTGCTGGAGCCGTATATATTCGGTTTCGAGTAAGTTTCAGAAATGTCACTGAAATCCAGTTTGTGATAGATGCCCCGTTAATGAAAATGTTAATTTTCACACATGTTTATTTTTCATAAATAGTCATATTTCTCATCATTTAAAGCTGGAAATTGCGTTAACAATTCAAGCTTCAATTGACAAAAATTCAATACAAACAATTCAACAGGACAAGGGTTTAACATTTCTGGGGCCATTTTAAATATTTGAAAATCGGAAATTCAATAAAATGACAAAATATTACTATTTTGTACATGTCTATGTAAGTTATCAGTTTACACACCATACATATAAATCAGTTCATTTTCACACTATTCTCGGCCTATTTCAATACTGAAAAAACCTAAGATCAACGAAAATTAGAAAACCGGATTGGAACACAACTGCCAGTGATGAACACGAAATCCTACAGGCCAAAATGTAGATGGTGGTGAGGAAAAATATTATTTCAATAAAAATTAGGAAGGGTTTAGAAACCAAGAAATTAGACAAGTCTGTAAGTCTTACCTCATCGACCACTGTGAGTCCAATCTCGTTAATACGACCAGCAGATACTAAGCTGTTCACTAGAGAGTTTGCTTTCTCTATTGTGGCAATATACAGAGAATGCTTCTCTCTACGGTGTCGAGGTGGATACTGTCCCTTACTCGCAGCATATTCTTCAACGTGGAAATCTAGCTCAACAGCAAACTGACTGAGACCTCTTACCTAAAGTATGAAAGTAATATTATATTAAATTAGAAAGGTGAGTAGTCTAGTCTGACCACAATTCAAGAGTGGCTCAGCCTGTCACATGAAGGGATCAGCTAATCACCACAGGTCATTTGGTTCTTAATCAAATAGGGGGTAGACTAAATCTAATTTAAAATAGCAAACCAGTTAAGCGCCTCCGCAGTGTGTTTTATTTGAAACATTGTAGTTTCCAGACATCAGATGAACTTGGGTGTCAAATATAAAGATACTACTACTAGCCTAACTGCTTCAAAACATTGAAATTAATTATAAACAAAAACCTAGGAGCTGTGGTTCTGTAAGATAGGCCTAGTGCATTTCGTTTTTTTTAATGGATTTCCGGTATTCAAATTATATGTTGAAAGTGCTCAGGACTGTTATTGACTGTTATTGTTCTGTAAAAGATTTTCTCTGCAGGTATGATACACAAATATTTTTTTTAATAAGGGATCCTGGTACAGTGTAATTACTATTAGTTTTAAAACTAATAAAATTCTAATAATTTCAATAATATAGAAATTATGTAAGTAGACATTGCCTTATCAAGGTTTCCCATGGTGTGGCACCTCAGATTTTATTGGCTGTTACAATAAATTAGCAAAAATGAACAAAATGATGATGCAAAAATGTTTAATTCCCTAAACCTTCATCATCATGATCATCTAGTAAGCAAACCTTTTCTTGGACTATCGCAACAAATGGCAATATGAGCAATGCATCATGATTGCGGCAGAGAAGTTCTCTAAGTATCAGGATCTCTGCAACTAAAGTTTTGCCTCCACTTGTTGGCAGAGAATAAATAAGGTTCTTCCTCTGAAGTACTGCTGGTAAAGATAGACATTCTTCCTGCCATGCTACAAAAAAACATATTGCAGGACCAAGTATATTCGTGTCCCATTTCATTTCACGATTCAGCATTTTATACAGGTCTATATGTATGGTCGCTGATCTGCTGTCAGACTTCAGAAAATATGTCCCAGATAAATTTGTAGCAGCACTATTCTCCATGCCTAAAACTGCTCAATATATTATTGTGTAGCATATATGCCTAAAATTGAGTAGCAAACTGCTCCGCTACACCAGATAAATTATCTCCTTGACTTGTGCTCGCTAATTTTTTTAACGCTAAAATCGCCTGGGAGTAATGAACACCCAGGTTGTTTATTGGAATAAATATGGTACCATACATGTAAGTAACAAACTTAACGATGTATTCTGATATATATGTGAAGTTATAGGATATATTTAAAGTTTCTCTTGTAGCTCACACTAATAAATTTAAAATATATATGGTTGATACATGTATCTGATATTGCACAGCAATTTAATACATGTAGGTGAGAAGTTTTGTCTTATAATAGATATATCATTAATGATGCATACTGACCGTATAATTTGCTTATTCCTCTGGTCTTGGTCAACAGATTTTTTACTGTAGAAGGGAGACCATAAAATGGTCCTATGTCAACTTTGTCTCCAGCCTGTTGCAACACTTCAGCCTCCTGCAATGCTTCTGCCACATGTTTTTTCCTGAGATTTGCTATGCGATTGAGGGTTGGGGTGACAGCATGTGCATTTTTTTTAAGAGTTTTTCTCAACTTGTTTTTCAAAGTTGTCTTACTTTCTTCCCGACTGTCATCAACACCATGTTCATTTCTATAATGACTACTTTCAGATGGGAATATTTCACAATTAAGAGATTTTTTTCTTGCTGTTGAATTTGACTTGTTCAACAATTTTTTTTCATTCAGAGATGATTGCGGGATATCGGATGTATTTCCTTCTACTAGTGCTTCAAAAGAAATTTCGGCAAAAAGTGGATCGGTCTCATTGAAACTAGCGTGTTCCGTCAAAAATAGTTCTGGTGTGCCAGGAACACAATCCTCCTGAAATAAAAAGCTAGTATATTACCAGTTAGTACTCCAGTAGATATAATGATGGTAATGTTTAAGAATAAGCACATTTTGGGTGGGAATTATCAGTCACAAATGTGCACATATTTACTGTATTTATTCTAATAAGTGTATATGATCGTGGGTTTTATTTTCAAATCAGGAGGGGTGGACATTTATTGGATTATGAGTGTTTGTTCTAAAGAATAAATACAGTACATTGTATGAACAAGTTTGTTTCAAGCAGGCAATATGAGAAATGAGAAAAAATACATACTTGTTACATGAAATTCCTGTAAATTCCCCCCTTGCTCTTTTCAAATATATTTAATTGTTAATCATGTTAATCTGTTAATGTCTTTTTTATATCAAATCAAAATCAATATTGTGTTAGCAAATCATATTTTACAATAAGATTACACTTTTCCAATAACTTAATGTCATGACATTAACACTGGCTGATTCATAGGTTCGGCACAGTATTCCGTAATTAAAACTGGGCCTTTGGGAAATGAAAAATTTTCAAAGAACAAATTTACAGCCTGCACATTTCGTAACTACATGTATTACTTCTCTTGAACTGCTAGGATCATAGTCTAAGCGACAATAGGCCTGAAAAATGCCACCAAAATAGATAAAATAGTTTGTAGTAGATGCTTGAGGTTTATCAAATTTAATTTAATTGAGGATATGTCCAATTATCATAAATTTATAATCTCAAAAATACCAGCTTCATAAATAAAAAAATAGAAACCAAACAAATCAGTAGGACTTTTTTTTTAATTAGTGACAGTGAAAAAGATTTATGGCCAGTAGTTTTTAAAATCCATTCAGGGAATATTATGTATTGTAGCGGTTGCAAAAATCTATGCAATTTGGGGCATCGCTAATCAAATTCGAAATTAATTAGCGAAAGATATATACATGTATAAATGATTCCTTTGGGATAAAGTGGGATCGAGTTAGACATTGAAGAGGAAAACTACTAATCAATAATCTTCAAACAAAATTTTCCCTGACATTGGCCCTGTTGACCAGTATCACAAACACCTGATCGTCGATGCCAGTATTAATTGTGTAACTCTGCTTACTATAGATCGTTTACTTCGCTTGGGTGTTGATGTGATGTGATTCAAGATTGCATCCACTTTTCCAACATCTGCTTCACTTTTCACATTCTGTCCCACAAATGGCACACATTGTGGAGCGGCACAAGTGTTAGAAATATTCCGGTTCTCCACAATTCCAGAATCATTGAAAAATGTTTTTCTTTTTTTTTGCTTCGTTGGAGATATACAACATGGACATGTTGGAATTTTCGTGCATCTACTGCTACGAGTTTTTACACCCGTCTTCGAGGTGCTAAGGAGTTGTTTTGCAGAATCGGAAATAAATGCATTTTCTAGCCATTCTTCATTGTGATTTTGCTTCTGGTGAGCTTTATTCTTCAGACCCTGTCCTGACTTTCTCTTTGTTGCAGAACTTGTTCTTCTGTGAATATTTGGAAATTGGTCCATATCAGCAGATAAGAAGTAAAAATGCAGGTATTATCAGCATCTTCTGTGCGAGCTGAAAAAATCACAATTACATGATCAATACACACTACATCCTACATGTATGTATCGACATCTAGGTAGGTGGATAAATATATATTTACATACACCGTACACAGCGTATGAAATAAGACCTTTCTGGTTGTCCGAGACAACAAAAAAGAAGGATATTTTCACATTACATTAATATTTAAAAGCATTTAAAAGTCAAGTGACTGTCAGCGTTGTAAATTTTGATTACAGTGCTGAGCTTGCACTTGTTGGTTAATACTAATGTTTTCAGAAAGTTGTGGGAACAGGCTGGGTCGTAGCTATATATTTTATTTGCGGACAATCTGAAATTTCAGTGGACAACCAGAAAATCTGACAGGGTAGTCCGATTGACAGCCTCAATTTAACCCTTATGATGAACGCTGGTACATATACATACTGTATATATTTTTCCAACTACTAGTATACTTGAAAAATATTATTCAATTACTGTATCCCTGCACATAAACGTGCATGTACTTATAAGTGAAAAGCACATGTTTTGGGGGTGTTTTGAAAATATATTATGTTCAAATAAAGTGCAACCCTATTCTCAGTGATTTTCACTAATCTATGATAAACAACTATGTCATCAACTTGTGTCTTCATTGATTCAGGTGTTTATTCACATTCAAACCTGTATAATAACCTTATAATCAGATTTGTATTTTATACATTGGATATGATGCATATTTAAAGACTTGAAAAAACTAATCCAAGCTGATCCCAAGTTGAATTATCCCCATTCTAAGCCCAGTGTAGATACTCATCACAGCAAACAACTTTCTAAGTCGATGTCGAAACCAACAGGGTGAATTACTCCTTGTCTGACCCGGACAATTGCCTCACTATATTGTCCATCGCTCATTTAAAGAAAACGGTATGTACACATGTTTTGATAACAATAAGGACACCTTCTCATCCCCAGTAAGGACGTGAAAGCGTCTGTTCACAGCTATTAACAATTATATTGACGACAGCTGAGACGGTAGTGATGACAATAGTGCTGGGTGGGATGGCTGTAACTGACTGGCAATCCAATAATATGCGAAAATAATTATTGGTGTTTCTTATATACTGCATAAAGTTATGCAGTGTTAAATAATAATACGACAATGATATTAGTAATGTATTAATTAAGCAATACCATTATTGGTGCAAAATAAACAAACTATTTCAATTTATTGCATATATATATACAAGTATGTTGCGATAGTTTTGCCAAGATCATTTCATATTTGCATATAAGTGCATGTTGTTTCTCTTGAAATCATTTTTGTGCTCGAATATAAGTGCATGCACTTATTTTCGAAAACTAAGTGCACATCTTCAAATATAAGTGCATGCACTTTTATGCGCGGGGATACAGTGTGCCACATTGAACCTGTTAAATAAATAAATGATCAAGTTTCGTACACATAGCCAAGAGAGAAATACAAAAAATTATCAAGGCTTTTCAATGCTGAAACTTCCCATTTTTAACCCTTGTCCTGCTAGACCCATGATATCTAAACAATATTTTCAATTAGATTTTCAGGATAGTCGGCGCCAGACTAGCGTAGAAATAATGTTCGCATAGTTTTATAACAAGAGCACACTCAACAATATTAGCCCACCGCCATTATTGAACTTGTCCGAGAACTGGTTATTAGCAGCATGCAGAACAATCTGTGCAGGATACATTAGAAATTTTTCATAAATTTAATCAAATAATCTAGTCTAATAAAATAATCTAATTATCAGGTTTCATACACAAAGTAGAACAAAAGACGTAAAATGAGATAAATAGGCCTTCTTTCAGCCATTATTGAACTTGTTCATTAACAGGTTATTCGCTATATCAGTGTGAATAACTAACTGATTATATCACAATTGACAAAAAAATGACTTATTTGGCGATAGGCCTATATGGACTCGCCGTTTTTTTTTCTACTCGCATTAATTGGCGAAAAATTGGTGCAGTCTAGAAATTAATACTGCTATGCAGCATGTTGAATATTGAGTATATCGGATAAGCGGCTTTCAAGTTATCAGGGTGACAAGGTCCTAATTTGACGAAAAAAGATTAAATATGGCCGCCATGACCCGAATATTTTTCCGAACTTTCTGAAAAATTGATGCAGGCTAGGAATTAATACTGCCATGTAGTATTTTGAATATTGAGTATATCGGATAAGCAGCTTTGGAGTTATCAGGGTGACAAGGTTCCAATTTGACAAAAAAAGATTAAAGATGGCTGTCATGACCCGAATATTTTTCCGAACTTTCTGAAAAATTGATGCAGCTTAGGAATTAATACTTGTATCCAGTATGTTGAACACCAAATGAATTGAAAAAGCGGTTTTGTAGATATCAGGGTGACTGTGTATGGATGAGAGGCTAGTGGATAAAAATGACGAATTTTTTCCCCTGCTACAGTCTGTCCGACAGTGGAGGGTGGTCCAAAATGAAAGTTAGCTTTTCGGTATCCAGTCAGTCAATTCTCAAGCAATTTTCATGAAATTTTATAAATCTTATTTTCTAGTCAGTTGGCATCGATCCTGAAAATTTCGTAAAAGATATTGTACAGTTCAAAAGTTAGACCATTTGACATGTAGTAAATGTCTATTTATAACGCTCCTCTATAACATGTACAAACTCATCAACTTCATTCCGGTTTATTCTCAGAATTATGTTACATGTGTCAAATGGTCTAACTTTTGCAATGTTAAAAGGAATTCCACTAAATTTTCAGGGTGGATGACAAATGACTAGATAATAATGGTTACAAAATTTCGTGACAAACGATTGAGAATTGACTGACTGGATACCGAAAAGCTAACTCTCATTTTGGACCATCTTCCACCGTCGGACAGACTATAGTTAGGTAGATTCAAACAGTCATTATGTTTTTCATGTTTTTTTCAGGATTTTTGTGATACACTACAATGAAAGACATATTTTCTCTGTTTGTTTGTTCTTTTTGCTCACTATTACTGGTGGAAATGAAGCCATCATTGTAGAATTTAAAAATTAATTTTCTTTGAATGGCACTTTTTATCACCTTTTCCGGGGGTTCCCATCATTAGATTTCTCACAATTATGAAAAATGGTGCCAGTTCTCGCCTTCAATTCCCTCTAATTGTTGCAACTAGTGCTTGAAGAGGTGAGTGGAACAGGCATGCTGTGGCCCCTTCTGATAATTTTTTTCACGCAGGTGCCATTTTTTACTTTTTTTTTAAAAAAAAGGCAAAAAATTAAAATAGACTATGTCCACTGCCCTATGAGGAAGTTCTGGAGGACATCATTAAGATCGGTTGGACAGAACAATGTGGGAATCTCGAAGAATTGAGATACCTGGGGAAGGCTGCACTAGTTTGCCCATGGTAAAACCTGGGTGAAGTAAATGCCACCCTGCACTTCCTCATGGGGCGCACCGAGGGTAAAAATTGAAGTTTCATGGCTATAAGGCCAAAAAAAAATATATGTTTGTTTCCGATTTGTTGTCATTTTAACCAGTGGGTAGGTAGGGAATTTATTTTATTTTTTATTTTATTTTTTGTCACTTCAACCAATCGGTAGGTAAAAATTATTTTTTATTCTATTTGGCTCCAAATTCACTTCCATACATGTCTTATCTGTACATTACATAATGATTTTTTGTTTTTTGGACGCTTTTTGACCCCCCCTCTCCTTTTCGTAACGTTTTTTTAGTTACTTTGACTACAGCAAGTAAGTCATCCCTTAACTTAGGCCCTATGGATTTCCTAAAAAAAAAAAAAAAAAAATTTGGAATCCATAAAATAAATTTGGGTCGCACATGTTTTGATAGGGTCGGTCGGAAATCGGAAACAAACAATATTTTTTTTAGGCCTAAGGATGAGAATCTATTAAAATGACCCCCTCGTAAATTAAAAAAAAAAAAAAAAACTGGGGCGAGGCTATGCCCAAATTGCTCTGATGTATCTTAAAACCTGATAGAGAGGGGGGCAAATTTGATCACCCTTAACTTTAACAAGTTACAGGCAGCATTACATTAGACATATGAGTAGATTTGTAGTTTCAATGTGTAAACATACTATTTTTGATAATACTAATGTCGGGGCCACTCGTTTAAAACCTTAAATAAATTATATATAATTTATTTAAGGTTTGGATGATAATGTAACAGATATAGTGAGTGAGGGCAAATTCGATCACTGTGAGGGCAACTTCGATCAGTTGATGGTGGGCAATTTGGACAGCCTATTAGATGTTTATTTGAAAAAATATGTCTGTTATAAAATTTATTGTGACTAGTTGATATATTTATGTGTTCTGTTCAGAAGGTCATGGACACAGTTGATAAAAAATTTTGTAGTTATGAAGATGTGCTGGCCAAATTTCATTTGTGAACTATTATTATATATCAGCTGATCATCGACTGGCAAAATGATGGTTCCAGCAATTTCAAGCACTAAAATAACTTTGACATCATTTTTCCACTTATGTTGAAAATTTAAGACCAAGTTAAACTTTTCAATTACTAAAAATATGTTTATTGTTCATTAATCACCTAATTTAATTTTTTTAATTCTTTCATATTTTGTTATAAGCCAGTCCAGTCCGATAATGAAAAAAAAATGTTGTATAATTGGCCGATTGAAATTGCCCTCCAAGCACCAGTGACACAGGAGGGCAAATTCGATCACCATGAATTGTTTATTAATTAATAAATAAAGATATACAGCCATTTTGTTAATGCTAGATTGTTGTAAATAATATTTATGATATATTTAAAATATTGGATAACATAACAGCCTTCGTAATTTTAAAATTCGACACGTTTTGTGGTGACCGCTTAGAACAGAAAAAAAACAATTTTAGCTGTAGTACTTAAAATGTTAGGGGATCAAGATAATGTTCACGCAAAAATCACAAAGTTCTACAACATCAAAATATAAATTTCTGTGCGTGATTTTGCTCATTTGCTTTGGAAATATGTTTAAATGAATATAAAAAATGTCAAATAATTTATTATTAATTAATACAATAAATATTTTCAAAAGTGATCGAATTTGCCCTTTGATCAAATTGCCCACTCTCCCCTACGGATAGCACATCTCAGTAGTTTTATTCAGCTGCTTCAAAAAATTCAAGTGTCTGGGTGATGTTTTGGCTTCTGTATTCCTGCTGGAATTTGCAAAATAAAGGTCACAGCTTTTGGATGTTTTTTATAATTAGCTCAGATTTTTATCTCGCACAGCATTTTTCTTGCTCAGTGAAAACTGTGGAATGTGGTCAAATATTTATTCTAGTATGTTGGCAGTTACGAAAAAAGGCTCAGCATAATTTTATTGGACAACTGAAAAATTTATTGAATCTACCTACTAGTAGTTAGCTAACTAGGATGATAGTCTATAATAGTCTAGATCAAAGCGTCTACTTTACTCCCCCCTCTGCTTTTACCTTATTGAGTTTGAGCCCGTAAACCAACCCCCTTGGGCCCATTCACGTGTCTAGAAAACTTCTGAAGGCTTCTGACATATGTATTCACGTTTTAATCTTTTATCACCCACACTGATGATGGCCATGGCTCATGCTGATTGGGATCCCAATTGGGATTCAGTGGATTGACTGTCTGAATCATGAATGACACTGACTGACAGTGTGAATCTGACTCTGTGAGCACTGTCACTCACCAGTGTGTCACCAGTGTCAGTGACAGACATGAGACAGTCTGAGAGTGAGACAGTCAACTCTGCCTCTGCCCTGGGCCTGGTTCACCGTTTTAACAGCCTTTTAGTAGCCTAGCCCTATAGGTCGCACGCCCAATATTTGGTGACTAAATTTTATTTTTTTCAACTCCATTCAACTTGCCAAGTTATACGGCGCCTATTTCTGCCGTTTTTTTCTGCAAAAAATACTTTACATCGTCTGATCTTTTCTTTGTCATGTATGCTCACAGGTGCAAGTCATTCATCATAAGAGCGGTGCCGGTGGGCGATATTAAGTGAAATTCGAGAAAATCGGTATAGTCTACATAACAAAGAAAGGATTTCCCAAGACAAGTTGAAATAATTTTCAACCAAAAATTATACCTGGAGATCGCCGGACATGTTAGTGAGTTGAATAGGAGTTAAAAAAAATAATTTCAGCCAGTAAATATTTTTCGAATGGCAAAAACCGTGTGAAGCGCAGTGACGTCACTCGGACCGGTGAAAACAAGGTTATATAACACCCCCTCCCCCATACTTCATTCTGTGAAACGCAGTGACGTCACTCGGTGAAAACAAGGTTATATAAGAACCCTCCCCCATACTTCATTGTATTACCTAGCTCGGTGAAAACTAAAGAGGTCGAGGTCATTGAGTTTCACAGAATTGGGCGTACGACTACGACCTATACTATATATAGACATAGGGAGGCTATAGCCTATAGGCTATAGTATAGTATATATAATATAGGGCTATATCGTACGCCCAATATCGCGAACCACGTTTTTCGCCATTTAAAAAATATTTACCAGCCGAAATTATTTTTTTTTACTTCTATTCAACTCCCTAACATGTCCGGCGATCTCCAGGTATAATTTTTGTTTGAAAAATATTTTAACTTGGGAGATCCTTTCTTTGTTATTCACAAAATATTATTTTGTGAATAACGTTTTTCGCGAATTTCACTTAATATTGCCCACCGCTCTAATGATAAATGACTTGCACCTGTCATTATACATAACAAAGAAAGGATCAGACGATGTAAAGTATTTTTTGCCGAAAAAACGGAAGAAATAGGAGCCGGATAACTTGGCAAGTTGGATAAAGTTGAAAAAAATAAAATTTAGTCACCAAGTCCAAATATTTTTTAAATGGCAAAAAACGTGGTTCGCGATATTGGGCGTATACTACTAGTCTATAGGCTATTCTGTATCTGTATCTAATATTATATTAGACCTATAAGTATAACATTAACAGACACAAAAATAAACCATTTGTGACAAAATAATATTTTCAATAAACCCGCCTCTTCGAAACCGGAAACACACAAGGAATACGCAATCAACCAATAAGTCAGCTAGACCACTAAATTTATTTGTCTGGCGAAACAGGCGGTGTGCGGTGATCTCGGCCTTCGACGATCTCGGCCCGGGTGATCTCGGCCCGTCCGAGGTGATCTCGCCCGGTGATCTCGGCCCGTCCGAGGTGATCCCGCCCGGTGATCTCGGCCCGTCCGAGGTGATCTCGCCCGGTGATCTCGGCCCGTGTCCTGTCCCCGATGTGGGCATGCCACAACCTCACAAGCCCCACAAGCACCGCTGCATGTGCGGCGCTCATCGCCGGAGATCTCGCCCGGTGATCTCGCCAAGCAGACACCAGCACAATAACATGAATACGGCAACTAACACGTTAATCTTACACTGTCTGTAGGCCTACCAGACATGCATTAGTGCATCGTAGGCCTACTATTTTATATAAGACCACCAATGTGCTTCCGATTCTCGGTGACACCAGAACACAACTTTCATAATTACGATAAACAGTACATAACCGAATTATAAAAACATATCGTGTGGGGAAAAGAACGCTCCCGTCATAATTTTTGTTCGTTTAATTCACAACACCCATATCTGGTTAGCTCACCAATTTTGTCCACATTTACTGTATTGGCCTCCCCAATATTCATATTACTGAGATCCATACCTTTAAGTTGATGTAGGATGCATCTTTAAAATTCGAGTTTGGGTGTGAAAAAAGATCGCACAATTGCCGCGGGACGTTTGTTGTGGTTTGAGAGGGCGGAGTTTCCCTGTTATGACGTAACAGACTGCACACCTTGTGATGAACAAGGGCCCTCTGATTCGACATCTGTCATCTGACTTGCACCTCCTCTCAACCAATGAAACAATAGGCTTTATAATTAGAGGGAGGGGTTTTCCAAAGTATTATCTTGCGACTCGCTGAATTATATTACGGCAGATTAATTTAATATAGTAAGCATACGTGAGCATAAGTAAATTCCCACCTGCTCTACTGAACATAATTGTTCCAAGGAACATAACACATGTATAATATAATAGAGAACGCTGCTGGACAGTAGAAGTACTATATGTATGTAATTCGTGTGTATATTTCGGCGCCCATGAATCACATGAGATATGTGACGCGTTATAAATGCTTTAATACTTAATACTTAATATTTTGAGCTGTATTGCAAAACACATAACGGCACCTTTATAGAACAACAGTATCTCTTTTCGTATTTGAGCATAAATTCAATTCAAATATTATAACACGAATCCTGTAATAGAATAATATAAAACGAATATGGCGAGCACGATTTGATCTCAGCAATGTATATACTTCAATAAATAAACTTAAACTTAATTAAACAAAATAATATGTTTATTTAAATCGTGTTTGTAAAATCGTGTGTAATGAAGTATTATAACACGAATATGATGTTGTTTTTTATATCGTGCTATAAAATATTATAGCACGAATATGATGTGCATGATTGATCTCAGTAATTGTAGCTATTAAATAAAATTAACTTAATTCACCAGGTTCAACCGAAAAAAATGTTATGGTTGTTTTTAAATCACGTAATAAAATAGGTGGCCAGAGGTGATGACACGGCGGTTGTTTGATGAATGCCCCTTCTTCACAACTCACATTGTGCAATGTTATGCTTGTTCATGATTATAGCATGGAGGAACATTTCAACTTGTTGTGAGGATATAACACATTTCAGAATTACAATTGTATTGCTGTTAGCGCTTTAATTATTGATCAGCGTTCTCGTTTGTATTGTATTGCAAGGTGTTATGATCGCAATAATTTTGTGAAGCACATCATGTTTCTTAACGTGTAGTACACTGTTAAATACTACATGGCGGCAAGATGATTAGAGCCCTTTAATTTAAGCTGGTTAATCCTTGAATAATTTATCGCCGTTTTATTCCTTTCCTAATTATTTTAAATAAACATAATCTTATATGAACTTGATCTCTTATCGACCATTGACGGGCAGTTACGCCATCTTCGGCGCCGCCAGTGAAATGAAAGCAGTGGCTAGATGATGTTTAAATATTGGCCCAGCATTACAGACGCCGGGCCGTCATTGTAACAATATTGTCCGTTCGCTTGGCCACGTTAACCTTTTTACACCGATCAAACTCTAGTAGGCCTAAACATCTAGCCATGGATGAAGGTCGGGATGGATTATTGGAGCGTTTTAAACCTTTACATGCCTACAGGCTTGGTAGTTATCCTATGAATAATATAATATCAGGGATACAATACTTTATTATTATGATCTGAACGATTTTTTCCATTTTGGAAATAACAATACCGTATTTATATCTTTAACAGTGCTTTATTGCTGCGGGAAATTACACACATTTAAAGAAAATCATAGCCTGTTTATTAACTGGATGAGCTATAAATGCGTCCTTTGCGATATAGCAATAGTAACATGTTCATTTTGCTGGGGAGATATTCAGCTGAATTAAATTTATCTATATAAGACCAGTTACCCGCAGCTTACATTAAAGGGTACTGATATTTCATATTTTATTCGCATGCATCACTAAATAATATTATGAGTATAGCTAGGCCTTCAATAAGTCTTATCTTTAGACCATCTTTAAATTATTTAGTCCTTACAGTATTTAACAAATTGTAAATTATAACCATATAATCATTTTGAACAATATACAAATATAGGGCCTATATGTTTCTATAATAGTACTTTAGTCACATGCATCACTTTAAGCGCATGTTCTGGAATAAAAATTATATAAAATATATTACGTTCACTTTAAAGGCGTTACGTCATAGCGATTAGTAAACGGGATGCCACCTCTAGCGAAATAACGTTTCTAGGGCGAGAGTGGGCGTGAGCTGTAATCATCAGTAGGCCTATTACGGTTGACCAATCGGTGTATGACAACTGCTGCCAATCAACCTGTGACGGTGACCTGTGCCTGACCAGCAGTAACTATTCCGGGCTTAAAAATATACCACCGCCGATACAACATGCTTCCGCACGGCCCGTGAGGCTATTAACCTTTACATTCCAAAGTCTTACAAATGTAGGCCTCACTATAATGTCCAAAATAATCCTCATTCACTATTATGCCCTCTCACCAAGCCGTCGTGTAAGCAAAAGGTAGCCAATTCATCGTAAAACAGGTAATAAAATAACAATACATATAAAAAATTAATTTAATGGGAAAAATGTTCAGCGTATTTTGCGCTAAATATACAAGAACAAATATTCCATGAACTGGTGACTTTGCTTCTTTATAACACGATTTATTATACAAATCGTGTAAAAATAGTGTACAATTTCACGATCAATCGACTATACAATTTGCTTCTTTATATCATAGATAAAACAACTGTGAGATATACCTACATTTGGAGTTGTAGACTAGCCTATATAAATCAGCCGTGTCGTGATATTAAATTTTCCATTTAAATAGGCCTAATTACTTTTATAGGCCTAATAATTATAGATCTACATAGGCCTGTCTTCGATAAAATTGTACTGCCTATTATTACTGTACGGTTCACAGATATGGGGAACAGATTGGAGCAATGTCATTGAAAATGTAGGCCTACATATTTCTATTATATTATATTGATCTATGTCTAAGCATCTAAGTATTTTTTAAATAGGCCCTACATAAGCTAAAATCACCGCGGTAATAACGTCTTTAAGCGTCCGGGATAACCGGGCGAGATAACCGGGCGAGATCACCGGGCGAGATCTCCCGGCAGCCTGCCGTCAATGTGTTCGGATACAGGGGTAAGGTGGTCAGGCCAGTCGGGGGCCGACCGGGCGAGATCACCGGGCGAGGTCACCGGGCGAGATCACCGCACACCGGGCGAGATCACCGGGCGAGATAACCAACGGCAGTCCGAGATCACCCGGGCCGAGATCGTCGAAGGCCGAGATCACCGGTATTCGAAACAGGCCAATTTCATTTATGGCCGGGTAAAGGCCAAGGTTCTTTAGTCACGTGACTTTCATGCCTGTGTTATTGAGGCCGGTGAATATAACTAATTCTTAAATATAAGAACCTAATGTGATGCTGTAAGAAAGGGGACTATAGTTTCCAAGGTATATATTTTTTGTATGTGTATTACAGTTCACTGAGAGAAGTGCCTTTTATTTGTAATATAGGAAGTAGTGTTGGTGCAAACAGTATTGTGTTGACCCTAGTATCAATAGCTTCAGGAATACTTGATTTGATACTGGATTTGAATTGATACTGCGGTTCCAATCATCTAGTCATCTTTATCATTTGCATATACTATAAATCTGCAGAAAGATGAATATAGTCATCTTTATCGTTTGCCACGTGTTTATTATTATTGTTAATTCTTTTTTTATTAAGTTGATAGTTAGCATTGTCACTATACTCGCCGTCGAATTAACCAGGATCGCATGATTTTCGGCGATTTCTCCGTCAATTCTGAACCGATTTTCTTCAAATTTTACAAAGGCCATTTTCTATTCAAAGCCTAACAGCCCTGAAAAATTTCGTAAAATTATATAGCGTATTTCAAAAGTTAGACCATTTGACATGTAATGAATTGAAATTACGACGTTCCTCTTTAACCCATTACACTAATTTTAGAATTTTATCACATGGCAAATGGTCTAACTTTTAAAATATTAAATATTATTTTGTGAAATTTTTACCCCTGTTAGGATTTTAATAGAAAATGGCCTCTGCAAAATTTCAAGGAAATCGGTTCAAAATTGACGGAGAAATCGCCGAAAATCATGCGATCCTGGTTGATTATTTTTAATTTGACGGCGAGTATAGTCATATTCATGATCATCACATGTATATTATATTAGTCGTCAGAAAAGAGCCGATAGTAACAATTTATTGTAGATTTATTCTTATTTGTTCAATTATTGTTTATTTGATAGGAATATCGAGTGTTTTAGTGCAGGTTTTTTTTCATCCGGAAAAATGGAATTATAGAAAGAAATATATATCTCAATTAAAATATACATAGAGTGTTACATTTAAAGTTCTCCTTAACTTCTGTAACTCTATGTTTATCCAGTATAAATTGTGTGATTACAACAAAGTTTGTTTGAAAATACAAATTGGTTTATTTTATATTTTGTGATTTGTTAAAATGTATTTTGAATGTGCTGGAAAAATAAAAACAATTTTCAAAAATTTTCTGGGTCAAGTCATAGGAAATGCGTCAGAGGGGAAATACAATACTGTGAACAACTCTTCATCAGGGGAAGTGACCTTTCAAGCTGCCTGAATTCGGGGATTACCCTATTTTTTATCTAAATATAGCAACTAATAAAAAAAAATCGCCATTAGGGCATAGGGCCTACCAGAGGCTACATGAAGCTCGACCACGTAGGGTAGTGTGGCTCTGGGAACCAGAGTATAAATTTATAGGCCTACTGGCACGAGACCAACAAAAACATTCTGGAAGTCGGATCGTCACGTCCCCATCTGGGTTCGGGGACCCTTTGCCCCCCGTACACTTAGCAGCACATAACGTTAGACCACATATTTCATCATAGCTGATAATTAAACGAAGCACTTTTTTTTATTTTGTGTAATATCATAGTGTCTACCAGCTCTTGAAAGCTGCTATTGAATGATCTAGATACAATAGCAGCAGGTTTATAATCGTACCATATAGTTTTTGTGCGGAAAAGAATGTTGTCCCAGCGCGGTGTTAGCTTAACCTTTAGAGTCACATCGTTATTTTGGCAAACTTTTATGCAAAATATGATGTTTAGCATAGACCTACTCTTCTAAATGTTACTCCGTCATCGGGGTAGATAAAGGAACAATATATATATTTGACATTAGAAATAATTATACAGATACTTGATTTACCAAAATATTTGGTATCAATGGGAATGTTTGTTCTGGCTACTATGGTAACGAATCCCTGGAAACCATGACAAATAGGCCTAAGCTTATTTTTCTACAATAAATTCGGAAAAAAGAACAGTCCAATTTTTCTTTTTGCGCCCCCCCCCCCATCTAGTGCCGCATATCATAAATAAAAAAACAGCTCCGATAAGTGGTTGCTATAAAGACAGATTTTGAGCTAGGCTCCTGGTGTGCAAAAGGTCACCATAGTTCAAGTAAGACTTAAATTCATACCCTCTTTCACAGTCCAGACACACATCCTTTTAACCCACTGTATCCATGTCAGATTTACACGAAACAATTATATCTGATACCCGGGTTGAGGGAGACATCGTGTAGGCCTACTTATTAAATATCCACAGAAATATAACTTATTTGTGTTTGTTTTTAATTCAACAGAGACTGAAAAATCCACATTGAAAATATTTTGTGTGATGATCCCATCATTAGTATACACCTGCCGTGATCTCGGCTTATTGAGGGTGGTGAGACCTTAAAAGATTCCTTTGGAAGGAAAAATTAAAAATGGCCGCTATGAAATCAATAAAATTATCATAACTTTCTTAATAATTGAGATAGAGACTTGATTTGTTCACCAAACCATGGTTGCACATTTAATCATTAGGGGCCTACTCATTACCTTATCATTAAGCATTTAGTACACATAAAGCTAATGTGGATAAACCTGACATTTCACATGACCTTGACACAACCTTCACGTTTATTTTGGGCGGTATCCATGCAGTAAATCACAACCTCAACCCATGTTAACCTCCATACCCAATTGTATACCAATGTTTTGCGATAGAAGCCCAAGCTGATGCTACATGCTGCTGCATAATTGTACTTTTGCTTGTGCAATTGAGCCTTGAGGAATGGGGTGTAATAAGGGCAAACATGGGGGCATTATTTCTCCCAATATCAGCACTGCCCTAGATTTCCTAAAAATGTGTGCTGAAATGATACCCGACCAAGTTTGTGTCACCATAAGTCCTTTCTAATGGATAACTGCACCACATGAATGGGTATTTTCAATTTTTTTTGCGAGTTTTACCTTGAAATGATCGACTTTGATATAACCTTGACATGACCTTGGTGTTATACTCCAGTAAAGCAAAACTCCTTCTCTTGTTATTATTTGCTCATAAGCTATGATCCTGCTGGTGTCTTCATACAAATCTGACATTAAAAAATATTTTGATTTTTTTTCAACCCCCCTCTCCAAAAATTTAGCGGTGGCGATGCAAGTGTGCCCAGGAGTTCAGCGTTAAAAGGGTTAGTCCGTTCAAAATTGTGTAGGGGGGGGGGCTATCGTGTGGGGTGCTAGGGCGTTACCGATATCGTGTGGAGGTTGGTCTGGGGAGATGGCCAGTTGGCGTATCGGCAACTGCCCGCACCGAACACTGATCCTAATAATTCAATCAGCCGTCTTGGCAACGGTGAGTGAATAACTTCTTTAACTCTTGCTTCTGTTCATTCTCTCTTTATTATTGTCTAGACATTTAACTGTGGACACAATCCCACACAGAGCACGGAATAAGTGGTGCGCGGTCGGTTTGGTGGCAGAGCTATTCAAAGCGAGGCTGCGCGGGCAACCGCCACTCGTCAGTAGTCATAAACCCAAGCAGTCTCGAAACGAGTGAGACGCTATTCCCACATTATCTCCGGGTAAGGTGACAACGTATGAACCAAACCAGCTTGAGGGTACAGCGTCGGTTCGTCGTACCGTTAGGAAAAGTGCACAAGACCAACATACATTAACCAAACAGTAAAACAGTCGGGTATGAAAATACAGCGTGGGTGGTTGGTGAACATCGCAGTCGCAGCATGATGAATTAAAATTTATTATTATAGCATTGTTCCCATCCTCTTAACACCATTGTTCCAATACTCCTAACACTATTGTCCCATCCTCTTAACACCATTGTTCTAATCCTCTTAACACCATTGTTCCTTTACGGTATTTATTGTGCTGCTGTGCTACGTGTTCCTGTCAACTTATGTAAATTTAATTATGTACATTTAATTATGTAAATTTAATTAATACATTCAATGCTAAGTAACAAAATTACTTTCATAAGGTGTGAATTGTTTGAGCAAATTTACTCTGTGAGCTTGATCCTGTGTGGCCAGATTCTTACTGATTTTAGCCGCTGCAGACTTTGTCTGCGTATTTGTTTTCGATTTAACTCTCTTCCTGTCAGACTTCTGAGTGAGAGTGCTACTGTATCTTATTTGGTCCTTTTGAGACCCGCGAACAATCTCGGTAGTCTTTGAATTCATCGTTTTCGATTGCGTTTTATGCTTTGTTGCTGTACCTTTTGCAGGCTCGCACTCGAAATGTGCGGGTTTAACTTAGGCAAAAAATGGTCGTTTTCAATTGGAAAATGTTTTTTTGTGGTGTGTCGCGAGGTGGGCACAAACGGAGACGCGACATGGCTACCCGTAGTTTATCAGAATAATTGTCCAAGTCTGTTTGTGCGTCGACGGTGTACTTCTGTGTTAATTCATCTGGCAGTCTGAGTGTCGTACCATAAATCATTTCGGCAGCCGATCTGCCCAATAACTCTTTAACAGAGGAACGAACGCCTAGTAATATGGCAGGTAATGTTGTCGTCCATAGGTTCGGTGACTCGTGTGCCATAATGGCTGCTTTAAGCTGACCGTGGAAACGCTCGACCATGCCATTCGACTGGGGGTGGTAGCTCGTTGTGCGATTTCTGACTATCCCGAATTAGTTGCACAAATTATCCCACAATTTTGATTCGAACTGGGCGCCTGTATCCGTAGTAATAGTGGCGGGGGTCCCAAAACGTGCTATCCAAACACTGAAGAAGGCATCGGCGACCGTTTCAGCTCTAATATCTACTAACGGTATGGCTTCCGGACAACGTGTGATGGTCGTGACAGAGCGTCGGCGACGAAATTTGTCTCTCCTTTCACGTATCTTATATCAGTAGTGAAATCGGCTATAAAGGTTTGGTTTGTCGCAGGGACGGGCGTTCAGTGACTGATGTCATTACGAAAGTTAAAGGCTTATGACCTGTATTAGCGGCCTTCTAAATTATGTCTGAAATGTCTAATTGTTGCATATACTGCTATAAAGGTCGCGATCGAAAGCACTGTAATGCGTCTCCACGAGAGATAGCTTTTTACTAAAAAATGAGAGTGGCTGCCAGACATTGTCGATGTACTGAGCAAAACACCACCTACGGCGAAGTCACTAGCGTCACACGTGATATTCAATTGGGCCGAGGGGTCTGTGTGTACCAGGAGGGTTGTGTTAGCAAGTATTTGCTTAGACTCCATGAACGCTGAGTCTGCACCCTCATTCCACTTCAATTCGAAATTAGACTTAGGTGACAATCTTGTATGTCCTTCGTTAGCTTCGGTCGGTAAATTGTTTAGCGGCGTCAACTTAGCCGCGCAATGTAGCATGAATCTATGGTAGTAATTTATCATTCCAAGATATCTTTGCAACGCTCGTTGCTTTTCGCGTCTAGCAAAATTTACTATTGCGTCTACAGCGCTGGGTAATGGTGAAATGCCCTTTGAGCAAACGTGAAGCTTAATTCGGTAGTACCGAACAGACAATTCTCCGGGCCAATGATAATGCCGTATTCGGCTAATCGTGTAAAGAGTATTTTCAAATGTTTCTTATGGGCTCTATGATCTGAACTAGTTACTAACAAATCGTCCAAATATAAGAACTGAAATCTAATCCGGCGTAACGTGATCTATGAAACGTTGAAAAGTTTGACCAAATTTCGTAAACCAAACAGGGTATTAGTGAAATTGAAAAGACCGAAAGGTGTGGTAACCGCTGTTTTATGCACGTCGGACGGTTCAACTGGTATCTGGTAATAACCTTGTACCAAATTTAATTTTAAAAAAAATTTCTCGACCAGGCTAGACGCTGAGTAAAATCTTGGATATGAGGAATTGTGTATTTATCGGGTAGGCCCCTACTGTCTGAGCATTCAAATTTCTGTAATTTCCACATGGTCTCCAGTCGCCGTTTTTTTTAGGCACCATATGAAGCGCTGATGACCATTCACTGTCGCCGGGTTTAATAACGCCTAACTTTATCATCTCGTCGAACTCGCATTTCGCAGTGACTAGTTTGTCGGGTGCCAGTCGTCGTGGGCGCGCGAACACGGGGTGTCGTTTTGTCACTACTTTATGGGTAATCAGGTAATACCTTGCTTCACTGTCTCGCCCTTTGTCGTAGGACGTGTCAGTTCCAGAAACTGACCTAGTAATTTCGTATACTCATAACTCTATTGGGTGATAAAGGTTTTATGGATGATAGGGTAGCTGGTATAGCTAAACCGGTTCTCATGTCTCTCAGACAACGGCTTTTCAAATCCACCAGTAAACTGTAGTGTATAAGAAAATCTGCTACTATAATGAGCTGTTTAATGTCCGCTATTATGAATGTCAAAGCGTATTCTCGGTTGAGACCAACGTCGACTATACGTTTACTAGTACCATAGGTATTGATAGTAGTGTTATTAGCTGCAACGAGGGGCAGACTGACAGTGTCTGTAGTCCTGTTAGTGCAAGACTTAGGTAAAACGCTGACTGCTGCGCCCGTATCAATTAAATATTTGCACTTGTTGCGTTTATCTGTGACGTATAATAACTTCGAGGGAGATAATGTGGAAAGGGTGGCTTCCGCGTAGTCATGTAGCGTCTCAGTTATTTCGCCAGATGCAAGAATCGCTATACCTTGCTTCGGCCGACTAGTTTAAAGAAAATGCGCAAGGTTCTCTGCACGTGCGTGCATTGTCGCCGAATGTTTGGTGATAATAACAGACAGGTGCACTGTATCGATTGGTTGAACAGCATTGTTCTGCTGTGTGTTCGGCGGCGGCACGTTAGGACGACTATCTTGCTGAGCGTTTGTAAAAAAACCTTGTCTATTATCATTTTGGTTACTAGGTACAAATGGCTGTGCCTGTACATTAGGCAAGAACGGTGTCTTTGGGACACGATTCTCGGCTGTGTGTGGATGTCTGTAGTTCTTCTTTGCTGATGTTGCTGTGGCTGTCTATAATTTTTTTAACCTGCGAGACGGGTCTTCCAACAGTCCAACTAGCTTCCCACTCTCACTGACTTGTATTTCAGCAACCCCCTGTTTTGCTTCCTCAACGTCGTTTTCTGAAGCTACTGCTCGGACAGCTAACACGGCCAAACTCTCCAATGACGCACTGTCTGGCTGTGTAGCTAAATGAGCTCATATTGAGGTAGGCATCTGCCGAATGAAAGCCTGACAAATTTCCTACCACCGCCGTAGTGCCGAATCCAACCGTCTTCTGTAGCCGTCTGAGGAATCGTGACGGTATGTCCGATCCCAATTTCTCTCCGGAGATCACTTTATTGACTCTCTCTGGGGTAGTCAAACGTCTACGCTCGATCAATATGCCCTTCAGATTCTCGTATTTGTGTGTGTGAAAAGGCTGAAGCAATACGTTTCTGACGTCAGACGCTACCTCACCAGCAAGCGCAGCACAGGTTAATCTGTATCTCTCGTCATCGTTCGTGATCTGATGCAAATCGAATTGTGCTTTGATTTGGTTGAACCACAACTCCACGTCCGTTGAGTAGAATGTGGCGATTTTGAACTTTGGGAGATTTGTTGATCGCCGCTGTGGCTGACGTCGAATGGGTGATAGGCTCCTTGAGGATTCGCTCTTTGAAAAGCTTCTCTGACGTCTGTTATGAGCGATTCGTAAAAAGTCTGCTTTGAGTCTTTTAAACTCTGCGTCTGTGTCTTTTAACTCAGACGCATTCTCGTCGCTTGCAGGAAAGTATGAGTCTTTATGACGAGCCCCTTTGTCTTCGAGGGGTGTTGACACAAAACCTTCGCTGTCGCCTCTGGTAGCGATTTTGAAATATTTTTGTATTAAATTTTTTTTTAAAGTGAAACGTTTGGGTGTGTTGGCCTATTGTCATCTCAATCATCTCACCATCCTCAGGAGGTTCTCCTGGCCCAGTTTAGCCTATATGTGCACAAAGGTGGCCTAAAGCCCGATTCATTTCATTTTGTGTTGGCCTATTTGCTACTGTGCAATACTCAAACGGGTGTTGAAATGGTATGTATTTTAAAGCATACCAACTATTTTGGTCGGCGCCCTCTGTCTGAAGAACTGTGTGCACAGTAGACTAGTTGAGAGAAAATCTTGGTGTGTGATGAGTCTGTAATATTAGGAGAATTGTCTATGTTGGGTCGCAGATTGTGGGTTGCAGAAATGTCGCATATTGAGCTTTGTAGGGCTCAAGCTAAAGCTATTTCATTTAAATATTTCGTATACAGATACATTGAAATTGTGATGATTGTAGGTCATAAAATATAATGTGAAAATGCCAGAATAAATGTTAAAATACTATTCTGAGCTATGAGATTGTAATATTTGGTAATTCGACCTGTGCGGAAAAGTTTTCCACAGAAGTCGAAAAACACACAAAAGTATTAAAATAGGCCCAATAGGACAACTGTCAAGTCATAAAATTGAAGTAAATATGTAACAATTAAAATCCCCCCATCATGAGAAAGTTTCGTTCTCGTGACGATAGGCTGAGGTCGACTGTAATATTCATTTACAGTTCGCCTTAATTTGAGAATTATTTGTTTTAATTCTTGACTGACAGTAGTCTATAAAGACTGCATAATATTTATTTTATTTACCAATATTTCTCATACTGAACATCATTTTTTTTAAAACGTTCACTATGAGGAGCATTCGTTGTGACGTCGCAATCGGTTGCTTGCTTTGATTTGTATCGGCGCGTGTAAACTAGTGCCCATCGATTCAGTGTGCATGTGTGCATGACGGTTCGGCTTGCCGCATCAGCTCATAGTCCATTAGCATATATCGCCTGCTGTTGTCTCTCTGTCGGCCACCATACCGGCGGTGGGCGCGTGACATATGTGAACTTTTGACCCGGCGGAGAGCATGTCAGCGGGAAGGTTATGGAAAAATAGACTATCAAATTTTCCTACACATTCAACCACACAATGTGTGATGTAATGTGCGATTACTAGAAATACATATTAAAATAATTTCAGTCTCGCTTTCAGGACTGATATAGATATTTGAAAAAAAAAAAAAAAATTGTCTAGACTGTATTTCCAGACATTGTCGGCCTGTCGTACACTCGCGTGTGATACAAGATGGCGGCTTAATTTATGCAAAAATGTAATGAGCTGAGCTGGTGAGGTGATTTTCGCCGTGCATGCCGGTATATTGGCGGGATCACATGTAGCCAACGCGGCCAGAGTAGCTAATGATTAGGGAGACCAGCTGCCAAGATGGCCGCTCTTACCAATTCATAGTAAAATGAATCTGCTTCCTCTGAAATAAAATATGGTTATAATTACATCATTTTGACCTACGATCCTGGCAGTAATATAATTATGGGTTAAATAGGGCCGTTTATTAACATGTACATCAGGCAAACAGTTTTAAATGGCTCTAATCCTATTTAAAATTCTCTGAGTCGAGGTGATATTTTTCAGTTAAAACAAATTTCATTGTGTCATTTACACAAAACAAATTCCCGCTATTTCTTGAATTGGCCGGGGATGTGTGACAATCGAATCACCCAGATTATGGTGTTGAACGATTGCAAAAATATTTAAAAATAATTCCCTCCTAATCGTCTAAACCAGCGTAAATAGGAGTAATTTTTTTTCAAAATCTGAAGATTTAGGGTTGGTAAAATCTGTCCATTTATTCGCTCAGTCCATCTAGTCTTCCATCTTGGAAAAGATTGCTCGCACGTGGTATTCACCCAAATTTATTAAAATTTTCGCTGTTTCCTGCAAAAACGCATGCACCTCTCTTCGGATAACCTTTCTAATTAGCCTACTGGCATTTAGTTAATAATGACCTACAATCGTCACATACCTGAGAAAAAAATGATGTGTCATTTTTTTGAAAAAAATCCTAATTTTTTTTTAAAAACTATCCTTGGCTGGCTCGAAACCAGTGGTTTTGCTTGAACATTTCATTGTCTGGGGTAACCAATATCGTGTGGGGTGCTATGGCGTTACCGATATCGTGTGGAGGTTGGTCTGGGGAGACGGCCAGTTGGCGTATGGGCAACTGCCAGCACCGAACACTGATCATAATAATTCAATTTGCCGTCTTGGCAACAGTGAGTGAATAGCTTCCTTTACTCTTGCTTCTGTTCATTCTCTCTTTATTATAGTCTAGACATTTAACTGTGCACACAATCCCAAACAGAGCACGACGACCTCACGCCATGCGGCTCGGGCCCTGCAGCTGAGACGGGATGTCTGTTCAGCTCAGTGCCTGGGAATAAATGGTGCGTGGTCGGTTTGGCGGCAGAGCTATTCAAAGCGAGGCTGTGCGGGCAACGGCCACTCATCAGTAGTCATAAACCCGAGCAGTCCCGAAACGGGTGAGACGATATTCCCACATGGCTACCGGCTTGTCAGCCTGAAGTTCTTTGTTCTAATTTGTAAGTCAGTCCAGTATAGATCTTTAATTAGAGCTGATTACACTTGATTTACTCTGGTAGTTGCTTGTTACGAGACGTGTAGCAGCTCTTTGAATTTTGATTCATTTATAAATATCACCTGGCCTGTATGCCCACGGATCCCATATACAGGATAAGAGTATTCTAAAAGTGACCAAACCATTGAAGAATATGCAATCTCTTTTAATTTTCAGGGACATCCCTTTAAATTTCTCCTAAAAAATCCCAGTGTGGAATTAACCTTACCCGCGATTTTAGAGATGTGATCCCCCCATTCCAGGTTCTCACTGATGATGACTCCTAAGAAGGCTAGGATTAAGGTGAATTATACACTTCTCCAGTGTAACCCCTTTGAGCTGAGTCTGAATTAGCTACCTCTTTAGCCCGGGGTCTCTTCACTCGGAGGACAGAACATTTGGAGGGGTTGAATTTCACTTCTCAAATGTCTGCCCAGTGCTCTAGCTTAGTGAAATCCTCCTGTAGTTCAGTGGCGGATCCAGAGGGGGGCGCAGCCAGCGCACCCCCCCCCCCCCCTTCAGGGTTCCAAAAACAAAAAACGGCCATATTTCGGCCAAAATATAGTCTAGAATGCGTCATTTGAGGCCTTAGCTTTCAAAATTTCCCGGGGGAGCATGCCTCTGTCGCATTATATGTGCCAAATGTGGTGTGTATAAGTTTTTGAAAAAATCGGCGCCCCCCTGTCGGTCAATTCCTGGATCCGCCACTAGATAAAGGAGGCAGTCATCAGCAAAGATTCTATCTATCAAATGAGACCGAGTATGTGGGTCGTTAATATACTTCTTCTTATACTGGTCACAACTTCCAGCGGGGAGACTAAATGACCAGGGTCCGAAAAATGTCCATAACTTCTGAATGACTGTGCGACCTCTGAGCTGAGCATGCGGGCATTTTGCCTGGCGAGCCATGCCAATTTCATTTATGGCCGGGTCAAGGCCAAGGTTCTTAGTCACGTGACTTTTATGCCTGCGCTATTGAGGCCGGTGAATAATTTTCTGGGTCAAGTCATAGGAAATGCGTCAGAGGGGAAATATAATACTGTGAACAACTCTTCATCCGGGGAAGTGACCTCAAAAAATGCCTGAATTCGGGGATTACTCTATTTTTATCTAAATATAGCAACTAGTCACAAACATTCGCCACTGGGGCATACCAGAGGCTACATGAAGCTCGGCCACGCCGCGTAGTGTGGCTCTGGGCACCAGAGTAGCAGGCATGGAACTGAAATGTTACTGTGTTTTGACTTGATTATTCCCCGATATTTTCATATATGACAGTCCAAAGGAATGTCCCACGATTTCGTACGCGGTCAATCTGTGGCTGAAACCTGTTTAACCTCTAAAGGGCACCACGGATCAAAAATAAATATGCTATTGTATGACCTATGGTGAGATTTCGTGTAAACAACTGAGTGTGATGCGCAGCGATAGATTGAATGAGCAGGTATCAATGACTGGTTTGTAGTCCTAGGTTGTATAAAAGTGTCTCTGTGATCATTTATTAATAAATAACTAAAACTTAGAGCAGCAAAGTAAAAAGGTGCTGGGTAAAACTGAACCCCTCCCCCCCAAAAAAAAATCAGTCCTGTAAACAAAAAAAACCCGGAAGGGTGCAGATTAAGATGATGTGGTATTTACAACGCTTGTGATGGTAGACTGCATGCTGAGTGCCTGCAGCCTTAAATATATTGAGGGATGGTGATGAAACTATTATGGTCTGGCAGAGTGTTCTATTGACATACTGTTGCTGGGAAAAGCCGTGCCTGTACGAATTTTTGCTACATAGGAAAGGCAAGAGCGCATGCTGGTACCGGGTACTAGTATTTGTTTGTTGACTGGTAATATAATAATAGGGATTCGATGGTATGGCAACTAGCTAGCTGATTTACCATTTATAAGTTAACAGAATTACAGACGGCTCTCGTGTTACTTTTGATACTCACGTGTTCGCAGCTGCCTGCAGGAGCCAACAGCTTAACTCATACTAGCAGAGATAGCATCTTTTGGCTGAGAAACGGCTTTACGAGCTGGTAAGGGGGGCGATAAATTCCGGACTAATCACAATACAATAAATGTAAACATGTCCAGAGACTAGAACTGCAAAAATTTTAAAATTTGTGTGCTGCGCATTCACCAGTTAAGCGAGATATAGAGACAAAACTCCCGTATTTCTTTTTTTTAACATGCACGTCCACAATAAAAAATTAGGAATTTCGTATGCGCAACACAAAAATTTAAAAACTTTAATTTGCAGTTCTAGTCTATGGACATATTTACATCATTTTTATGGTCATATTAAGAAACCAAAATAAAATTACTTTTTTTTTAATGATTTTACCCTTTATTGATCGTGTCCCTTTAACGTGGCCTTTCTATCATTGCCAAATGAACATTTTCTTAGTGGTCATCAATTAAATAGCAGGAATATATATAGATTGTGAAAAAATGAAGATAAACTGCATACACTTTGTAACAAGATATTTATTGGTTATCACTAGCCTTATATTGTTGTCAATTATTTTCTAGATATAGAGAAATGACTACAATGGGACAAACATGCACTGTAAGCATTTTAACAGTATAAAACACATTCACGGACATACTACACTTAAAAGTGAATTATACAGCTGTGATGGGTTAAACCACTAGTCTATACTCTCATATCAGTTATAGTTTATAATTATTCACCAGATGGCGCTATCAGTCCGGTGCTTTCTGGGTATGTCGTTATGGTAAAATGGTGCAAAGTGTACCACTACTTTAATCAATTTGAAGCGGGGTTGATAATAAATAAACAGTTTTAAGGTAGACATTGTCACCTGATGATTGTGTGACATACATGTATATCTATACATGCATATTATGCCTATGGCATCATGCCTAGCGCAGATAATAAATGTTATAATGTACGATTAATAATTTTAAGAATTATTTCGATTATCAAAATTCACAAGATGACAGAATCATTTTACAAAAATGCAAAAACTACACCCCTGTCATGTGCGTCTGCTCAAAATACAGGCCTTCATAATACAATAAAATAATCTTGTAGCCCATCCAAATCTGTAGGTTTACCACTATCCAAGAGCTATCACAACATAACTCAGCACGATCTGAAAAAATGATATGTATTACTAATGAAGAGTTTATTGTGTATTCACACTATGGAAGCTAACACTGTTAGTTGAAAATACTGCTGTTGTTAGCTCTGAATAATATTATAGTTTTTGTTATCAGTATATCATTATTATACCGTAGTACCCCAGCAAACACGGGACATTCACGCAACGCTGTTTCAATGTTGGCCCACCGTCTTCGACGCTGGCCCAACATTGAAACAGCATTGGGTGAATGCCCCGTGTTTGCTGGGACATAACTAGATGGCATTGGCTGCGAACTCTGAAAGCATCCCCCGGTGGAAGTGACGCAATACAAACAATTATACTGTGTTAAGAGGACAACAAGAGACCTAACAATGTCTGCATACATTTTTCAAAATTCAAATCATTTCAGAATATGAATGACATCTGTTCAACCCCTCAAGGTCACCTCGGGGCAAAAATAAATATGCTATTGTATGACCTATGGTGGGGTTTCGTGTAAGCAAGTAAGTAATACAAACTATAGCCCTAACATTGTATGTTTTTCAAGTTGTGAAGTGTGATTGACCTCCGTTTGACTCATCAAGCTCATCCAAGGTCAAAAGTAGGCCTAAATAATGATATTGTATTCCCATGGTCAATGATAGAAACCATATCAATATCTTGCATACGTTTGAAGATATAAAGCAACCTGAAAAGTACTTTTTTTACAATGGTCGCTAGGCAGACAATCTGAAAGGGAAATTAACAGGATTAATGGAGTCGCTGCATGACTACATAAACACCCACCAAATATCGGGTCGATCGCAGTAATGGTTTTCAAGATGGCGCGTCCACAATTATTTGGCAGCCATCTTGGAAAATAGCTGATTATTGGTCTGATGAGGAAAAAACATCACCCACAGAATTCTGAAGGGCATGACACATGCAAAATACAAAGATTTTTTTTTCAAAGAACAAGAGAGTTCGGTCAACAACAAACGGTAACGGCGGCGGCGGAAACCGTGAAAAGGCTAATAGGGGGATAGGGGGATGCTCAATTACAAGTATCGTCATTACCGTAACACTTTCGTTATCAATCAACAATTTATAAGCAAATTATATCTGATGTGCTACATGCTTTGTTTAAAATTTATCAGAATGGATAAGAATAATGTATGCGTACATGTATACATACAGTATAATTATATACCAGTGTTATAATACGACATAAATTATCTACATCACTCATTGAGTATCATTTATTCGGTCATATTAATAAGTCACTGGAGGAACATCACGGGAAAATATTTGAGGGAATAAGGAAAATGGTGAGTGTCATCTCCAAGGAAAGTAAACAACGCACTTACTGCGATCTAGAGCACCAACTCTGTTAATACATCCTGTTTTGAAATCATACAAATCATTCAGTATCATTTATAATACACTAACTAAAATTAATATACATTGTATAGTGAAATGAATAATTGACAATAATATGTATATATGTATATAATATTACATATAGATCTATCATCTCTATGCTAGCATCACTGTCAAGTACACATAATGAGACATTAAAAAGAATATAAACATTGTAAATATTGTTTTTATCCTATTATACATGTAAATACAAATAAAAATATTCATGCTTAATAGTCTTATACGTGTCATGTGATCTGCTATTAAAATAACACAATAAAATAAATGCAGTACTGCAGTCACGAGGAAAAATAATTGATGGCCCAACGCCCACGTAGTCAGGCCAGCGTTGATTAAACGCCTACCAGGCACCTCTTTCCATTAAAATCTCAACATGATTCATTGAGTCCATCTTTACAAAACTATTTATTACACCTGAAATTATTTAACTCATCAACTATTAGGCCCTGTTTAGCATGAGAAGTGGTGATTGCTATTAATAATATTGTGAAATGCAATGTATGCACGCAGATGGTAGTGATGCAAAGATTTCGCTACTAATAATGACGAAACTATAAATTTCTGAGTGTGTGTGTGTGTGTCTATCAATGGCGCTCAATATTGAGATAGCTGTTCACATTTATTGTGCCAAAATACATTAAATAATATAAATACATAAAATAATGTACACAATATACTTTTATCTTTTCTGCGTAAAAAATTGTTGGTAAAACACCCGTGGTTTAAAAGTGCTATTTTTGATCCACTCATGATGGACTCAGTAATCTTATCCTGTACTATGCCACTGAATTCAGGAAATATTGGATGCGCATAGATACATTGTGACAAATAGTTTCTGCTTATATAATTCGCCAATTTTACAAAGTATCGAGCTCAATGGGATACATACACTGTAACGGGGTATATTAATATAAACAACTACTAAAAACAGATTCAGAAACGTTATTTGGAAACAACTATATAAATTCAACTTTGAATATCTATTAGCTTGCACGCTCTATACCCGCTTCCACACTAAACATTGGCCTACACTGATGTGACTGTCGTCAAAAGACTAAATACCCCGTGCGGCTGACAAGCATTTTTAAAATCGTTTATTTAAAACCGTTACACGTTAGAAACAGTCAACATGTTTGTGCAAACGACTAGTCACAACACTAAAAACTATCACATTTTCACAGCGCAAGTACATGTACGTGACAGTTGGCTTATGGATTGACATAAAAATGAAATAATTACGCAATGTTATGGACCAAGGGGGCCGGTGAGCCGATATATGGTTTATCCATAAAATAATTAGCCTAACGGTCTTCAAGTACAATTATGTATTTGAAGATTGAACAGACGTATCTGCAACTCCACAAAGCGAAGATTCATCCCTTCAATTCTCAGACAGAGGTGTTCATACAACGTAGAATAAACTTCCGTTTTGTTTCGTGAATAGAGTGATAATGGATATATAGGCCTGTTACATAATGGTAGCGCCATTTTTAGTGTCAGGCATGGCGAGGTTGCCCAACGCAATAACTACAGCCTCGGCCATGTATGTCATGAACTAAAATAACATGTCATTGTGGGATGACAAGTTATCAGTTCCTGCGCATGCACTAGCCTGGTATCAGGTTATCAGTATCGCAAAAAAACCATGTCAGCATCCACAAACAAAGTGACTTACAAGCGTGCATGTATCAGTGGTTGCGATGTTTTTTTCTCAGGGTATTGTGATATTTCCTCCAAAACATAGTATCATAAACTTTGTTAACCCTATCAAAGAGGGTACATGTATAACATAAGAGCGATGTAGCCTACTTGCTCTACAAGCCTACATCCTCTACAAGCCTCTCGACTTGTAGTGGATGAAGATGACTTAAAATGGGTGAACAATTAATGAAAATTGTCATGTATTGGTAAACCAGTTTCATGGAAATTTTCGTTCTAAAACCCCCAGTTGTAGGAAAATTAAGGCTGTTTTCAGGGATGTAAGATGATGCTTTAATGCATCGTGAGGGTTCAAAGGGTTAAAGGCATACACAGTATAGTTTTCATTGACAGTCATTAGGCATCACGATCTGTGAGGTTTGATACTTTACTTTTATTTTATTATTTGGCGAGATGTCGTTAGTTGGAAATAATACAAGTGATCGGCGCGATATAAATTAAACAGTGTATCGTCGGCTCGGAGCTAAATGATCCTATCTGCCACTCTGACGAGTGTCAGATAGGATCCTTTAGCTCCGAGGCGACGGTATACTGGAACAACAAAGACGATGTGAGTTGAGCATCAGAAGGGAAGTATGATCAATGGCGGGGTGAACATATTATTACTTCACCCGATTATCATTTGTAAACGTGTTTGAGAAAAAACCATGGCCAACGCCCCATTTTAAGAACCCCCTTGAGAACCGTCAATAAGGCCTTCATTGCACCAGGTAACACAACCTTGTGAACTTCTGTTTCTCCTAGTCTCGGCCTGGCATCCAAAGAAAATGTTGATGCGCAGCTGTGTAGTTCAAAAATCCAAAACTGAAAAATAAAAAAACACATTTAATTTTTTTTTATGTCCATCATACCATAGATTAACCACATATGATCATACCTAGGTTAGATTTATTACGGTCAAGCCACCGAAGTATTTACATTATTATATAACACGAATGCGTGATAAATCAGTTTAAATGCAGACCATTTTGAAATATTAATATTGATTAGTAACCTAAAATGCAACACATACATCAGTAATACCAGCAGTATATATAATAATATACGTAGTCTCGAGACGACCTCTTTTGTAAAAACTGTAATATATGTCAGTCAGTCAATACAAACGTAAACGTGTGGATTTATTTTATGCTGATGCACAACTTAAAATGTAAATCAACTGAAGATGGCTCGGAAAAGAGACCTGCAAGATAGGCCTATTCTTGTAATTGGTGGCATAACACAAGTGATCTAAGTGATACAATGAACTCGGCTGGAAGTTCTTTCCCCTCTTACACGAGAAGTTCAGGCAATGTTGATACAATGTTGGGCCAGCGTCGAAGACGATGGGCCAACATTGAACCAGTATTTACTGAACGTTTTGTGCTTGCTGGACAGTGCGCACAATAACACGAGGCTATATGTTTTATGATATACAGAATGGCGCGACAGATAGCACAATAGTGCGTACAGCCACGTATTATACAGATACAGAATAGGAGATACTCCACGCAGGATCGCGGGGTTCGAACCCGGGACGGAAGCATGACTGGTGAGGCAGCAGGCTCTCTGCGCCACGTCCCCTTCTCTGTAATCATCGAGATAAATCGGTTTATGTAAGAGCAGCGGCCATTTTTAATTTGATCCATACCATTTTCGAACTTATCCGGCAGGATTGTATGGTGAGCACATTTGTGAAATTTCAGAACAATCGAATTAATAAAAGCAAGACAGTCGCGCTTACAAGAAAAATCGTTTATGTCCGAGCGGCGGCCATTTTGAATCTGATCCGTGCAATTTTCGAACTCGTCCGGTGTGTGTTTGTTTGGTTGAGACATTGGATGATTGGTCAACTTTCAGAAACAATCAAATACAACTAAGCTTGCGTCTCCACCCGCTCCACATATATTTAGCAACCAAAATACATTAATTATAGAGAAATACAGTACTGTCACCATTTTTTTAATGTAACCACACCAAAATGTAATCAACATATGTCCAGGGTAAGTTGCTTTCTTGGAACAAATTGGTGAAACAGCTCATGAGAGTAACATGCGATTCGTTGGCCATCTTGAATTTTGTTGAAAAAAAAGAAAAACAATTCTCCTGACAATTTTCTCAGGGCCAGTGAGCATATCCAAAAGGTAACATTTCAGATGCATAACTATATAACCAAATTTTGATAACAGCCAAAATGAGCAAAACTGAAATATCAGCTAAAATCCTAAAACGTAAAAAAATATAAGTTTTTATTGTCAGAATCACACCAAAAACTAATCAGCACATGTGCAGGGTAGGGTCTTTCCATTAAACCAAACATGAAACAGAGATCAAAACCTTGGATGGAAGGACATATTTTGGACTTAATCAATCAGAGAGATCAAGCTTTACATAATTTTTGAAAAAGTAAAATTGCTGATGATTTTAAACATCAGCACAAAAATTAAAAAAACTTTTTCGGTTCTAGTCTATGGACATGTTTACATCATATGGTCATATTAATAAGCCAAAATAAAATCACCGATTTTTTGATGATTTTAGACCTGGGCATGTGCCTTTAATAAAATATAATCATGCAAGCTTACAAAGAAGCGCACGCATACAATTGGACAGACGTCATGGGGACCACAATAGCCTTCAGCCAAATTGGCTGAGGGCTAGCATACTTGGATACCTGGCTTGCGAGTCGCGCGCAGATAAACAGTGTGACATAGGCATACTCCTTGAGCAATAATCAGAGCGAGCAATAACACACGCGCGCTTTCAATTAAACAGGGCGGCGGCCCATGGTGGTGGAGTGGCAGCATCTTCCCTTCAACAACAGCCTGCGGCCCCGAGAAGCCAAGCCTTGCTGTAGGGAAGATGAGTGACAGCTGACTGCTTGTAAAGTCGGCTCGCCCTCGCGGCTCTGACATTCAGGTTTCAAAGAAACAATTTTTTTTCCCCGCCCAGTCGCAGACTTTACAATGTTTACCGTCATTGATTCCAATCCATGACTTCTATTTTTATCGTAATGCATACCTCGTTTTCGCCTTGATGAAGTAGAGGAGCAGGCAGGTAGAGCGTTTGCTGGGGTCCAACTTCCCAGTAACGTCCAAGATTGAAACCATTCACAAACACAATGCCTTTACACCAACCCTGCTGAACACGTAAACAGTTAGCAATAAATAGCAAATAAATTTGACTGTATTAATAATATTAAAGCCTAATACGTTTCTTCTCCACGTAGTTTATTTTGATAACACTTTCTGATACAATACGCTCAAATCGTGCACTATTAATCAAAGGGTGTGGCATATTTTAGGGGCCTACAATACTTTGACAAGAGTTGATCATTGTGGTGCTGAAATATTTTTTATATAAACCAAGCGACCAACGTTATTTTAAATCATCATAAACGTCTTAGTTAGCTCTTTCCGCTTCATTTGAATACTTATGTTATGGGTCTACGGCCATTATAAATATTTTACTCTTTCAGTGCGGGGATGGACTTTAGACGGCAGAATCTGACGCCCATTGACGTCAGATTGTGACGTCTAAAGTCGGTCCCCGCATTAAAAGGGTTAAACAGTAGGCCTACTCCAGGGTTTGTTATATCAGGTACAAAGATCAAAATAGTGAGATAAGAGAGATCACAGCGAGTTAGGCTGCCCAGCAAACATAAAACATTTGTATAACATTTGTACAGCGTCGGCCCAACGTCTTCGACGTTGGCCCAACATTGTACAAGTGTTATACAAGTGTTTTGTGTTTGCTGGGTGGGGCCATTTCTATTACATATTGATTACATTAGAGTTTTGTCATAATGGGGCGTACGCTGATCACTGAAAATCACATCCCTGACTATGGATGTTCAGTTATCTGCATAACTATTATCAAAAAGCGAAGAAAATAATGATACAGTATATTAATAATTATTATAACGTAGTCATACACATTTGTTTCAATTAAAAAACATGTGGAGTAGGTCTTAAATAGTTATCAGTGGTTATCTAGAAACCCGGGTCTAGAAACCTAAACGGCACATACGTTGGAAAGTTCTTGTCTAAGCCTACAGTTAAAGCTTTGAAATACTTACATTTCGAATAGAAATTCTTAAGATATACTAGAAATTGTGGATAGCGCTAGCGGTAGCAATATTTTTAAAGAGTGAAATTCAACTCTATTATTCCCGCGAAAATAGACTAATCACACATACCGGCATAGTCAAAAACGTATCCTTAGGCTTGTTGGCTACATGCAGAGTACCTTTGCACAAAACAGGTCCAGGTTCGGATGGCTTCCCTTGTCGCCATGTGGCACCTTCACTAATACTGAAAAATCAACACCACTGTACGATAATGTATATAGTACCAAGAGTAATGCATACCAAATACATGCCCTGATTAAATGACTGCACAAATAAATGCAAAGAATTATGTATTTAGTAACTCATAACGGTACATGTGCTTATTTTAATCGTTAATAAACATCATGTTAACACTGCTCTGCAAAAGCAAAATGCAGTATCTGCTCACTTGTAAAGTAAGCAGATACTGCCTTTTACATTCGCATGTCAGAACAGGTTAGCGTGTTATTTTCACTACTCCTTATCTATAACCTATAAGACCTATAAGACATATCTATAACCTAATTGTTTTTCCATAGACACGGTTTTCATTTTGTATATAGTCTATACTATGAACTGTATTTAATAATTATACGATAAGTATGCATTGTCTCCTACATAAATATTTTATCCATCCACAATAAAGATAACTGTTTCGTCGTATTCGTGTCCTAATTATCTTCAAATTCATAATATTATTATAATAGTGAAAAAATAACAAACCAACCTCTTATTCATGGCCTTTTTAAAGTCTAATGGGAATATTTCCCAGTTGTCTAATGATTTACCATCAACAACCACTTCTCCCGTAAGACCTGCGGAACACAAAATATAAACATTACAAAATATCAACACTCGTCCTGCCTCACACAGGCCATACCCATGCAGTAAACATAAAACATTTGAATAATATTTGTACAAGCGTCGAAGACGTTGGGCCGACGTTGTACAAATGTTATACAAATGTTTTGTGTTTTCTGGGTACTGTTGGAAGGCCATCGTGGATACGCAAATATTAGCCGATTTTGACAATCAATCACAGAGTATTCAGAACAAAATTCGTGAAGATCGGATGAATATGCATAGAGCGTTTATGTTGATTTGTTAGGAATGAATGAATCGGGTTTTAGGCCACCTAAATTAGTCACTGTAGAAGGTTTCTGTTGGTTTGCAAGGAAGAGCCGGTGCAAATTGGACGATTTTTCAACTTGACCCTTTCACTACTAGCAGTAAATACCCCCACCCCCGTTATGGCCCAATTAACATTGACAGATATTATACCAGCGCAGCGCCGGTATAGGCCTACATATTAGGATAAGGCTGTTTATCCCTGTGTAGCGCCGGTACTAGTAGTGAAAGGGTTAATCAGGGAAACCCACCAGAGGGTGTTCAGAAAAAAAACGTGAAGATCGGATGATTTTCGACGACTGTGGAGCATTTGCGTCGTCGAAATGTTGAAGAATAATAAAAACAATAATAGACAGCATTAAGTCATCATCACCCACAATGTGGAGACTTAATTAATTTGATTTTTTTACAGACGGTGATATTACAGTGACGGCAGCCAGTATAATTGATGATAACCATATGTATATGACTATTACAATGTTTTTTTCTAAAGTAATCAAAAGTATAAGGCCTACATATATTTAAACAAATATTTATTTAAAGGGAGTAGCGACGCTGGCCCAACTTTGGCAGCTAGTGTGTGTTGGGTACATCAAGTGAAATTCACACTTATTGCAAAACATTGTATATACAAGTATATGTAAACTGTGGAAATGTACCTTTATTTTGCACAATGAGCAGACTGGACCTAATTATGTATTTGTGAATAAAACTGAAACTGAATAATATTTGTTTATCCTGATAATCCTCCACATAATTATAGTTTCTGCATCATCCCTTGTCCTGCTGAATTGTTTCAATTGCATTTTTCGTCATTTGAAGCTAGAACTGCTAATGCAATTTCCAACTTCATTCAATGCATTTTTCGTCATTTGAAGCTGGAATTGCTAACGCAATTTCCAGCTTCAAGTGACGAAAAATATGACTATTTATGAAATTAAACACGTGTAAAAATTAACATTTTGATTAACTGAGCACCTATCACAAAGTATATAATGGATTTCGGTGTCATTTTATTTCCTCTGAAACTTACTCGAAACCGGATATATACGGCTCCAGCAGCACAATCGTTAAGCGGAAAGTATGCAGATTTGAAGGTACAAGTACAACTTTAAACTAGGAAATCACCAGACATGATACCTTTTCGCTGGGTATCCATTAGAGGACTCTTGTAATCACAGTAGTTCACTCTGCCACAGTTCTCCACCAGTATGTCTAGCTTCACCATTGTCTCCGCCCCACCTGGCAGCTTCACTGTCTGATCCGTACTGGTCCAGTCCAGAACACCCGCCTCACGCCCGTTAACCAGAACCTACCCAGCAAACACAAAACATTTGTATAACATTTGTACAATGTTGGACCAACGTCTTTGTGTGTCAATGTGTTTGAGTACAGCAGCACCAACATAATAATGTAAATAAAATGAAATGAATCGGGCTTTAGGCCACCTTTGTGCACATATAGGCTAAACTGGGCCAGGAGAACCTCCTGAGGATGGTGAGATGATTGAGATGACACTGTCCTCCAGACACAGGATTCGAAATTCGAGCCCTGGCGGTCTGAGGCCGAGCACGCTACCTCTCGGTCACGGAGGCTCCCCACAATACTGACTTTCACACGTGGATGGGGAAGGAGCTTTTTTTGTTTCTTTCAAACCGCCGAGACTGGGAACCGAACCCCGAACTCTGGAGTAAAAGGCAGCGGTGCTAACCACTACCCTAAGGCCCCCGCCCAACATAATATTGTAAAATGACAATTTGGAAAATAAAATATTATTAATCGCATAAGAAAAAATTAGAATCACAAGCCGGGTTTTCAAATTGTCTGAATTGCTTCAACCCTTTAAGCGTGACTATATAAATAGTCGTCTTTATCCGTTTTATTTAACTATTTAACCATATAAATCACAGTTATGGGGAACGAAATGCCTGCTTAAACATCAAGATTTGCGAATGTTTTGTCTCAAATTAAACAAATTTAGTATTTTTCACCCACTTGAGGTTGTGGATCGCGGTAGCGATACACAACTTCAAGTGGGTGAAAATTAAAATTATTTAACTTATAATTTTGTCTACATCCAACAATAGATATTGCATTTTCAGGTAGCATTTACTTCAATGGTCCGACACAATTTTCAGCTGAGGTGTATGGATATTAAGCAATGTAGGTAGCGCAGCTCTAAGAACTCACTTGTGCTCTGTCTTTCACTTTGCCTTTAACTACCAGTGATTTGCCGGGAGACGTGTGTTTCCTGTACAGCGAGAACCCGTAGCCCTGTCCACAACCGTTATTGATGTCCAGCATCTCCATGTTCAACAACTTGTCAGTCTTCACAGACTAGAATAACACCACACAGAAGTTTTGCATACCATAATCAGAATATCTCAACTAATACGGGATGTGGAGTTTGGGGGTGCGGAGGAGAGGGTGACCATCGCAAATGATTGAATTAAAACTTCCTAGTAAATAGTAAGTTAGAAGGTCAGTTAATTTAAGTTTTAGAGCTTCGCCAATTCATAGAGACATAAATTTCCTATATTCGATTTTCTATATTAATTTTTGCTACATTTCATATTTTACTTCTATTTGCTGCATAATTTGTGAATTTGGCGCAATGTTTCCTATCTTTAGTAGCGTGATTTGTGATGTGAAATTCTATGCTATTCAGGTAACAAATGTGGGTTCTGGTGGTAATAGGGCTAAGAGTAACAAATAGAGAGATTCAGCCAGTCAAATGACGAGGTCAGCCAATCGAGCCCGTCATTCAGTTGTTATTTAAATTAGGAGGTAGAATATCATGCTTGGGTAACTATAGATTCCTTGATCAAACGAAGCTAGATATTTTAACAGGACATTGAAGAATAAAGTGGATCTCGTCCCCCTCTTCTTCAATACACATATAGAACATACAGTGACACTGTCCTGAACGAACCTTAATTTATGCGTCACAATAAGACCTCCACCCATGAGAATAGTGTATGGTGTAGTCCATCAATAAGGACATTAATTTTTGAGCTGTCATGTGGTGATATCAAATCAGGAGATTTTCATTTACGTTGAGATGAGAATTGCGGAAGTTTTGGATCGCGACAACAATACAAAACTTCCGAGTTGGTGAACATTTCAATGAGATAACTTTAGAAGTAAAATGTTTTTAATTCTGTATCGATTCGAGTGATAATTAGAAGAGGGTAACTTCACTGATGATTGCGATGACCCTGTAGATCTACACAATGTGACATTTATCGTTTCAAGTATTATATTCGCTCTATTTAAATAATACTATAAAATTATGGCTCAATATGAATGACCTAGCATAGTCTCTATTATCACTGATAATACCACACCAACACTTGGGCTCAAACAGCATGACAAATTCTGGTATTAAGGTCAGTTGGGTTGTACCAGTTCTAAGGTTGTGGTGGTGATTTCAATAACTTTTCCCATAATTATCGCCAATGAGCGTCATAGTATTCGCACTGGTGCTCCCTCCAGATTGCTTCCTTCATACTGCCATGCAAAGCCAAAAGGCAGCGACTGTTTATTTGTAAAGAAAATAGTTACTGGGTTTTGCCTTTGCAGAGCAATTACAAATGATCTTACCTCGATGAGTTTGGTGATATCGTCCAGCGTCAGATGATGTGTGATCTTCACATCTCCTGTGAACATTTCAGAAAACACTATGATTTATTTTTAGGACCTCTATATCCCGAGAAAAACTTCAGATTATTGTATAGAAGGCGAGCGTGTCTGTCGCTTTACACAGTTTTATTATATTATGTAACGATTACCCCATTGCCTGCTAATCACGACTATTGTCGTTTTTTTCAGTTTTATTAGACGATTGAAACACTGCTATTGGGAATGAAATATGACTGTTTAAACATCAACATTTGTAATGTTTGGTCTGACAATATAATGTCGTCTTTATACAAAATGTCCAGCATGTTATAACATAACCACCATAGTCTGACAAGATAATGTCGTCTTTATATACACAAAACACTTTAAAAACACAAATCGTGACTCATAATACAATAACTTATTATTTAAAAGCTACAAAATATTTTTTAATAGGACAAGATCGATGACTTCGATGAATGCATAACCTCCGCTAAAATAAATAATTTAAATTTTCACGCACTTGAAGTTGTGTCTCGCTCACTACCGCGATTCAGAGCTTCAAGTGCGTGAAAATAACTCATTTTTGGTTAATTTGAAATGAAATATTTGCAAATCTTGATATTTAAACACATATTTCGTTAACAATAACTGTGATTTGAACGGCTATTAACCCTTTAACCGCAAAATTATTCAATCGGAATTTTTACCCACTTGAAGTTGTGTCTCGCTGACGCGATCCACAACTTCAAGTGAGTGAAAATTATTCAGATTTGACAAAATGGAGGTCAACTGTTTTCAAATATTGCTGATTGATGTCACATTTTATATTTACCTTGTTTAAAAGGTGTTACCATATGTGCTAATAAAACAATTTAAAAACTCGAATATATGCGGCATCGGCGGTTAAAGGGTTAAAACGGATTAAAACGAATATAGTGGTTCTGAGCGGTGAAAGGGTTAGCATCCATGTTATTTTACTTAATGAAAACTGTTTGCAAAAAAATGCAACCGTAAAATGAAGTAAAATGCGATTTCATAACATATAGATGAGTTCTAAAGTCACCTTCTAACTCACTCGCTAAAGCCAAACAGGAATACGGAATGATACACGATCAGACAGTTCCAGTAAATCTGCTCAATTAGCATTGGGTAACATTATAACATTATATAATTTCTACTTGGAACATAATGTATAACATGGTGAACCCTTAGAGCACTGATATCGACTACAGTAGACATTCTGCGTTTTTATTGGCACCTGTACAGCTAGTTGTTAAAAGTAAAATGTGCTTTTAATTTTGAAACACTGATATATGTTGTGACTTAAATTTCACAAATAACAAAATTTTCGATCACTTGAAGTTGTGGATCGCGGTAGCGAGACACAACTTTAAGTGAGTGAAAATTTAAATTGAATAGGTCAGTGTTCTAAGGGTTAATGTTTAATAAAGCATACATTATTAAAAAAAAACCTGACATACCATATGCAAAGCTTTCGATTGGAAGAGGAGGATCTGGTAGCTTCTGGGGAACTGGAAATATAGATATAATAATATAACATACAAATAGAAACATCCTTGCACATCAAAATATTCAAGCATTTCAATCAACATACAGTTATATATATGAGTAGTAGATTGATATTCTGAGAATACAGTTTAACAACTTCAAGCATTAGAATTTACAATATTTACTTTGGTGTGGGAGATACTGTCGTAGAAGCTTGCGGATAAGGTGGTATTTCTCGGTTAAGTCTCCATTTTCTGCCACAGGGGCGTCGTAGTCTGTAAGTAGGAAAAAACATATGATTTAGATGCATAAGTCATTTCAGACCATGCATGATTTTTGCTGATTTCTTAGTCAATTCTCAATCAATTTCCAAGCAAATGTTCAAGTTCAAGTATTTCAAAGTTAGATCATTCGACATTTCGAGATTAAAACTGAATGAAACTGATGGGTTTATAACGGAGCGTCCTAATTAATAATTTACTACATGTCAACATTTTTATAATTATTAACAGTTTTCAATAAAAAAATTTCATGAAATTGTCAGGGTAATTGTCGTGAGACTAGAACAAAGTGGTTACAAAATTGCATGGAAATCGAAAGATAATGTCATGAGAAAGCAGCGAAAAACATGCAAGACATGAAACGCATTAATGTGGAATTCACTTAAGCTATTTTGAAGCTTTGGAACAAGTATTGTACAGTTTGGATTTAGGATGGTGTATATCATATGACCGTTAATTTGCCTGGGTGTAGGCCAGGCAAATTGACGTTCACATGATATACACCATCCGAAATCATCCAATCCCATCTCGTCATTTCCTTGCTATTTACAGTGGAGTAGAATACTATACAATATAATACGGTTCCTTAGACGTTTATATTGTTAAAGCAGCAATCATTTCAGCAATCACAAAACGTTACCTATGATACTTGAATGTTGGACACCGTCGGCAACGTTGTCTCAACATTGAAACAACAACAGGTTAACTTTTATTGGTATTTAAAATTAAAGGGGCCCCTTGGGATGAGACATTTTCAATGTTGTCAATTTTGAAAATTTAATTTATATGAAGCTATATAGCCTACTGATCTTAACTGAAAATACGAAAAAGTCCAAAAACAATTTTAAAGCACTGAAAAAGAGTGAAATAGTTGTATTTCCAGGTCGTATATTGCCATGTAAACAAAACAAGTCAGCAATATTCAGCACTATAGATCACATATTCCCACGTATCAGACGGTAAGATCAAACCAGTCGCCGCTAATTGGTGTCTCATAGACAGGACACGGGAGGACACACCTGCAGCACTGATTGTCTACCCAACGCTGGGCCGATGCCATCAGCATGTGGCCCAATGCTGTGAAAACATTCAATCGTCCTTCAGGCATACAAATAGTTTGTTTGAGTTACTTATGGTTTCATAGAAATGTTGATTAAAAATATTTGTAAAAATATAAAAATTCTGAAAAAAATAAAAACATGATCCGTGGGATACACTACTTCAGTACGGAACTGAAAACGAAAGTTGATGTCATCCCAAGGGGCTGCTTTAACATAGTTTTGTTTGAATGTTTGGCTGACACTGACAAGTTCACTAATGTCGACTTTTGACCTTCAACTATCCTCACAAAAAGTCCTGGAACCCACGTTTATTTTAAAAACATTGTGATATAGACACTCATAAGCAAACATTAAACGCAACTTGATAAATCTTGTCAGATCGCTATAATAATACCCCTCGTGGTTTTAATGTGGCATATTTGCAAGATGATACCAAGGTATTCCAAGGTAATTTCAAAGTCAAATAAAATGTTTCTTCACGTATGAAAATCGTATTTTAGCGAAATTGGGTAGCTATCGAAGTTTCGCATTACTGCGAATTTGGGCAATGACGGGTTAAATAAGGATAGTTATTAGTGAACTGTTTGAACGATGTTTGATACAGGTTGGCATATAACTAACTGCCTGAGTACCGTTTTTGACAGATACTGTCAAAACAGTACTCAGGCCGTTAGTTTTAGGTTGGCCTACGTCCATATTACTACTACAGTGCCGCAGTGACACTCACCATAGCTTGTGCAATCTGGAGCGTATGGCTCACCACCCCCTTCATTAGTGGCTCCTAGATCCTCGTTAGCACCGTTCATAAATCCAAAATTGGTCCCTCCGTGAAACATGTAAAAGTTTACTGATGCTCCTTGTTGTAAAATCCAGGTTAAAACCGCCTCCATATCTGTATAAAAGTAAAATGCATCAGAATCAAGTAAAGCACATGATATTTATAACTATCGATAATGGAAAAAGAAAACAAAATATAAACGTTACTGTGAAATTCTTGTTCAGAATTTATTTCAATTTTACTGTTGTAAGCATAGGCCTACTCGACGTGGACAATGACTCCTGGTGTTTGGGAAAACTGACGATAAGTTCGTAACTTGTAAGTGTGTCACCTTGTTGATACATGTGGTGTCGTTAAAACAGCCTATTCAGTTTCAAACCAATCTGGCTAACGGTTGTCCAGATATCATCCGGAAACGAAACACGGACGCACGGCCGGACATGCTGGTGACAATATCCTCCGCCCTTCTTCGTGAGCGGGGAATAAAAACTGTTGAAGTTATCGCGCCCACAGGGCGGGGGCCCTAGGGTAGTGGTTAGCACCGCTGCCTTTCACGCCAGAGTTCGGGGTTCGGTTACCGGTCTCGGCGGTTTGAAAGAAGCAAAAATGTTTCTTCCCCATCCACGTGTGAAAGTCAGTATTGTGGGGAGCCTCTGTCACCGAGAGGTAGCGTGCTCGGCCTCAGACCGCCAGGGCTCGAATTTCGAATTCTGTGTCTGGAGGACAGTGTCATCTCAATCATCTCACCATCCTCAGGAGGTTCTCCTGGCCCAGTTTAGCCTATATGTGCACAAAGGTGGCCTAAAGCCCGATTCATTTCATTTTTATATCGCGCCCACAATGGAATGTTAACATGGTTAATGTCTCACGGTATAATAGGCATGTATAAATACGCCTACCATGTTATTCTGACGACGCCGCGTGAGCGAGGGGTAAACATGGTAAACTTGATATAAGTTAGAAACAAATAATTGTTCGTGTTAGATTCACGGGAGGTTTTAACTTGAAATGTATACATTATGCGTATAGACCTACTATGGATATGGACACCAATCAACAAAATTACAAAAGCGTTGACCTCCATTTTGTCAAATCTGCATAATTTTCATTCACTTGAAGTTGTAGATCGCGTCAGCGAGACACAACTTCAAGTGGGTGAAAATTCTATTTAAATCATTTGGTGATAAAATGGTTGATCACCTCCAGAGGTCGTCGGGTCTACTCTTGTCCTGTTTGCTGCATGCTTTAACTTGGGATATAACATTATCATGATTATATGCCTACACGATATAAAGGGAAACAACTGATTACATTATTGTGACACGTCCGCTCAAACACCAGAAAAAGCGCTAGCAGCTATTTGTCTCCCAAAGGAGTGCATTACAGGCTCCTCTCATCAGACCCATAATTTAGAAAGAGAAAGAAAAAGCGATATCATAAATGTACTTCTGCTATGCTTTTGTTGATTCGTCTGGCAGTGTTGATTGATGTATACGTTTAGCATAAATACGTTATAATTTGTATTCACACAAGTTGGTGATTTCTCAAATCACGTAAATAATATTGCAATGGTATTTTCCAGTCGCCCAGGTAATTCGATATAAAAGGGTGATTAAATTATTTAGGCGTATTCAGTGACGCAGCAAACGAAACCACTTTCAGAATACCGGGACAACGCCCAGATGGAATGTGTATGGTACATACCCATCAGCTGTCAATAATATGTTCTAAAAACGAGTTTAAATGCGCCCTTTAACCCCTGTGACACCGCTCAGTACGACTATAGTCGTTTTTAATTTGTTTTATTAGTCAATCAGATTACTCATATTAGGAATGGAATGAGCGTTTAGACATCAATATTTGTAAATGCTTGATCTCAGATTAAACCCACTTGAAGTTGTGAGTCGCGGTAGCGACACACAACTTCGAGTGGGAAAAACTTTAAATCATTTATTGTAGCGCTTTACGGGTTAAAGTGTCGCAAGAACTCAAAGGTTCAATGTGCACATCGTGAGTGTGGACTTACGTCTGGCATTCTATATATTGATGTGTCTATATCGCCACAGGAGGAAGTGAGCAGTACCATGGACAACATTGCACACTCCCATGTCTTACAACAGTTAGGACCACTGAATGTACAAACCATGAAATCACCAGACTATTTTTTTAACCCTGACTGCATGAGGTCCAGCACGCTACCTCTCCGTCAATATTAACCCTTGAGTGAATAACTTAATTTTCACCTTCTCCAAGTTGTGTCTCGCTACTGCGACTCGCCACTTCTGTGGTTGATAATTACTGATAGATCAAAAATTTGAAAATATTGACGTTCAAACACTTATTTCATTCCCAATAATAAATTGTAATTTAACCTGCTAATAAAATGGATTAAAAAAGATTAAGCGCTTTAACATGTTTAAGGGGTAAATATTTACGAGTGGACGGAGTTAAACCTGAATATCGAGAGCGGGATCGAGCTGAGAACTCGTGGGCGACAGGCGGTAGCGTAAACCACTGGCATAAATCAGGGCCCAGCCTCGTCAAGATTTTCAAATTTTCAAACGCCATTGCTTGATGCGCGAAGCAGCAGCTGTTAACGGCACACCAGTCTACATTTATTCCACGAGCGCTGTGCGTTACCGCACATAAACAAAAAATATTCACAATGTAATTTGATTTTATATCCCGCAAAAAACTAACAAAGTAATTGTTATTACATTTTCGAGGTAGCAGAGGAAGTTTATTTGTCGCTTTACTTGACTCGTTGATCGTTTCCCTACTGCGTGGTTATATTAATATTGCTTAATGTGTGATGTATGATCTGGTATGACTTATTTATTGACTAATTGTTTTCCTAGTTTTATCCTCAGGTAAATAATATTGCAATATTATTCCCCAGCCGTCAAGGTAATTCGATGTAAAAGGCTGCCTGAATAATTCAAGCGTATTCGGTGACTCTACAAACGAAACCATTTTCAGAATACCGGTACAACGCCCAACCAAATTACCCGTAGTGGGTGATGTGCAGATGCAGTGCCAGCAAACACGGGGTATTTTTTCAAAGTTGGCCCATCTTCTTCGACGCTGGCCCAACATCCAAACAGCATTGGATGAATGCCCCGAGTTTGCTGGGATGTGTATGGTACATACCCATGATAACGCCAGCTAATTTATCGAAATTTGTCTTTTATGTACTGTAGGATAAAAAAAAATCACGTTTTAAGAACCTAACAAATCAACGCGATCGTTAAAACGTCTACATGGATACGTAAATGATTTGTCATGTGCAGTTATTTAGCCTTCTTAGTCGCGAAATATTATCCGCTAAAACGGGGAGATTTTCCATGTCGACAGTCGCGCCTGCAGTCTGGAATCACTGCGGATTTACTCCAGAAATCATAAAAGTGTTTGGCCAGCGTTGGCTCAATGCAGGTCCAGCGTCGTTGGACAGTCGTTTCCTGTTATTGATGGATCTAGACGGCCAGACAGCCAGCCGGACGGGCGGTCTGCAGCGCGCTTTATAATACCTTTTTGACATGCAGAGGCACAGCAAGTGGAAAAAGAAGTGAAAAGCAAATCAGTGCATGATATGATGATGGCCGGGTTATAAAAACAGAAAAGGCATAATATGGGGATATATTTATCGACGGCTACATTGTCAATAACACATTAGGGCCTACATTGTCAGCCTGCACAATATGGTTATTGTGACATAAAACGTTACCAGTTTATGCTGCAGTGGAGAAATACCACGTGTATATGACCCACAATACATGTAGGGCCTACATGCTATACGGCTGATATCGATAAGGTATCGATTTTAGTGTACACTGCCAAATAGCCCCCCTATGGTCGTTCTCGGTCCAGATCCCACAGACCAAACCACGACCTACAATCAAGATCAACGGATAATAGACTATCACAGACTTATAGTGTGTCTCGATTCACAGTCGCGATAAAATTTATCAATTGATTCGTATGTTTTTTATGGAATCTATAGGGATATAGATTCCTTGATTTTTTCCAACAATTCTAAGAAGTTTTCATGCGAAACGTAGCGAGAGGCGGATAATGGGGAGGCTATCCAGCCCCCCCCCCCCCCCCGCACAGTACTGCACGCACAATGCGACCATTACTCAACATACAGATGGCTAATAACGCCTCCCTGTCGCACGGGTTTATTGAGGTGCCGCATTTCTTTTACGTGGCGTTGACACAGCGCCGGTTCGATAATCCCCACTTCCCACTTCCCAGCGATAAACCGATGTTGTTTTAATGTTGGGGCAGCGTCCGCGACGCTGGCCCAGCATTAAAACAACATCGGTTTAGCGTGTCTTACCAGCAGCGGGCCAGATCTGGTGTTTCTGGTCCCGTCCCCAGTGGTCAAACCAGCCAGACCAGAACTCCATCACCATCAGTGGCTTGCCCGGCTGCTTCACGTTCTTCACGTACTCAAACATCAGATGACCGTGGTCCTTCTCCTGGAAGTTCGCCGTTATCAGCTCTGGAACAGGACAAATACACTGCTTTATTGCCTTATTCTGATCAAAATAATAACGCTGATAGGGTTAAAAATTGTACAAGGAGGGCCTTAACCTTTAAAGCGCTGAAATATGTTTGTATATAAACCATGGGGACCAAAGGTTTCAAATTTGCCAGCATCCTAAATGTCTTAGTTAGCTATTTCTGTTGTATTTGAATATCTATGTCATGGGTCTACGGCTATTATAAAATATTTTCACTCTTCAGAGCGGGGGTCGACTTTAGACGTCAGAATCTGACGTCTACAGGTCAGATTTTGACGTCTAGGGCTGGATTCTGCATCATTTTACTGACCTCCAGGTACCTCTCCGCGCATGATACCCATCCCATTGTCTGATGTAAACAACAACTCCTTGATGCCAAATTTGAGCATCGTCTGAACAGAAGGAAGACATAATCAACATTTGCACAAAAGTATATACCTAGAAAACACGAGGCGCTAGCCCAATGTTGAGCTGACGTTTGGCCAGCGTCGTAGTCGCTGGGCCAACGTCAGCCCGACATTGGGCCAAAAGCCTTGTGTCAGCTGGGTAACACGACAGGTCCCTACTGAATTTGCAGAAATAAAGAATGTTACAATTAATTCCTTGATGCCAAATTTAAGCATAGTCTGAATAGAAGAAATACATAATCAACATGTGGACAAAAGAATAACACAACAGGTCGCTAATGAATTGGCAGAGAATGTTAAATTCAACTCACCTCTTTAAGGAATGATTTATAGTTGATATCGTCGCCAAATGAGCCGTATTCATTCTCTACTTGTACAGCAATAATTGGCCCTCCTCGACAGTGCTGTAAACCGAATGTACAAGTTATCCACTATATTGTTGTTGATTGTTTTGTGATGTACATTATTTCACAGATCATCGCAACGAAACCATGTCTAAGCAATAAAATAACAAGCTAACGGTATAATAATGACCCCAAGAATGTCCCTAGATATTGTCATGATCTGTTAATCTGTTAATTGAGGTATAATTATGACAAATTTTATGACAGCTCATAGTATACCCGAGAGTAGAGTTTAGAAAGCGTTGATACCCAACAAACATGAGACGTTGGCCCAACGTTGGTTTATTGTTGGGCCAACGTCGTAGACGGTGGGTCAACAATAAATCAACGTTAAGCCAACGTCTCATGTTTGCTGGGTATTATACCTTGTTGACCCATGTCTGGTACGCTCGACATACATTAAATTAATACGACGCGTTTTCTGGGTCAATTCCAGACAAAGGGGTTATTTATTTGAGGATCAAAGATATTTTTCATAAATTGCAGGTACCATTATCAGTGAAATAAAAGAGAAACATTGTATGCTTTAATCACGTCCACCGACCTGTAAGTCTGCGACAAGAGGTAGTAGTTTTGCAAAGTAATTCTCCACTGCCTGAACGTATGGGGGGTAGGCTGAGCGCAGCTGCATCTCAGGGTCGCTTAATAGCCAACTGACGTCAAAAGAGAAATAATAGAGTTTGTATGACGCGGAATTATTGATGATTCATGCAGAAAATAGAACAATGTAGACCTACTAGGCGGCACCGCAGCTACTAATGTTTACGCCCGACAAAAATCATAGAATAAACATCTGCAAAGACTATTATTATGTATCAAAGTTATCGAAGATAATATGGAGCCTCAAGTAGGTCAGTTTATACTGACAGTTTTGAAAAATAGGTACATATCATAACTACTTGCAATATTGCGATCAAAATATATTAACACTTTGAATGATTAACCCTTTAAGCCCCCATGATGCATTAAAGCATCATTTTATATCCCTGAAAACATACTTAATTTTTCTACAACTAAGGGTTTTAGAACGAAAATTTCCATGAAACTGGTTTACCAATACGTAGTAATTTTCTTTAATTTTTAAACCACATCAAGTCATCTTCATCCACTACAAGTCGAGAATTGCGGCAGCAATTCGCGGCTTGTAGTGGATGAAGATGACTATGGTAAATTCAGGATTGAAAGGGTTAAATATGTAAAGACGGTTTTCTCAACGTCAAATGACCTAATAAAATGCACGACTCACCTGGGAAGACCACCGAGATCCCATTCTGAACAGATATAAGGGCCTGGGCGGAATATAACATAAAGTCCTAATTCTTGAGCTATGGTCACAAACTGTCTGCAAAAAATGTATTGCATACTATTCATTATAACGAATGTGTACATGCGTAAAATAGTAGAAAGCGTACATGTGTATAATACATGATATACAGATATACTTGCTGCTCTATCATGTTTATGTTAAACGGATGTATTGAAACGAATATTATTATGATTACAAATCAGTGGTGTGAATTTAACGCCGCCATTTTCCCAACATTCACTGAACTGCAACCGAATTTTTATTTAGCGGTTCTTTTATATCGCGCTTACAAGAAAACCATCAGATCAATAATGGAATCGATCAAGTGAGCATAATTCGGAAATCAGATGGAGATACAGTATTATATATCGCATTGCTCATAAATAAAACACCAAACTATTCTTCTGAGCGGCGGGGACTATCTAATGAACACATAAAATCCCTAAATAACGAGCGTATGCATATTATGGGGAACCATATGAGATATCTGCTATTTCTCAGCCAATTTCACCAATCACTCACTCAGTCTTTTCAATTAATTTTGTGCATTCCAATTCACATGGCAAACGCACCACGTTGATCCAAAGGAAATAACAACTTCGTCTAAGCCGTCGGCCGGCGTTTTCAGCCCACGTTCAGTTCAGCCCAGCTAAACCCGATTAAAACCCGATTTAACATGACTATGCTCCCTCCTCGCATCTAAGCACAAAATTGCATATTTTGATTAAATTACCACCCCTCCCCCCCCCCCCAAGGTGACATGAAAATGAGATGAAATATATGGGTGCCAGGAGGGTTCAGTGAGTCGTGTGATTGCTGCAAGAACTCATTATCCAACAGAATTGGATTTTCACTCACAACCGTAAAATCAGTGTAAGTAATTGTTATGCTCGACTGCTACGCTATTAAAAACTATCAGGATCCTGATCATGTCATATTTTCAGCCGCTGCTCGTATTCTTATACCCCGACAGAAAAGTTCCTATTATTGAATTTGAGTCCCCCAGGGCTAACTTTGTGGGAATCTACTGATTAATTTTAGGAAAACTAGATATGACTGCTTTCGGCACGAAAACAATATGAAAGCATCCCCAGGAATTAGAGTTAGACACCTAAATATAAATGGCTTCCGAATGTCTCGTTATTGTTTATATTCAGCTGTGGCCAGGTGGTCATTATGCAATTGTCTGGTTAGCTGCCTTTATTATATTTTATCTTGTTTAAAAAAAAATTCCCAGGCGCCCCCTCCTGAAAATACTGTCCCCAAAAACATTTTCTAAACTTGGAGAGCCTACTGCAATAAAAAAAATCGAAAATAAAGTTCAGGAAAAGGATGATCCCTACCCCCACCACGTCAATTTTTTTTAAAAGGGCTGCAGCAGCCATTTTTTTTTAATGGATTCATCACAAAAGTGTCCACAAGCTTAGTGGGCGGTCATCTTGGAAAATGGCATTTGGCTTGGTGCCAAAAATAACATATTGGAAGAATTGCCCTGTGACATAGGTTATATACATGAAACATAAAGAAAATTTAGTTTTAATTTTTTTAGTAAAAGCTAAACAAAAATTGTAACCCCCCCCCCCCTAGAAAAAATGACCCTCACCCCCTCCATGTAATATTTTTTTAATGGCTGCGGCATACATTTTATGCTTAGCCTAATGGATTTAACCCAGAGGTTAATCAGATCATCAAAAATACATAGAGAACCACCACAACAAATTTTAATGCAATCCAACTGACGGTGTATAAGTTATCGTGCTCACAAGCTTTTTGAGCGGCCATCTTAAAAAATTGCATTTTTTGGCTCGGTACAAAAAAAAACATATGGGAAGAATGGCCCTATGACATAGGTCATAAATGAAAATGACCCCCATCCCCAACATGTCGATTTTTTTTAAAATGGCTGCGGCAGCTATTTTGTTTATAATGGATAATCTCCAAAAGTTAATCACACAATCAGAAATAGCTAGAGAACAAGCCTACCAAATTTGAATGCAATCGAACCAAAGGTTCATAAGTTATCGTGCTCACAAGCTTTTTGGGCCGCCATCTTGGAAAATGGAGGTTTTTGGCACCGAGCCAAAAAATATATGAGTAGATTTACCCTGTGTCATATACGTGAAAAATAAAGATAATTTATCAGTAAACATTTTAGTAAGAGCTAAATTGAGGATACGCCCGCGGCGGCGGAGAAGAAAAAATGCTAAACACTATAAGCATCCCGATATTCATGGGGTATGCTTAATTATCTTCAAGATTGGATGACCAATACGACTGTATAAGGTAGGAAACTTTTTGTTTACGATCACTTAGATGTAGGAGCCACCAGACAGCCATTGTCAAGAATAAATGTTCGCATGTCCCCGAAATCTCAACAACAACAAAATCCGTTAGACAACAAAACTCTTCGTGCAGCGCCCTCCATTGCAGCGCCCAATGGAGGGCGCATACGGGTGCACTCTCTGAATCTACGCTTGGTTTTTCGCCTATTTCCCAATTTCGTGTAAACAAGTGCTTGTGAGTATTACGCCAAAAAAATATTAACATCAATGATTTTGGGTGGAGAAATAGGCTACGCATCCGGCCCAGGTCAGGAGGGCCAGACGTGAATCTGCATTATGTAGGGAAGACCGGAGCTAGTTGAAAGACGGGGCATGTTGAAACAAGACATCTCAAGCCTGAATCTTTATGGATCACGTGTGAACACCTAGCGAATGCCAAAGGTGTAATACATCGCTTCATTTTGTATGAAAAGTCAACACATGCAGATTTTCTCGAAGAGCCAGGTTTATCTATTTTTTTAATGTCCTGTTGCAGTTGAAACATGAATGGGGTTGGTCGAAACATGTTTCAACTAGCCCCGATTCAGGGCAAATTACAATTAAAAGGCAAAAATCAAGCAGCCTCGACATACTTTGCCTAACCCAGCGCTGTCTATTACAGCATTAATGTAGGTCTCTATCTCATCTCTACAATTAATAATAACCACGTATTGGCCGATGTTTCAACAAGCCCCAGCTTTGGTTCAACTAGCCCCGCATGTGGTTTTTTTTTGAAACAGTCGACAAAGTGTCAGTCAAGTCACATTTAATCCATGATGCCTACAACATAGATTTTTGTGTCTAGCTTGTTGAGATCCGCCTTTAATCATGTTAATGATAACATTTAGTGCTTCGTTTTATTACTCTGACACTAAAACTAAGACTCATATGGCAAATTCTTTGAAAAATCATTCAACTAGCCCCGGTCTCCCCTATTAACCCTTTCATCGCGGGGACCGTCTTTATACGTCAGAATCTGACGTCTGTAGACGTCAGATTCTGACGTGTGAAGACGATCCCCGCACTGAAAGAATAAAAATATTCCTAATGACAGCATAGACCCATAACATAGATATTCAAATGAAGCGAAAAGAGCTAACTAAGAAATTTATTTCAAATTGAAAAACCCTTTGATCTCCATGGTTTATGCAACAATATTTCAGCGCTGTAAGGGTTGAAATATGTCCGGCGATATCGTAGCCAGACTACAGCCTTCCAACATCGCGAAACTCACCGCTATTAACCCTCTAACCTCCAAGTTATTTAATTGTAATTTTCACCCACTCGAGGTTGTGTCTCGCTGACGCTATTCGCAGCTTCAAGTGGGTGAAAATGATTCAGATTTTACAGAATGGAGTTCAACGATTTTGAAATCTTGCTCATTAATGTCACGTTTAATCTTTAAGATGTTAAAAAACAAAACAAATATAACCGTGACCGATGATTAAAGGGTTAATATGTAGATGTTTGTAGTGCTCTACATGCTCTACATGTTACATAATACCAGGAATGCATAACGAAACATTTCTGATTATACCATACACTTTACCTTATATCCAGAATCCCTTCGAAGTTAAATTCTCCCCGAACCTCCTCGTGTAAGTTCCAAGGTACGTAGCTAAGGAAAATAAAAGTCATATAGAAAAAGTGTACAAAATATAGAATGTGTAGTTGCCGTGGTGACGTTCCTAAATCGTGTTAATACATTAGAGAAAGAAAATATTAGAAAAAAATTTTATTTCAACAACATTTCTAATATTTTGCCAACCAACATATTATATCAGTTGTTCTGAATAATTATATCAAAGTTATTATGCAACACATAAATCTGCCGTGCAAAACCAAAATACAGTAAATACTTACTTTATCAAGTAAACAGGTACGCCTTTCAGTTTTACAGAGCATTATTGTATTTAATAAATAGCTAGAAATGATGCTCACGTTTCCACACAATTTAGACCTGCTGCAGCCACCCGCTGAAGTCGATCACGCCAATATTCAGGGACCACCCGGAAATAATGCACTGCGCCACTGAGAAGTACTAACTTTTGGTCATCGAGGAAGAAAGCACCATCTCTGGCCTCCAAACCCATGATTTTTCAGCCGCTGTAACAGAAAAACAAAAATGTCAAATTCGTCCTAAAATTAGCCCTTAGAGCGCAAAATATTTTTGTGTAAGCCGTGGCGACGAAAGATTTTTTTTTAATTTGAAAAATCTCATAAATATCTTAGATCTTTCCGCCTTATACATGTCTGTATAATATAATTATGTATATATTTATTCAGATCCTATGAAATAAACTATTGTCTATTGCTTCAGATTCTGAAGTCTAAAAACGGTCCCCGCGCAGAAAAGATTTCAAAATAATGACACAAAGAAAGTACTTGGCCTGGCTATGATTGATTAGATATGGTAGATCTACTATACTACATAAATATTACATTTATGTTTTAACAGTTGGAGGCTATTAGATTTCTTGAAGGGAAATACCGTACCGCTATGACTTTCGCGCAAATATCTCGCGCAAATGTATAATCTTCTTTCGTCTATAATCAATCGTGTTTATGATTTGTCTGAGCACTCAAGTAAAGTGCAGACTGTATTGCGGCATAGCTATACCCAGCAAACACAAACAAATTGTATAACATTTGTTTGTACAATGCCGGCCCAACGTCTTCGACGTTGGACCAACATTGCACAAATGTCATCCAAATATTTTTGTGTTCGCTGGGTATGGAACGTGTCGTGCTTTGTGCAGTGGAAGCTATTTTGCAGAAAGGAGCGACACACCCTGTTTGTGAGTTACATCACTGAAAGAAACACAAAACAGCCCTGAAAATCAATACGATGACAGTGTTGACGCGTTATTGTTGTTTCCCACCATATCCTTCGGGGCTTCATGGTTTCATGACTTCATAGCCCACTGTCATTGCAGGGTCGGACCTGACAGAATAAGTCAGCTCAATTTCGGGACATTGTGTTACGACATTGTCCCGACTACGATACTTTAGATTTTCAGATGTTGGCGACATCTCACAACTTTGATAAAAGGTGAATTGATTTTATCGTTACACAGGCGCTAATATAAGCACGACTACATTGCATAGTCGTTTTTAACATGTTTATTTTGTTTTATGAGAAGGTCGAATCACATAAAAATATAATCACCAGTACATGATATAGTAAAATACTTTTTAAAATCGTCAATGGGTATCCCTTTAATTTCATTTTTATGAAATATTCCTCTCATACATCATTAACATATATCTATCTTCTATATATTATACTACCAGAACAGAACATGCATCTATTGGTTTTCTTTTTCCTTTTAGAATCATGACATTGTTATCTGATATCCACATAATACGATTTGCTTTTTAAAAGCTCCTTATAGCAGTACAAAATAAATTGATTTTAACATGTTTAAGTGCAACTATGATTAGATTATGGATATTTTAATTTGTATATATACCATTTACATAATAATCTCACAATTTTAGAACTGTGTTGTATTATTGAATGTATAACAGCGCAAAAATAACATCTTTGCTAATATGTATACACCCTGTACAAATATATTTTAATAAATAAATAACTGTTCCACCAGCAGGAATAATAGCAACGCATGTACGTGATGTAGGTCTATATACAATGTATCTCCTTTTTATATTATCGCCACAAATAATTCCCAGAAGGTGGCAGTAATGTCGTGAATATGTCGAGCATAACTCGCCGTAACAACGTATCTTGAAGAGAAGTCGGATAAACAAGTAAACTCGTATCCTGATGACATCGCGAGGCATGCGAGTAGGTTGGCTTAGCCGGTGTATAGTGTTCATGTCGCGCTAATTCGTAGCTAGAATCGACGTCTAATTTATGCTCGCTTTTTTAGATGCCGATCATGGAAAACAAGGCCAAAAAATGGATGGCTAAAAATACATCACATTTTCCACATCCTGCACTTTTAATAATCACTAATTTCATATTTTTTCCATACTATTCAGTCAGAGACAGTGTGAAAATTGCCAATATTTAGTAAAACTAAAAGGTTAAAGGTTCCACGAATTCCCGAGTAGAGGAGACCTAACATGCGTTAAGTTGTCGTGAGCTGCCTGACAGGTCATGTGTACATACATAGGGCCTATGGACATAGCTAGTTAGGCCTGCAGAGTGAGTGATTTTTTACGTCGCTTTCTGCACAATCATGGCAATGTCGCGACAGAAGGAAGCCCAAGTCTTATCGAATGACATCAAGGGTTATTTATAGTGCACACTACCATAGACAGCACTTCACACTCCATGCATTTGAACAGTTAGGAGCACTATATGCGCAACCTCGATGACAAACATCCGACCGACCGGGATTCGAGCGCATTACCTCTGAGTTTCGAGCCACAACCGGATTGAATGAGCCATCTGGACCGGCCTAGCGCCATGAATTAAACACGAAAAGCGGGACCTATACTGAAGAACGATTTCAAGAGAAAACACTACAAACGCCGCGACTGCGCCTGACCTACACCTGGCAATGCCTTGATCATCTGATTATGCGGGTCTTCTAATCTCATTCAGTTAATGTATAATCCCAGCCAACGTGACACGTTGACTCGATTCGGTACTAAACCTCATCCTGCCAATTTAATTATTTAAATTTTCAACCACTTGAGGTTGTGTCTCGCTACCGCGATCCACAACCTCAAGTGGTTGAAAATTACTCATATTTGTTTAATTTGAGACCAAACATTCACAAATATCAAAAGTTAAATAGGCATTTTTATTTCAGATAACTGTGATTTAATCGGCCAATTAAACGGATTAAAAACGACTATTGTCGTGATCAGCAAGCAAAGGGTTAATTCAATAATGGGCGTGATGTAATGGATTGGATGATTTTCCAGCTTAGATACATTGTACGTTTCTGGTTTTCCTTTTTATTAATAATTAATGGTGGACTAAAATCGAAACAACAGTTAACTGTTAAGTTAAGACAATGTGTTCAATCTAAATATACAAAATGAAGTGGGTTGCAATGCTAAGCATGGTAAGTAGTGTATGGATCACGCGATGTGAACTACCCAGTAAACACTGGGCATTCACCCAATGCAGTTTCACTGCCAACATTGAAACAGCATTGGATGAACACCCCGTGTATGCTGGGTATATAATCTTTGATTTACGATATATAACATGTTAGCATACCTCTTATCCCTGTCTTGCACACTATCAGCACGCATTACACGAGTGATTGTGACCCCGGTTCATAGGGTCCAGTGATCTTAGGCCCGCTTTATATCATTTATATTCTTTCACTACAATTCAGAATATATCTTTCAGGTATATAATTATAATAATGGGGGCCTATGTATATAGCCAGACGATGGATTTTAGTCAGTATGTACTAATATATAAAGCTTGGTCCAACTATAGAAACTAGAATAGATTAACGTTCTTAGGAACGAAAACAGCCCTTTGTTACCACTATGACACTTTCCCGCCATTTCGGATTACACAGGACAGTTCATTTCAAATAAATAATGTATAATAATATATATTCATATATATTTTTGTTCAGACAAACTTATTGAGCCAAATTGAAGATGGTTGTCAGTCGGATCTTATATGCGTTCCTGTTCATGCAAGGTTTACGCAAAGATGAGTATAAACGACAATGCTGCAATGCGGGCTCCGGGAAATGCGTCTGTTATATCACACATTTATCGATTATATACTTAGTATAACCGTGATTATTAATAGCTTTATATAAACCAGTATAGGCCGACATTTTAACTGTACTGTACACATGTGTACTCGAGCTCAGATGCATTTTGTCTTTAGCCAATTGACCGTTGCAGAGTCAATCGGATGGCTGGTTCAGCTAATCGCCGCCAATCATTGCGATGTTACTTGTATTCAAATAGTGGTAGAATAACATGCTTGGACCTAATATCGTCCTCTTGGCGTTAGAAGGTGCTAAACTGCCACATTGCAAAGTGGCAGTTTAGCACATTTTAACTCCAAAGGGACGATTTCATGTTTTGTTTCCCATTTCACCATCCACATAGACTTTCTTGACGCTGATAGCCAGTCGCGAAGGCACATTCGGTTTGGTTGTGGACTCTGGAGTTACTGGGTTTAAAATCCCTTGTTTGTGCATGTACAGTGCTTCAAACTGTTCCGATTCAGTATTGTGCGGAGCCTCCGTGACCAAAAGGTAGCGTGCCCGGCCTCAGATCGTCAGGGCTCTCATTAATGTCACCATCCCCAGGAGATTCTACGCACAAAAGTGGGGTTAGGCCTAACATTCAATTATTCCAAACTATTCAAAGGATTGTGCATTGCTGCCTGTGGCACATACTGACTGCAAGTGTATTTTGCTTCGTTGCACATTGCTGTACATGCCCTGGTCAGCGAGGTTGCCTGTGGCACTGTACGCTATAAAGAGACCTTGAAGCTATGTGAGGTATACATTGCGATATTGCAACAGTCGACAAAAAATCACATTCACCATATGAGCGATAACAAGTGTGAATCCAGTGGCTCGGTCCGGCGGAGGGGACGCGTGCCCAGTAACCCTTTCAGTGCGGGGACCGTCTTTAGACGTCAGAATCTGACGTCTGTAGACGTCAGATTCTGACGTCTAAAGACGCCCCCCTAACTGTAATAATAAGAAAAAATATAACGACCGTACACCCATAACATATATAGGTATTCAAAAAAAGCAGAAAGAGCTAACTAAGACATTTATGATGTTTTCAAATTGAAACGACCCTTTGGTCACTATGTTTTAGACACAATTATTTCAGCCTTGGGAAGGGTTAACATGACCAAAGTAATGCACAGAATTTAGTGGCCCATTGCTGCGCTAATATCTCGCTTATCATTTTCCTTGGATTGATGGACGTGCGTTTGGTACAGCTAGATATCCTTATGAACTGAAAGGGACTGCATAGAATATGTTGAAATGTCAATTTTGAAAAAACCCCATCTAACTGAAGTTATAATTATAGTCTACTGATCTTAACAAAAAATATTTAAGATTCTGATTTTTTTTTAAAACACTGAAAAAGATTAAACTATTTCTATAGGGGGCCTACAACACCCAGAATACCCACCGTCTACGACCATAAGATTCTGGACACATGAAAGATATTTTAGGTAATTGGTGCATGAAAGCGATGGCTTGGGGTACGACGGTATGGATTCTTAGAAATATTTATCAAAATGTTTTTAAAAATCTGAAAATTTTTGAAAAAATTGGAATTATTATCTGCGGGATACATAGGGCATACAAAGCCATTTTCTGTTAAACTCAATAGCATTGACCTCCATTGTTGTCACTGAGCTAGCTACCACAATGGAGTATGGAGGGGGGGGGGGGTCTTATATAACTTTGTTTTCACCGAAATCCCATTCACAACGGTTTCCGGTGACGTCACTGCGTTCCACAGAATACCAACATTAATTTTATCCCACGGAGCATGTTTAAATAGTGCATAATTATATTATCATGGGCTATCGACATAGGCCTACCAGCCCACATCAAATATTTGAAAACATACTGACATCTTTCAATTAGTGATTTATATTATTGGTTAACTTACATATGTTTTTTGCTGATACTGCCTTAAAACTGATGTTAATCAATGCTGGCTGCTTCGGTTTATCAGCAATAAGACAGTCACGAAGTTGGCTTACGTTCCTTGCACGGTAGAATGTGATCTAACAAATCCCTGTCTCTTGATAGAACCTAAATTGACTCTACAGTGGTCAGCAACATCTAAAGTCAATAACTGTTAGAGATCACAGTTCGCCGGCTGTTTCGTTCGGATAAGGGAATCACTAATATCAGCTGTCATTATCTGTCGCTGCACGCAAGCCTTAGCTTTACCTGCACGTGTACGCCCATGAGTCTATGTACACAGAACCACTCAATCTATGTACCGTTACATCACCGATACGATACGATAAAGAACGTCTAAATGCTGCATGTCCTCGTGACTGTATCATGAAGTTATAGAAAGATAACAAATAACAGTGCACCACATGCCTGTGACCCGGTGACGGTCTGAGCTGAGACTGAGCCACACGCGATCAGCTGACTGCCGCTGGCTGCTTGAACCAGTCAATACAGTGCAGCATTCTGCAACAGCTAGATCCATACAAAACGTCTACTGTAGGCTAACCAGTAACAGACAGGACGGTCCACTAAATGCATTAAAAGCCCGCGAAAGAAAGGGTGATCCCAGCCCTCACGGATTGATCGACCCATCGGGACCGTACTCTATCCCTGACATAGCCATGTAAGACAACTGCATGTCCAGACTATTAAAACCAGCAATATGTTTTGACATCCCAGACACTTATTTATTATTCAAAATAAATTATGGAGGGAAGATTGAACCTTTGGATAGAGTCCTGTGGACTTGTACCAACAACTAGCAACAGAACTATTGATTTTCGTGCAAATTCTGCACGCCTTGAGCCGCGTGCCGTTCTAATAGACATTAATCAAATGCTCCTTTCAAATGCTCCCTTTTAAGATTGTATGGGGTGGGGAATCCTTTAAAACATATATAGGCCTACGGGCTACAGCACAGTAAACACAAAACATTTGTATAACAGTTGTACAATGTTGGAGCAACGTCGAAGACGTTGGGCCGACGTTGTACAAATGTTATACATTTTTTGTGTTTCCTGGGAAGCAATTTATAATACAGATAACTTATTTCATACTATCAAATCTTAAAATGTCATTATTCTAACAGCTAAATTGAAAGTATATGGGCACACAACACAATTATAAATTAGGGCTTATGGGAGCCTAGGGGGTGTATACCAAATCAATCTGATCAATGCTGATAAAATTAATACTTGTCAATCTAAATTATGTAGGCCTAGCCCAAGTCAACAATAACTGCAATATTTACCCTATAGCCTATGCAAGCTGTAACAATTGTCCCTAATTTGTATTTTCACATTCTGCTAATGTCCCCACAACATGTCGGCTATATAGGCCTAAACAGGGCCGGATCCAGGATAAAATTGTAGAGGGCGGGGGTGGGGGCGGGGTCACCAGGTCTTTGGTCTGTCTAGATCGTGTGAATAGGCCTGATGAGCGAAATCGGTGGATATTTTTTTTTGTTTTTTACTTGAGATTAATTAAGGAGTCATAAATTATTGAGGTTTTACTTGACTATCCACAGAAATAGTTTTGATCACTCCCCCCCCCCCACAAAAAAAAACTAGCTCGGACTACTCGCAAAAAATCTGTGTTGAATAACCAGTGTTGAATAACTTAAGGCAGGTCAGTCGTTTCGCTTCACCAGTGTTCACTGATACTCACTTTTAACGGACCCCACTCTTTAGAACGTTGATCATGCTGTATCACAGTGGCGGACTGATAGGGCAGATATGATCACTGGTAAGCTTACGCAATAATTGCCCAGAGAACTTCCAGAACTTCGTTGATTTTTGGATCAGGAGCTCAACTCTCTCCATAAAAAGAGGAGTACACCCTCCTATTATGTTCCCATTTATATAATCTTGTCATTCTCCATATTTATTTTTTCCAATATTTTTTCAAATACTTTATACTTCTCAACATTAGCCAGCTAGCAATAACCACGCCGGGGCTAAACCTAATCGGCTACTATATATACCCCAGCAAACTCGGGACGTTAACCAGTGTTGTTTTGATGCTGGGCTAGCGTCGTAGACGATGGACCAACAGCAAAACAACATTGGTTAGCGGTAGGGTAGGGTGGGGCAAAACGCCTACCGTAAGCATTTTCAGCTGTAGTTATGTACTACCAACCTCTAGGAAAACATGTAGTCCGGCATACGTTGGATACTAAATTGCACTATCCACTACCCTGATGTTACATTCCCTATTTATTTATTTTTGTTCTCGAAATGCAAAAATACAAAAAGACACAAGTGGGCGTTTTGCCTCACACCATAGGGCAAAACGCCTTTTGGCAGGGGCAAAACGCCCATGGTGGGCGTTTTGCCCCATCCGCTACCTAACATTAAAATACACTGTCCATGACCTTAGGTTGACCATATTATCAGTATGGTTAAAGCAAATTCAATAGAAAGACAGGTTCAAGTGAAAGTCAGACGGACTAACAGTAGCCTGAGTGTGAAATGGGCCACAGTAGCCTGAGTGTGAGACAGGCCATGTAGTAGCCTGAGTGTGAGATGGGCCGGCAGCCTGAGACAGGTCAGTAGCCTGAGTGTGAGACAGGCCAGAAGCCTGGGCGTGAGACGGGCCAGTAGTAGCCTGGGCGTGAGAGGGGCCAGCAGTAGGCTTAGCATGTGTGTCAGATGGGCCTGCAGTTGCTTGAGTGTGAGATGAGCCAGTAGCCTGAGAGTGGTATGGGCCAGCAGTAGGCTTAGCCTGAGTGTGAGATGGGCCAGCAGTAGCCTGAGTGTGGGACAGATCAGTAGCCTGATTGTGAGTTGGGCCGGCAGTAGCCTGAGTGTGAGATGGGCCAGCAGTAGCCTGAGCAGTGTGAGATGGGCCAGTAGCCTGAGCGTGGGATGGGCCAGCAGTAGGCTTAGTCTGAGTGTGAGACGGGCCAGCAGTAGGCTGAGTGTGAGACTGGCCAGCAGCGTGAGTATGAAATGGGCCAGTAGTAGTGAAATGGGCCGGTAGTAGCACGATGGTGAGATGGGCCAGTAGCCTGGGTGTGAGATGGGCCAGCAGTAGCCTGAGTGTGAGTTGGGTCACCAATAGCCTGAGTGTGAGATGGGCCAGCAGTAGCATGATTGTGAGATGGGCCAGTAGCCTGGATGTGAGATGGGCCAGCAGTAGCCTTAGTGTGAGATGGGCCAGCAGTAGCCTGAAGGTGAAATGGGCCAGTAGTAGTGAAATGGGCCGGTAGTAGCACGATGGTGAGATGGGCCAGTAGCCTGAGTGTGAGATGGGCCAGCAGTAGCCTGAGTGTGAGATGGGCCAGTAGCCTGAGTGTGAGATGGGCCAGCAGTAGCCTGAGTGTGAGTTGGGCCACCAATAGCCTGAGTGTGAGATGGGCCAGCAGTAGCATGATTGTGAGATGGGCCAGTAGCCTGGATGTGAGATGGGCCAGCAGTAGCCTTAGTGTGAGATGGGCCAGCAGTAGCCTGAAGGTGAAATGGGCCAGTAGTAGTGAAATGGGCCAGTAGTAGCATGATGGTGAGATGGGCCAGTAGCCTGAGTGTGAGATGGGCCAGCAGTAGCCTGAGTGTGAGATGGGCCACCAATAGCCTGAGTCTAAGATGGGCCACAAATAGCCTGAGTGTGAGATGGGCCAGCAGTAGCATGATTGTGAGATGGGCCAGTAGCCTGAATGTGAGATGGGCCAGCAGTAGCCTTAGTGTGAGATGGGCCAGCAGTAGCCTGAAGGTGAGATGGGCCAGTAGCCTGAGTGTGAGATGGGTCAGCAGTAGCCTAAGTGTGAGACGGTCCAGCAGTAGCCTGTATGTGAGATGGGCCAGCAGTAGCCTGAGTGTGAGATGGTCCAGCATCAGCCTGAGTGTAAGATGGGCTAGCAGTAGCCCGAGTGTGAGATGGGCCAGCAGTAGCCTGAGTGTGAAATGGATCAGTAGCCTGAGTGTGAGATGGGCCAGCAGTAGCCTGAGTTTGAGATGGGCCAGTAGCCTGAGTGTGAGATTGGCCAGCAGTAGCCCGAGTGTGAAATGGATCAAAAGCCTGAGAGTGAGATGGGCCAGCAGTAGCCTGGGTTTGAGATGGGCCAGTAGCCTAAGTGTAAGATGGGCCAGCATTAGCCTGAGTGTGAGATGGGTTGACAGTAGCCTGAGTGTGAGATGGGCCAGCAGTAGCCTGAGTGTGAGATGGGCCAGTAGCCTAAGTGTGGGATGTGCTGTGTCAGCAGTAGCCTGAGTGTGAGGTGAGCCAGCTGTATCCCGAATGTGAGCTGGGCCAGCAGTAGTCTGAGTGTGAGATGGGCCAGCAGTAGCCTGAGTGTGAGATGGGCCAGCAGTAGCCTGAGTGTGAGATGAGCCAGCTGTAGCCTGAGTGTGAGATCAGCCAGCAGTAGCCTGGGTGTGAGATGGGCCAGCAGTAGCCTAAGTGTGCGATGGGCCAGTAGCCTGAATGTGAGACGTGCAAGTAGCCTGAGAGTGTAATGGGCCAGCAGTAGCCTGAGTGTGAGACGTGCAAGTAGCCTGAGTGTAAGATGGGCCAGCAGTAACCTGAGTGTGAGATGGGCCAGTAGCCTCGAGTAGCCTGATTACGAATCCAGATCATGATCACCCCTTAAATTATTTATGATAGTCAAAAGGGGCAAAACGCCCACCTGCCTGGGGCAAAACGCCCACGTGGGCGTTTTGCCCCACACCATGGTAGGCGTTTTGCCCCAATTGGAAACAGAGGATGTTTCTAAATGTTGTAACGTGACCATGTATATCTTTCAATGGAAACCACAATGCATCGGTAACCAACACTAGTAGCTTTGGATGTACCCCGGTTACTAGTGGTTCTCGGTATTCCTTGGGCCTTGAGAGACTATATAGTACTGCTCGCATTTACTAAGGATTGTGTTACATTATGTACTTAGCATTTATACACAACACTGTTTTGTTACAAATGGTCGACATTTTCAACAGTTCATTGAAAATGTGGCAGCAGTTATTTAAGAATTACATGAGACTATAAAATCACGTGGAATGACGTCATAATAGCGGTGGGCGTTTTGCCTCACCTGGGCGTTTTGCCCCACCCCACCCTAATGCAAAGCACCAGTCCACTCTCGTGCCTGCTTATGCTCAGTACTATAGTTATCATCAGCACTGATCAGATGCACCTTATCATTACTAGGCCCCTATCACTGCAATCAGCGCGGGGTTTTTGCCTACCATCACAATGTAGCTCGCTACTGGCTTAATTAGTTAATGTTGTATTAATATTTAATTCAACAAACTCGGCCAATAAGATACTTGACCAATGCTTGTTCAATGTTGTGGGAGTAAATAGGATAAACATTAATTCAACATTAAACCAACAAGCGCACCAAACACGAGACGTTGACCCTGTGTTGGTGTATTGCTAATGTCCTTATGCTGGTTCATTGTCCATGACGTTGGCCAAACCTTCAACTAAGATTGTTTCCATGTCTGCGCTGTGAACGCCATTTGTCAGAAGTCCTGTCGCCATCATGCACGTGTCTATCCTTTAATGATCAATAGATGCTCAGGACTATTTCACCTTGCACTAAAGCCCCGTTCGATTTGCACCGATCTTAAACCGGTTTACCGGTCTGGCATTTTGATCCTAAACCGGTTTGCCAGACCATAGGGGAGAGTCGGGTTAGTTGAGCCAAAGGGTTAGTCTTCCACCCCCTCGCATTTCTACACATGGGGTTTTAAGGAACTTTCAACTCCCCCTGGTGATTAACTGTGATATTACTTACATGGCCACGTTGTGAGCACACATCATTTTGCAGGTAGGGGGTTTTGTGGTTCAAAAATGCATTTTTCGCTGTAGTCAGTAGAGTTCAGATATTATAATGTTTGCATTATTATTACGGAAGCAAAAGGGATTCTGAAAATTCTTGCTATAGGGTTAGGCATGCAAATACATAAAGATAGCCTATGTCAATGTAACACTCCACTTGGATCATTGAAATGTTACAAAATTTTACATTTTATACAATATGGCTGTTGTGGGGTAAGTTGAGCCAAATAAGATGGGGAGAGTTGATCAAGCGGCTCAATTGACCTCATTCATGGCTCATCTTACCCCAGTAAGTAAATACATTATTACAAAATGTGGATCAACTAACCTGACTCGACATGGCTCATCATACCCCAGTGGGAATATATTATATTATTATGAAATGTGATATAGTGTAACAAATGACATTATAGATTAGGTCAATATAATAAAGACACATAATAATAGTATAATATCTTCTCAATAAACAAGAAAACAACGATCCATGCATCAATACAGGCTATAATGCCGATTGTATTACTTGGGACTTAGAAGAGATTTGTCAACAAACTTGACCCTTATGTGATGTACAGAAGTGTTCATTTTTTATTTTTTTTATTTTCTGGACACAAAACAACATTTTGGCATGTGCATTTGTCAATTGTGAATTTTTACCATAGGTGATCAACCTACCCCTTGCTTGGCACAACTTACCCCATACAGCGGGTTAATTGAGCCACTTTCACCACTCTCAGTTGTGCATCCATAACTTTTTTTTATTGTTCTTTTCATCTTTCATTGATGTTGGATATATAGATCTATGTAATATATAGCCATGTTTAAAACTATCCCAACCATTTTGCGATCAACTTGGAAAACACAAGACAAAATGTTGTAAAAAGTGGCTCAACTAACCCGCCTCTCCCCTACATTTCTTTGGCACAAACTGTTTATAGATTGGCTGTAAATTTTGATCTAGAATCGGCTTACCAGACCAGATGGTTTCTTTGACTCAAACTACTTCTAGATTGGTAGATACTGCTATCAATTCACGGCGTTCGTTTCGGGCATACAAACCGAAGCAATGAACCAGATCACTAAAGTATTTTGAGATCAGTGCAAATCGAACATGGCCTGAAACCCCCTCCGATTCGTACCGATCTTAAACTGGTTTAAAACTTTACCAACCCAGAGCGTTTCTTCCGCAACAGACCAGTCCAAACTAGAACCAGATATCGACCAAACCATCAAATCTGCATGAAGGTTTGGTATTGGGATCTTGAACCGGTTTGCCAGACCTTACGTTTCTTTGGCACAAACTGTTTTTAGATTGACTGTAAATTTAGATCTAGAATCGGTTTACCAGACCAGATGATTTCTTTGGCTCGAACTATTTTTAGATTGGCAGCAACTGTGCTGCTATCAATTCATGGCAAAATAAAATGAATCGGGCTTTAGGCCACTTTTGTGTACATATAGGATAAATTGGGCCAGGAGAACCTCCTGAGGATGGTGAGATGAGTGAGATGACACAGTACTCGAAATTCGAGCCCTGGCGGTCTGAGATCGAGCACTCTACCTCTCGGTCACGGAGGCTCCCCACAATACTAAGTTTTACGAGTGGATGGGGAAGAAACATTTTTTGATTCTTTCAAACCGACGAGACCTGGAAACGAACCCAGAACTCTAGCGTGAAGGCAGCGGTGCTAACCACTACCCTAGGACCCCCTACCTAGGCCTCTGTGTATTTCACTGCTGTTTCAATGTGGCCCACCGTTTTCAACGCTGACCCAACTTTTAAGCATCGCTGTGAGCAGCTCATAGGGAGAATCACTGACGTTGAGTGAACTGTGGGAGGCCGAAATTCCCCGTCCCCACACAAAGATTCAATATTGCTCATAACCCCCATGACCGGGATATATGGCTGTCAGCGTTCGACATCTGAGTTTCCATCAGGAATGTGGGGGGCATCATTACATTACGTCTCACAATGATTGTCAGGAGACTGGATCAGTTCAGCCTGTATGCATTGCTGCGGGATTTCGCCCCTCGAGGGGGGTATTATAACGCACGTGCTGTACTTTTAATGTGTTTACTGAATGATATGTATATATTTGTTGAATCGACGTTGTCCCGACATTGCGTGAGCAGTAGTATAAATATTGTACTGCAATGATTTTATCTTTCAAAAGTCTGTGTAGGCAGATGAAAGAAGCACTTTTCTGTTTTGGTCTCTCAAGATCAAATCTTTATTGAAATCTTGGGGCCTGACGTGTTCCAGCGCGAGCGTGACAACTACATGGTGACGGAAGGGAAGTGGTGTTATCTGCGTCAACTAGATATTTCAAACATTTTAAATTATAAGATCTGAGAGTATATATAATATAATATTCAACATATATATTTCATGTAGTTTATGTTTTTCTTTTCATATCTCACGCTATGTTCCTATAAAATCGACAATGGGAATAGAGAACCTACCAGTTAAAATGGTGTTATATTATATTGTATGAATCATGAGAGTAATCATGTCAATGAGTGTGAACTGTATTATTCTTTCTTTTCAATTAGTGAAGTGATTGATTGATTGATTGATTGATTGATTGATTGATTGATTGATTGATTTATTGATTGATTTTGATTGATTGATTGATTGATTGATTGATTGATTGATTGATTGATTGATTGATTGATTGATTGATTGATTGATTGATTGATTTTGATTGATTGAAATTGATTTAAATCGGTCGAAAACATACCCCGGCACCTGCGGAATTCAATGATCGTATGACTCATAATAGACTAATAGCCATAAAGTTATATTGAGTTAAAACAATCTTGCATAATTTTGTTTTTGTTAGCTGGCAAGGGGCTGTGATTAACCCTGTTGTTATTTTTTAAATGTTCAACGACTTGAGGTTGTGTCTCGCTACCGCGATCCACAACCTCAAGTAATTTCAGACCAAACATTTGCAAAACTTGATGCTCAAACACTCGTTTTATTAGAAAAAGAACAGTGATTTAACTGGCCAATAAAATCGATTAATAACGACTTTATAGTCGTGATCAGCGATTAACGGCAAATTAATCAATTGGAATTTTCTTCCACTTGAAGTTGTGTCTCGCCGACGCGATCCACAACTTCAAGTGAGTGAAAATGATTTATATTTGATAAAATAGAGGATGACTTTTTTCAAATCATGCTGATTGGTGTCACGTTTTATCTGTAACGTGTTTAAAAGGTGTTTCTTAATGTGCTGATAAAAAAATGATAAACCTAGTTTAATCGGGACCGGCGTTAAAAGGTTCAGATAACTGGATAAGTTACTGGCGTACCATACTGTTCTATAAAGCCAAAAGGCAGTATCTGCTTAATTGTAAAGTAAGCAGATACTGCCTTTTGGCTTTGCACGGCACCATAGCTCTTACGTTAGTTGTATTTATTGTGTCATTGACAGGATCGCCATGATAACGATAATATCATGGTCGACTGTCTTGTGTCTGAGGTGATGGATCGGCCAATAACGAGTATAGAGGTAAAGAATTGATCACGCCTGTGGGGATGTTTAATCATTTAGCCATACTCTGACCACCGGCACTACAGCACTCACTGCCATGCCATGTCTTGACGTCATTTCTGTTTTACAGAGAAGGACGGGCTATTATGTTTGTTCAAATATTATAATTCAGGGATTCCAGAAAGTAATTTCAGCTGCTTTATGGTCGTTGCTTTTAGTTTTATTTTAATAGGATATATATCCTATTGACTATGTCTACTTAACTTAGCATATAATGCTAACATGCAAAGACCTATTCACAGTGATTTCTTCCTACCGAACAAGTTATCACCGCATTTATTATTTCCCTCATTCCCATTAAAATAGTTAACATCTTCTTGGTTTTCTAATGGAAATGAGAGAAAGGTAATAAAATTGAAATTTTAAGATTATTAGTGGGATGGGTCTAGGCCCTATATCTTATCATTCAGGTATCGACTAGTTGACAGGTTGATATGGAAAGTTTCAAGGCCCTCAATTTTAATAGCCATTATAATGACGTCACATTTATTTTGACTGTTTCTGGGTACTCCATTCTAATTTAATAGCTGATAGTGGTAATGCATAGTTATTATGACATCATAATTAATAATTATGACGTCATAAGAGAGCAGGCCTATAATTAAGTATACATGTTAGTGAACACATTATAATATAATATTATGATCCACCTAATTATTGCCAACAATACGCATGTAAAATGCTATGTAAATGTTTTTTGTGTTTGCTGGGCTGCAGTGAGCATAAATCATATGCGTTATGAATACGTATATCGTCCCCTTGGAGTTAGAAGGTGCTAAACTGCCACTTTGTAAAGTGGCAGTTTAACACCTTCTATCTATTGATATATAGGCCTATACAACTGATTTCGTGAACAACATGCTGAAAATTCGTTCTCAACTCGCTGACGTCGTCATGAAGAACAACAAAGCATTGATTTTATTTTTAATTTTCAGTGCGTGGGTGTACGTCTTGTATGTGTGACTGGAGGAGTATAATGGTTGGAAGAAATAGCTGCATGTTTGGAGGCTCAATGTTAATATTTTGACGCTTCTCTGATAAATGTATATAGTGGTATATAATAGGGGCACATCTCATGGCTGCTATCAATAAGAGATCATAATATTTATCCGTAGGCTATGTTTCTTATATGCGGACCTCATTAGAAGGCTACTTTTGGTTTTATATTATCGTAGTTAAGGTTTTTAAATAGCATCGAAAAGGTTCACCTGGAAGTATCAATACACACTTCAGTGCGCTTAGACTATTGTTATCCCACATCCGGTTTTCTTTGGTTGAAAAAAAACCTTGTTAAAGGACACAACTTTAGAATTAACCATTATAATCAAAAACTTTTCGCAATAGTACCATATTCTCTTCTAAACATAAACCAAAATTATTTACTAGCTGTTGAATTCGGATATCATACCAAATTGAACCGAGCAAAAGAATGTGTGTAGACGGGCAAACTGTTTATCATTCCCATGACCAAAAATATATTGAGAGGTTACCAGATTGGTCCATGTGGATGCACGTCGGTGATACATGAATGTGTCAAAATTGCACTCGTCTGATACCGAGTTTGTTGAAACGAACCGATATGCTCACCAGCATTATCTAAAATATAACAATAACATTCTAGCGCCTCGTATAATACAGATTTGATACAAAAAACAGTATATAATTTTTCATTCCATACAAATTAGAGCGCTTCTCTCACCATATTTAAAATAGCAACAATTTATTTTATATTTATTTAGAGATATATTTTATTACCATATAAGAGTCTAATTTTTTTTCAACTACATATCAAAGTTAAATGTATGTGTGTGACCAGGTTTTTTGAAACATAGACGACGTATTGACATACTACACTGCGGGAATGAAAATCATCATGCCAAAAAGTAAGTAAACAGTTACAACAGATTGAGCAAGCATCGAGTCTGCGCTAAATCCTGGTCACATGGATACTGCATCAGTGTCAATTGAGAACCTGAGCAGTCGGGATGATGGTCATCATTTACCTCGTTACATATTTCAGTTTGCAGAGTTCGGTTTGTTCCAAATCGACTGAAGACGACCTTACCATATGTCATCCACAAATACACGGTGGGCTGTCCACGCCGGAGTCAGCACAGAATAAATGTAAGTGTACTATGAAAAGTCTATTCAACAGCTTGCCAAGAAGAGCCGTTGTCTATACAGCTTAAGCTGTGTCCACATGGTAATATTGGACGATTGCATGGTTTGTATTAACCCTTAAAGCGCCAAGTGATACAATTTTTTTTATTTTTCACCTACTTGAAATTGTGGGTCGCGACCGCGACCCACAATTTCAAGTAGGTAAATAATTTGCATGTGTTTGTACAATTTGAAACAGAACGTTTTCCAAATCTAACAGTTAGTTTTATGCTCATTTCTTTTTCTGATTTTCTTGTTTTACAGGTCAAATTGAATGGAATGGTACGTTAAGGGTTAAAACTTTTATTTACAGATCGATCAGTGTCGATAAATTGCGTGAGCAGTGTGATAATGCGCACATACAAATATGTCCTATATTTATTATTTGTCGGGTCTTATTATTGGAAATTAAACATAAATTAAAATTAAATGTTATTATAGTACAAATATGTCCCATATTTTATTTTTTGTTAAATGCTATGATAGTACTGATTTAAATCAAGGAATATTATTATAGCCATTAGTAGGAAGACGTTTTGCTTTACAGTTTGTGTTGGACATTTTCTGGAGGAAAACTCACTTTTGACCAGGCTGCAATATATTGTGGGAGCTCTGGACAATACAATCCCCGACGTTTGTGATCATCACGTGGGCTTAAGAAACCCAACATCAGATAGGATGATCTTAACTTTCCGCACGAGAGCCTTACAGACACGGATTGATTCACAGGTTAGACAGTCTGAAAATTAAATTATCAATTTAAAAAATTTGCCTACATGTGATTTTCTAAAAAAAATAATTAGTCTATTTCCATTGAAAAAGCAGATGAAAAACACTTTGGCGACAATGGGACTACATGAGGATGATGGTCTAGAGGCCTTCATTTGATATCAATTTTATTATAATTAGTCCAATGTAACACAATCCCTGAATAATTTAGTGGTAAAAATAGGATACATTTATATTTCAAGGCGTCACTTGAAAAATAGTACTGCATATGATTACAATTTTTATCAATCTATATTAAGTTATGTTGTGTGTATACTGCAATTTTGTTGATATTAATTTTCAGGGGGAACCATTGTTTTCAGCATTTGTCGGCCTCTTGATTTGCTGGAAAATATATTTTTTTTTAGCCCGGAGACATTACATAGTCACCTCGCCGTACCAACTATTGTCATCACACTTTCCGACCAGTAATCACTATGACGTAACATACATGTATGTAGATGAAAAACACTTTGGCGACAATGGGACTACATGAGGATGATGGTGACTCTGTATCATGTGTATAGGGAGAATAAATAATAATGAGGTTTACCTATTAAGGGGACATGCCAAGTTCTAAAATCATAAAAAAATCGGTGATTTTATTTTAGCTTAATAATATGACCATATGATGTAAACATGTCCATAGACTAGAACTGCAGAAGTTTTTTTTAATTTTTGTGCTCATATGGTCATATTATTAGGCTAAAATAAAATCACCGATTTTTTGATGATTTTAGACCTGGGCAAGTCACTTTAATCATTGTTCTGTGTTTGGTTTTTAACACATGCAAAAATACGACGCTTGATCAAATTCCTGAGTATATTCACCTTGTTTTTCTTTAACCTATAAGAAGCATGACATTACCTTTTTCCAGTAAACACGATGATTTATTGACCCGGCATTGCATAAATGGTGCGTCAACCTCGATGACGGTTGCACAACAGCGAAACAACGTTGGCCAAAGTATTTTTTAGTTAGCTGTGGTAAATGTACTCTGTTTGACTTTTCAGGATTCAGTGGTGAAAAGGCAGAATGTACAACAAAATGATATCGAGGTAAGTGCTGCCAATTTGCCAATACGCGTGCGTTGTGGTCCCAAGCACCACATATCCCACCATGTTAACCTCCATTTGAATGCACACTATTGTCAGAATGATTCTCATCTTGCACGATGACTATGTTATATTAAATGTATCAGTATGTGCTTTCATAATAAATCACATGGATATGCATTTTACCATGGTATTCCTATAGCATCACCTGGGAAGGGATCATTCATTCATTCATTCATTCATTCATTCATTCATTCATTCATTCATTCATTCATTCATTCATTTATTCATTCATTCATTCATTCTTTATTCATTCATTCATTCATTCAATCAATCATTCATTCATTCTTTATTCATTCATTCATTCATTCATTCATTCATTCATTCATTCATTCATTCATTCATTCATTCATTCATTCATTCATCCCAAACATCAAATCGTTAATGAAATGAGGAAACCAATAAAAAATTGCATTATCTATAATTATAAAGGTGTCACAGTGGCGGTCTCTGTGGAGGAAACACATCAATTTGCTGTGGCCTGTTCATAGAGCCGGACTCAATGCCAGAATACTGACAAGTCAGCACTCAACTGTGAGTACTTATTGTACAGAGGAGTCCTGTCAGGATAGATAGACTCCAATATATCTAAATGTGAAGTTTATATTGGTCTTATTATGCATCACCTAAAATGCATGTACGTATTCACTAGATAGCTACCGCTTCCGCCGCCTCCGCTCGCATTGGTTTATGAACGCGATATCTCGAGAACCGCTAATCCCAATCAATCGTAATTTTGCATGTGAGCACGGACCCCCATTGTACCTGGCCGCTAAAGGAAAATGATATGGTCGCAGTTTAATGATTAGAAAATAGCGTCCATTTTTTATATATACCACTAGTATAATCCTATTTTGTGCTTACTTGCCTGATACGTTTTTCGTCGTAGCACTGTGATTTAAAGAAACTGTTGACCAATTTTAATCTTTGTAAACGTTCTTTCAAATCTGGGCGGGGGCCCTTGGGCACCGCTGCCTTTCACGCCAGAGTTCGGTTCCCGGTATCGGCAGTTTGAAGAAACAAAAAATGTTTCTTTCCCATCCACGTGTGAACATCAGTATTGTGGGGAGCATCCGTGACCGAGAGGTAGCGTGCTCGGCCTCAGACCCCCAGGGCTCGTATTTCGAATCCTGTGTCTGGAGGACAGTGTCATCTCAATCATCTTACCAACCTCAGGAGGTTCTCCTGGCCCAGTTTAGCCTATATGTTCACAAAGGTGGCCTAAAGCCCAATTCATTTTATTTTCATTTCTTTCAAATCTAGAGAGGTTTCTTTGAATCAGGCATGATTTTGCAAGCAGGCAGAAGTCTACAATGTTGCCTCAATGAAAACAAAAGCAAAAGGGGATGTACTCGGTTTCCCCATGTATCGAAATCACATTTCTAGTATTATGTATTAATTTTGCATCATTTAACTAGTAACACTTCTCCTTTATTCCCCTCATCAGCTTCTGTATGGTGCAACTCTATGCATTTGTTTCCGGAGTGGCATGCATATATATGTCGCCGGACCTTTTTTATACCTTGCGCTTGTTGCTTTAATTAAGCGTTCACTTTTTGCAGCTGTCGCATAGAACTAGAACGTTGAAACATGTTTCTGCCAGACAACTCTACCGGAACTCTCGACATGTCCTTACAACAGTAAAAGGTACAGTTATAGATAACAATATTTTGTGCGCTGATTTCATTGATTCTGTAAATATTAAAGATGCTCAACGAATATTTCAATGTAAAATACGGAAAGTAATAGTATTTGTTTTAAAAGTTTTGTATGCATTTAAAGCTCACATTGCTTTTTGCAGCTGTCGCATAGAACTAGAACGTTGAAACATGTTTCTGCCAGACAACTCTACCGGAACTCTCGACATGTCCTTACAACAGTAAAAGGTACAGTTATAGATAACAATATTTTGTGCGCTGATTTCATTGATTCTGTAAATATTAAAGATGCTCAACGAATATTTCAATGTAAAATACGGAAAGTAATAGTATTTGTTTTAAAAGTTTTGTATGCATTTAAAGCTGACATTGCTGATAGATCAACTTGAATGATAAATACCGCCTAGATGTGTTTTAACCCTTAACTCTTCCTTTACCGACATCCCCTTGCTAAGACTACCCCCAGAAACCGATTTTTTTAAGGAGGACTCCCTTGAAGTAGCCCCTGTGCACAATACAGGTTATAGCTATGCACATGCGCACATTAAACAAATTAAAAATGCAGGAGAACATTGCCTCCATATCACTGACCATTCTGGTTGGCGATATTCAACCATGTAATGAAATCTCTCCATTGCAATCAATGCTTGTGCACATGTGGATTTCGCATAAATGCGAAATTGGTAAAGGAAGGTAGTTTTCGCATAAGTGCGAAATTGGTGAAGGAAGAGTTAAAATGTTTATTAAATAATTCAAATTTTCACCCACTTGAAGTTGTGTCTCGCTACCGCGATCCACAACTTCAAGGGGGTGAAAATTATTCATATTAGTTCAATTTGATTTAAACAAATGCGGTTCTTCATGTTTAAACGCTAATTTTTTTCCCAATAACAACGGTTTGATCGCCTACTAAAACGTATTAAAAACGACTATAGTCGCACTTGGCGGTGTGAGGACTAATTAACAATCGGGATGTTATACTCTACCTGCATATTTGATCAAATGAAGTGATCTTGAATGAGCATTGAAAGGATTAAAAAGTGATATCCTTTTTTTAAATTAGAATCATACATTTACTATCATATTGTCAGAAGTGGGACGAGGATGCTAAACATGTTACTAAGATACCAGCCATGTCACATGTTCAAATGAAACACGTTTACTTTTTCAGAATACATCGCCAACCTTAACCAGACCACTAGGATCAAATCACATTTAGAACCACACGAGCTACGAGTGATGTTCTGGAAACATAGACTGCTGGTCAACAGAATGATTGAAGATGCTAAGTATACAGGTGTGATCGTGCCTGTTATGTATGAAGACTGCCTCATAGAACTCAGACAAGCCAGGGAAGATTTGAGGCTCATACACAACTTAGCGTGGTCAGATCAGATTTTCTGTTTCAATGTGTGCCTATTTTTCACGTATTTAGAAACATAAGCCATATATTGTAATCTGTTTTATATTTCTGATAAATATTTGTATGCCCGTCATAGAAAAATCAAACTTATTGAATATGATTATAATGTGTTATAATAACGTCTGCAATGCTAGAATAACGAATATAATGATCACAATTCCTAGTGGGGGCTATTATAATAGTATATAGTAAACCACAAAGGGCATAAGTGGAAACAACGAAAAATATTTGGTATTTGTTGAAACTGCTCCTCTTGTGCAATAGAAACATACTAAGTGTTCGTTATTGGTATGCTGTTTTGTGCTAGACATCAAGAATACAAGTACAACGAATATCAAGTGTGAGCTCTACGCGTGCCTGGTCTGCTGACGGCTTTCTGGTATGCATACAAGTCACTGATAAGTAGCTGCTCGTTCAATTTTTGACCATGCACTACTTCTTGTAGCATTCCTGCGTTACATTATATATGTGCATAGGAATCAGTAAAGATTGTTGATGCCTGCCCAGTGAGCGAATTTGTGTGCGAGCCTTGACACAAGCACCTAGAGCTAACATATCCCACACCGAGAGCACAATCAGCCCATACATAACATAGTTTTCACATTATTTATTTATTTTACAGGCCTGATGTCACAATGTTGCAAAAACAATACATTTCCAAATTGAAAAAGAAACACAATATTATCAGAAAACATATGGAAGAAGTAGATATACTGATGAGCCACGCAGTGTCCTCTCTGACAGTGGTGTCATCTAGAGATAGTCTACATATCTTGTCATGGAACATACAAGTACAAATTTGCCTTCAATCTTTTAAAGAATATTTTAAGTATTAATTATAGAATGACATAATAATATGGTATAACAAAATTATAATTGCACTCTTTATACAATAATCTCTATAAAAATGTTGAAGGCCTACTGTAATATATATTTTAATTATATTTGGAATATAATTATACATTGAATGCCTGTGGTTTTATAGAAAGTAAAACAGAATGTATCCAGCATATGGAGTCAGCTTCGACAATCACAGAACAAGCTTGATTTATCCAACACTATTCTAAGATCACTGGGTGGAAGTAAAACGTGTGGTGGATATAAACACAATTTTGCCAGACAAAATCATCTACTTCGTCAATTCTTCGAGAGGCTGGAGAGTACAATCAAATTTATTCAATTTAAAACTGAGGAGATACGAATACATACTCTTCCGAGTATTCGGGAAGTAAGAAGACTACGCCATATCACATGTCAGGTAGTCACAGCTCATGATGAGGTGAACAGGTACGTATCGACCTCATCAAATCCTCAAAACTACATTCGCCTGTTTGTCACTACCTAGGAAGCATGAGATACTTGAACAATGTTGTTTCGATGTTCTGCCAGCGTCACAGACGATGGACCAACGTCAAACCAACATTAGTTCAATATATCGTATTTGCTGGGATGGAGATTCCAACCTATTCTTTAATATACAGTATAACCTCGGTTCCGGACCAACTCAATAAGCGGACCACCTCGCGTCTCGGACCACTTTTGTCCCGTCCCAAAGTTTTTCCCAATGACATAATGCTTAAAGATTAACCCTTAGCGAACCACCCCCGCTATTCGAGACTCAGAGCACTTTTTTGCACCAAACCCAGGGCACCAAACCAGTCCCAACCTCGCTAAGCGGACCACCTGGGACATCAAGGGTCAATTTTTTTAACCTGTAGGATCACTGACAGAGCATTCACACCTAAAGTAAAAGTCGCGCTTCCACGCATGAATCCCACAAACGTATATAGATAAGACCCCCGGCAACAATCAAATGCAACCCTGCTTGTACGTAACCTGCACATTCACTCGCAATACAATGTATGTAATGTAAAGACACTCAGGCCTATTTTGTAGCCTATACATAAACGAATGACACACTCAATCGTTGTTCGCGTGTTATTTTCAGGTTTAAACCGCTACATTGGTGCACCCGAAGGTTCAAGGGGTGTGTCAGGTGCATGCATGTATTGCTACTGCCTTTTGGATTTGTAGAACAGAGTAGTCGCCGTTGAATTACCTTGTGGGGTGCATTGTTTCATAAATTGTTGAAGTGTTGTTTAAATGTAGTCTTACAATCACTATTTTCTAACCATCGCCAGCTACTCTGCGAATTTCGTGAAATTGTAGCGAGTATTTCAAAAGCTAGACCATTTGACATGCAAGTTAGTGCTTACAACAAACCCAAATTTTACCCAATATAAGTTTATCAGTGTTAATAGAGGGACTTCGTGATTAGCAATTAACTACATGTCATATGGTCTAACAATTAATATTTCTTAATGATATTTTTACGGTATTCGGCGGGGGATTTAAAAATAGTCCCAGCAAAAATTGGTTAGGAGTTGACTGAAAAATCGACGAAAATCTAGAGGTACTTATATTAATTGTGACGGCGACTTGATATAGGCCCTACACACTCTTCAAATGGCAATGTGGAGCAACATAAACATTTTTTATTTTACTTGCCGCGAAAAGGAGTCGAACCCTGTAACTGTGACCCACAGCTTCTAATAAATCCACTGATCGAATCGATGTCATTTAACTCAAATAATTTTAATGGAAGAGGGTGTTAACAATCTGACATAAAACAGGTTGCATGTGCTAAAATCCTGAAAATAAAGAAATGTAAAATAAAATCAATGATCATATTGTGATATACCAAATAATATCATTGTAACTTTCCTTGTTGATAATTGATAATTTAATTATTATTGAAAAAACGGGAAGAAAAAAGGCCTGCGTGTGATAATGCTATAGGATGTGCTCACCTGCGCCGCACCAGCTGGCTAAACCACCTCGGGAGATAGCGTAGGTTTTAGGGCGTGAACAGACGTTGAACGTGGGCCTACGTCTAACATGGTGCAACCCAAATTTTCACACTACCAGGTACCACAGACGTACACAATCAATGCACCAAGACACCCGCTCTACCTCGTACAACTCACTGGTGCAAGATGCCCCAGGGCGCAACAGCCAGAAGTTTGGTTTTACCAGGCAGAAGCTCTATATTCCACATTAGGAACATAACAGAGGATGAGACAAAGTATTAATATGTTGTCGCAGCTTTGGACCAAACTACAGCTGGTCGTCTTCAAGATACACTGTCAAATCCACCGACCGACAACAAGTAGTATGGATCTTTAAAAAAACGCCTGCTAGATACATTTGGCATTAACAAAAGGGCCCGTGCAGCAAAGCTCTTCCATATGAGATGAGCGGCCTTGGGGACAAAAAACTGTCCAGACTCATGGACGCGATGTTGTCTTTAATGAAGGGACATCACAGCTGTTTGCTCTTTGAGCAGATCTTTTTGGAACAGCTTCCAGAAGACATTCGTCTACAACTAGCAAAAAAGATGTTTCAGATCCAAGAAAGCTGGCACTAACAGCCGACGTCTTGTGACAAGCCAAATCCCAAGTATTGTCAGCCATCAGTTTACACAGCACCTGGAGTACCAATTGCAATTTACCCAAATACGTCTAAATCAGTTTCATTAACACCTGACCAATCATTATGTTTCTTCCACAGTAAGTTTGGCAGCAAAGGCAGACAGTGCCGTCCTCTCTGTAATTTCAACAGCCAGGGAAACGACTAAGCCTGCAGTCACCAACAATGGCATCGGTGACTGGCAAATCGAACAGCCTCCTTTTCATTGGTGATAAGAATTCCGGACGTCAATTTATAGTTGATACTGGTGCAGAGGTCAGTGTCTACCCGGCAAATAGCCTAGACTCTGGATTGGCTCTCAACGTTATGAGTGGCAATTTATCATTGCTAACGTGTCCACTCCGTTGCTGGCCTCGTCATTAACCCACTGAAGTGCCAGTTTGGTCTCATCCCAGATTGACTTCCTCGGTCAACGTGTCACCCAACACGGAGCCATTCCTCGACGAAACAAAGTAACAGCAATCCCAAAGTTCAATCAGCCCACAACTATCAAAGGACTTCAAGAATTTGTAGGTATGGTTAACTTTGATCATTAGTAGAGAGGTCGAACAGCATAGGACGCATATTTAAGATTTTCTAGTGCACAGAGTAATTATTTTTGTGAGTGGTATCAATGAGAGGTTGAGGTCTGGGGAGCATGCTTAGGGCGGATGTAGTTGTCAACGAGGGGGACGTTGCCATGGTAGCGGCCGCATAACAACACTACCTTTTATGTTACAAATGCCCCAAACTCAACTGTTTTGTGCAGGTTATGTGAAGATATTTTCGCTATTATCTGAACTATGCGAGTTTTTTTCAAGTTTTCATCTATATTTAGTATAAGCGATATTATAAACACTCGGTATATAATATACTTTATCACATTTTTGTCAGCTGATGGAAAATCAAAAGCGTCTTTGTTTAACATTGTGGTTCCTATATACCGCTAGCTCAATTATTGCTATAACAGAGCTAATATAACTTCATTTAATTTAACAAATTAAAAAATTTAAGAAGTTGACTCGAATTGTCTTGGAAATATAAACTTTCCCACTAATCTGTGATCATATGTTCGCGCTCTATAAATTATTTTGAACTGTATCAACAAAGAAAGACGGTCGTTGGAGCTAAAACACTACACCGTTGAAAACGCCACCAACCAAACAGGCACGACTCAAGGAAGGGACATAATAGGATAAGGCGAGTGATCGAAATTTGCAATGATGACAATGTTTAAATGTTGAAATAATATTGTATGGTTTATCCCATCAGCACTAATCCTTCAAGTCATCCAGTCTGAGCTTAGTGGATACAGCCAGCGCTGGCCACTTTTGTGGATCCAGTCAGCTCTGGTCCCCTTGGTGGATTCAACCAGAGCTGGTCCCTTTATTAAATCCAACCAGTGCTGGCCACGTTGTCAATTATGCCAGTGTCAATTCCTTGTAGTGCAACTGGTCCCTTTAGTAGATTTAGTCACAGCTGGTCCTATTAGTAGATGCAGCCACAGCCATCAGTGGCTCCAGCTACAGCTGGTCCCATTAGGAATCTAGCCACAGATGGTCCCTTAGGTGATGCAATTAAATCTATCCCATTATACTGTAAAAGTGTGATTTTTTGTCCTTGGGGGTTTTCCGTTTATTGAGTCCTTTTATGATTTGGGACTGAAAAAGGGTGGTCCGTGTCCCGAATCGCGGGTCGGTCCGCTTTCTGAATCTGATAATATATTATGTATATGTGTGTGGGGATGGTGGAACTGGCTAAAGGTGGTCCGTATTCCGTGATGGTCCGCTTTGTGAGGCGGTCCGATACCGGGTCTCCACTGTATTTCGTAAAATTTCTTCTCGCGTTAATCTGTTAATGGGACCACTTTTGCTAAGTCCCTTAGGTGGTCCGTTTAGCGAGGTTCTAGGCCTACTGTATATTTCATGATAACATATTTTGTGGATCAATACTCATACGTAAATAAACTCTAAGCAGATCTATTTTTCATTGTACATTAAATCTTAAAAGCTAAAAGCATTAGGAAATTCCTTGACAGCTATGTTGCACCATTGAGCCAACCACTCATACAAAGGATAATAGGACTGATCTGGGTGGAAAATAATACAGAATCTCTTGCGTGGATGACAGAATTTGACGACAAAATGCAAGTAAGTACACTACAGCTTAAATAATGCTGATATATTTTTTTAATATAAGAAAAATACATTATTTCCAACAACATTCAATAGCAGAAAACACATTAATAAGCTACTTATACATTTCCGAAATGTTTAAGATACAAATCCTATTCTCTCAGTAGCTCTTTATTTTTCTTCACGCTTTAAAAACATAGCGCTTAGAGCAGAAGAGCAGTATGTGGCAAGAAGATGGTGAGAATGGCTCTGGCGAGATCGCTGAAGGATCAGGGGTTGCTGAACAGATTCTGAGAAAGCCTGATTGGGGAGATAAAACGTCCACGGCTCTTCAATCTTCTTCCTATTTGTGGCCGTGGGGGTCTCAAGAGAGTGAACACTCTGACGAAGGGTCCGGAGACAACAGTCCCGTCATTAACAAGCCTCTACCGGCTCCCAGTCCTGGTCAGTCAGGATCTATCCATTTATTATACATCCCAGATAACGTATAATGGCGAGCAAACGATGTTTTAGCGCATATGACGTTCATCAAATTTGATTTTGAATGTAAATGTATCATTCATTCCACTGAGTATATTCCACTGAGTATATTTAAACATGTTAAACTCGGGTCATTATATATATTTAGGTCCGTCTATAAATCAGTGGTTACTAAATATGATTTTAACACTCAAAGCTTACACCAAAAGGTATTTTGAAGCGAAAATACATTGGTATTTAAACGAAAATTGTTTCTTATATTATTATAAATAAAGATGAAACCTTTAAACATACATGTCGTATTCTACTTTTAAGGATACAAGTGCAAAATGAAAGAAAACATTGAGCTGGCAATAAAAGCTAGTTATACTGCTAAACAAACAAGCCATAGATGTGTTCAAAAAAATCAAGGTTATTATTTTCCTCGGTTTTCTACTTTCTTTTTATAAGTTGATCATGTTAAATGTAGACTACATAACATAGCATATTTAAATAGTTTAAATAGATCAAGTTTATGTCAATCTAAAAAATATATACATTTTACAGGTACTAAGCGTATGCAGATACAGACAACGAAATCTATAGATGTGCTTGACGTGTTAAATCAAGCGATAAAAGACGAACTAAATACACTGCGAGACACAATGGCTTCAGCATTGTCTACTGTATCGTCTGTGCGGAGATCACTGCACAACACCGACACGAACAGAAAATCCACACGGGGAATATTCTACATATTCGCTGAGGATTCACGCGAGGAATGGAATCAGTTGATTAACGCTAAGCGGCACAGTCGTGGACAGCGGCTGCACAGGATACAACACTCTTTGTTACACGTGCTATCGGTGTGTCGTCGTGTCGGTGTACTTGGAAAATATACAAATTCCAGCATTCAAACTCATTGCACACGAGTTTCTGAAATTTATGAAAACAATCTCAGCGTAATGACAAATCAGTATAGGTCTACCTAGCGTTGAATCGCGTCTCGCTGGGCACACGACGTAACAACGTCATGTGCCCAGCGGGATATCACTTGCAGCCTACCTGAACCTGATAATAATGCAAAGTTAAACATTTAGAAATAAAATAGCTTGCGTAGCATTTTTGTTGTGCTTAGTAGTCGAATATATTTATATTTTTTTATGTAGAAAAATCCAGCAGAAGCCCAACTATTTTGTGAACTGGTATATAAAATAAAAGTAATTGTTTCTCTCATAAAACTCCTGTATTTAGATATTTTTGTTGACTTCAGCCGCACTAAGGCACGCGCCGCGATGTGATTTATAGCCTTTTATGGATAGATATCCACAATGGGATTATCTACACTGTCAACTCATTTCTCTGCAAAGCCTAAAGGCAGTAACTACTTGCTTTTTTAAGTAAGCAGTTACTGCCTTTTTTACTCTGCCAGTAGTATAGCTGTCTGCTTATCTGATACCGGCAAATGTGCATGATATGACATTGACGTGACCTTGAGGTCGTTCCCCTGTAGAGCAACGCCCAATCACTTTAAAGTCTAGACCACTCAGTTTGTTATTGATATGTATCTGAAAGTCAAAGATAAAGCTGAAAACTCTTTTATTTCAGTAATTCAAGTAATTCTAGTATTAACCATTGGGTCGGTTCCACACATTTGACTTGGGCCTGTGAGTTGAGATTGCGAAACAAGATGTCGCTCTTGTGAGTATCAATATTAAAGATAATTCTGTAAAAAGTAGTTGCGACTACTTTTGAATTCTATTTTTTTTTTCAGTAAAAATCATTAACCATTAGTGTCACGTGGAGGCGGTCAGCATTTGTTTTCAAAATAATTGTGAAAATTGAAATTTAAGAGACATATCTGACGATTCTTCACAAACTACTATAGAATTTTGTTGATAATTTATCATGTTTATCACCTGTTCGTAGATAATAATAATAAAAATATAATGACTTTTATAGCGCCAGTATCTCTCAAAAATATTGAATTTAACATAAATAAACTAGAGTTGTATATGAGCATGGAATTAGTAATACTGCGTGAGTTGGATTTCAGTCGTATTATCAGTGACTTTGCTATACAAAAATCGAGAAAATTGTCTATATTGTAATTGTCCACCTCTGTTGTCGTGCTAGTATCATAGTTTTTCATGAAACAAATTTAACCAATTTTCTCTGGGTATATACATGTGTAAGATTTACAGCTCAATTGTGCTTCTTTTATTTTATTTTTGTATTTATGCATAGATAAATACATAGATTTATTTAGTGAAAAAGTACAGGTAAACATCACCATACAATAAATACAGAGTGCCACCATACTTACCACAAGGGATTAAACACTGACAGAAGTCTAGTGGCAGCGGCAAGAGCGAGGATGGGAATAATTCCAACCTAAGTAAATATTAAAGGCGTCAGATAGGCCTATCACGTTAAAAGGATGATGCCCAATAAAAAACAGGAATAAGCTTATCATATTATAAATTAGCGAAAAATAAATTGTAGACTAGAATATATAACCAGTGATAAATTACTATAAGTAATTACTTTATCCCTACCTCAGGCAGCACAGCCACGGGACTGGTCCAAGACTGAGCTGACTAAGGCAGACCTGCAAGCAGCTACCAACCATTAGAAAATTTTTTGGCTAGATAAATAGAGATGTTTCCTTTTTCAATTTTTTCCAATGACATAAATTGTTTTTTTTATTAATGATCGAAAATGTAAAGGGTTTTCAGTTGTTCGAATGGGGATTGGTAGCTGGTTCCAGAACTTAGCAGCAATATATGAGAACGATTTGCCTCCCGAACTGAAATATAATATTCGAAGAAAATTATCTGTTCAGTTTTTTTCTATTTATTTTGGGTATTATGGTTTAGACTAGGCTACTAGTGTGTTGTATTTTATGCAATAGGCATAAATGTAAAAGGGGGCCTCTCTCTCAAGTGGGCCCCGGGCCTCCCACATGCTTTATCCGGCCCTGCAAACTAGTGAAGTGCTCGAAGAACAAGATTACCCCAGCTTTAACACTTACATCAATCTGTATGTTAAAGTCCGTGTGCGGGCCCAACATGTATGTAATCGTAAGCAAAATGTTTCCTTATGCCGTCGTAGTGATCGTCCGGACAAATTTGATAGAATCACTTTATGGACACCGACATCGGGAGGTAGGGAACTCAAAACAAAACTGTTTGGTTAACCCTTTAATCGCCGGTGCCGCATATATTCGAGTTTTATTTTTTTTAGCACATTTAGTACCACCTTTTAAACATATTAAAAATGTAACATCAATCAGCAATATTTGAAAAAAGTTGACCTCCATTTTGTCAAATCTGAATAATTTTCACTCACTTGAAGTTGGGTATCGCGTCAGCGAGACAAAACTTCAGGTGGGTGAAATTCAGATTGAATAATTTGGCGGTTAAAGGGTTAAGGCTGTCCCAGCATCGAAACAGCATGGCCCATGGTTGTGGTATCAGTGAAGCAGTGTTATTGTTAAGATCTGTCCACAAAAAAAAAATGCCAGAACGGATCCAGATATACTGAAAATCACTTAGATCATCACCTCATTTTAGCAAAATCAGGTAAATAAACTTATTATTATCTCGTATAAAATATCTCTTTGATGTAAATCAGCATAATTATTGACATTAAAAAGAGTCTTTAGTTCTGGTTTAAATCACTTATATCAAACCACCTATGCTGTTCTGTAAAACAAAAGGCAGCCCATCCCCCCCCCCTCCCCCCCTTGGAAATAAAGGTACTTTCCTTCACCTGGTTAGGCCTCTATTCAAGGTGTCCCCCCCTTTCCTATTATTCTTTCCAAAATGTACTGAATTTTCCTGTACCTAATCATCATGATCATTTATCAAAATGAGTTTATCTCGATCACCGGAAATGAGTTTGAATTTATTAAACAGTTGTATTGAGAATATGCTATGCCGTTGAAAGGGTGAAAAATATACACATATATATTATTATATGAATGTTCTGATTAAATATGAAATTCCGGGCATATACTATGTCCCTTACAATATTACGATCACTCGCCTTATCCACTCAGTTTGTTATTGATATGTATCTGAAAGTCAAAGATAAAGCTGAAAACTCTTTTATTTCAGTAATTCAAGTAATTCTAGTATTAACCATTGGGTCGGTTCCACACATTTGACTTGGGCCTGTGAGTTGAGATTGCGAAACAAGATGTCGCTCTTGTGAGTATCAATATTCAAAATAATTCTGTAAAAAGTAGTTCCGACTACTTTTGAATTGTATTTTATTTGCAGTGAAAATCATTAACCAATGGTGTCACGTAAAGGCGGCCAGCAATTGTTTTCAAAATAATTGTGAAGAAAGAAATTTAAGAGACATATCTGACGATTCTTCACAAACTACTATATAATTATGTTGATAATTTATCATGTTGATCACCTGTTTGTAGATAATAATAATAAATATATAATTACTTCTATAGCGCCAGTATCTCTCAAAAATATTGAGACTCAATGATCCCATTCATCACTGTTTTCACCTGTATTATCGTTTACAAAAAGTATGTCAGGACTCATATTATATAAAGGAACATACTAGTAAATATTATGGGAAACCACTTCAGAAACTTAAAATTCAAGAACGCCTTTAAAATATATATATATATTTGTCGACTCGACGCTGATGCTTTCGGTGACAGTACTGTATACTTGCGTAGGTCTTATTTCTACTTTTTATTAAATGATATTTTGATTAAATTCACTACTGTCGACATAGTTGGTTTTCTTAAATACCATGCAGACACCGGAACCTCTTTTCCACCTAGTTCAAAATGACAGCAAAAATACACGAAAAATCTTCACACTAGCAAGTACTATTTTATAATTTTTTCAGTTAATGGGTCCAATTATAATTCTTACTTTTAATTTTATTTCTTTTAATCTGATTATAAGATCGAATATACTAGCAGTTTTTAAGTGTAAATTTATATAATTCCCACATTTAAGGTCAGGAATAGAAAATTAGGACCAATTTATGCGTGCCATACACATTGCGGGCGCCAAAATATCATTGAATTTAACATAATTAAACTAGATTTGTATATGAGCATTGAATTAGTAATACTGCGTGAGTTGGATTTCAGTGGCATCATCAGTGACTTTGCTATACAAAAATCGAGAAAATTGTCCATATTGTAATTGTCACCCTCTGTTATCGTGCTAGTACCATAGTTTTTCATGAATTTTTTTAACCAATTTTCTCTGGGTATATACATGTGTAAGATTTACAGCTCAATTGTGCTTCTTTTACTTTCTTTTTGTATTTATGCATAGATAGATAGATAGCTTTATTCAGTGAAAAAGTACAGGTAAACATCACCATACAATAAATACAGGGTGCCACCATACTTGCTACAAGGGATAAAAACACTGACAGAAGTCTAGTGGCAGCGGCAAGAGCGAGGATGGAAATAATTCCAACCTAAGTAAATATTAAAGGCGTCACATAGGCCTATCACATTAAAAGGATGATGCCCAATAAAAACTAGAGCTTGACGGCACTGAAGTAGAGCTTGTGTCGGGCTTCAGGGTCATTGTTTTAAGGAAAGCTAAGATGCAGCTGTTTCACAATTAAGCATCAAATATATTGGTCTAAATGAGGTGTTGAATCCGACAGTAGCTATACTGTATCTCGTGTCTGACTGTCGTCAGCTCAATGTTGTTTTCAATGTTTAGTCGGTAAGGGAGGGTGGGTGGCTGGTGGTCATGCGTTGCACGTGTAATGTTGTGAATTCCCGGCGAAACGAGCCATAATCAGGTAGGCCTACCCTAATGGAAATAGGCTCAGGCTACTCCCTGTGTGACCCTGGGCTGGGACTGTGGTGCAGTTCATTATTCAAAGCCAATCTATTAAACAGAAACTGTTTATATTAACCTGACAGTTGGGTGGTATCTATAGGCATATATGTTACTAGGCATACCCCAGTCAATGCATGCTAGTAGCCTAGGCACATTGCATGCTAGTGGCCTACTGCATATTTGCTCAGGTGGCAGTGTGCAGTGTTCAGAATTGAAATACCTGAGTCAGGAGACAGATAATTAACTACTTCCCCTGCCACAGTTGTTGAGCCAATGTTGATTTATTGATAGGCCAGCGTAATAACAGTGTGAGTCTGCAGGACTACATTAAATAGACCTGGGGGGATCTCTCTTGTTTTCTGCGCCTTGGCACCACATGTTGTGTAAACCCCCTTTGCTTGTCTTCTTCCCGAAAATTAGACCGTTAGCCCGACCATCTCAGTCCAACAAGGATTTCAATAGGCATATTCTATCAGGCATATGCCATTGACAATCAGTTTCCATCGTGATTTATGTGTAACGTTGGGCCCTAATTTATTCATGTCATTTTATTTATGTCTATTTTTAATTTACTACTCCGTTTTAATTATGTTTTATGTGTGAAGGAAACATTTGCATTTTTTTAAACCCAATAGGCCTATCACAACTCACAACTCACTATAGAACTCACAACACGATAAGCCTAGATATATTGAGATTGCAAAGTTATCGATATAATTAGTGAGTTAATATTTTGATATTGAGTTTATAACAATAATAGCCGAATTTAAATGTCACTTCTGGGGCTTCGCATATGGCTATGAGATTTATTAAGCATAGCAGCATGAGGCTAATCCTATGCATTGCCTGAGAGGAGTTTTTAAAGTTTTCAGAACGTATCCAGCCTGTAGGCACCAGTAGGCCCTAAGCCTAAGTTTTTACTACAAATGAATTGTTTTTTTTTTGTTGCTGGTTTAATGTTGGAGCATCGTCTATGAAGCTCGCTCAACATTAATGCCACATCGGGTGAATGTTTGGCCTGTGTATGCCTCTGGGACAGACTGACCTAGCAAACACGCATACCGCTGGACAATCACATGGAGCCAGCGTTGTTTCAATGCTGGCACACCGTTTACGACGCTGGCCCAGCATTTCCGTATTAGGCCTACTATTAATGCCAGGTGCTGCTCCCAGCAAACACGAGACATTGACGCAATGTTGTTTTAATGTCGGGCCGACGTCGGAGACGGTGGGCCAACATTTAAACACCATTGGATCATAGTAGGTCACGTGTCGTATACAGTACTGTCAGATTGGTATTGCTGTGCTAGCGAAGGAATGTTAAAGTATATTGCTAAGGTCACGTGTCACGCGTGACGTCACCGGACTGAGCGCACTATATGCCTGTACATGGCTGATATTGTATCAGATATAGGAGTTGATGCTTCATTTATATGGAGTGTTCATCGGACCATTCAAGCACAAATATCAAAATGTGGCTTCGTGGTGCAACAGAAAAAGTTATTCTTAACACACTTAGGAGTTAGATATGTTCTCAATTCGACAAATTTAAAGTTATTGTCGTGAAATTAATCATACAGAAAACCTTTCAGACTCGCATCATCAGAAGAGTAGAGCTGAAGCTCTACTAAAAAATGAATAAGCTTATCATATTATAAATTAGCGAAAAATAAATTGTAGACTAGAATATATAACCAGTGATAAATTACAATAATATAAGTAATTACTTTATCCCTACCTCAGGCAGCCCAGCCACGGGACTGGTCCAAGACTGAGCTGACTAAGGCAGACCTGCAAGCAGCTACCAACCATTATAATTTTTTTTAGCTAGCTAAATAAATATGTTTCCTTCTTCAATTTTTACCAATGACATAAAGTTTTTTTATTTTATTAATGAATGAAAATGTGAAGGGTTTTCAGTTGTTCGAATGGGGATTGGTAGCTGGTTCCAGAATTTAGCAGCAATATATTAGAACGATTTGTCCCCCGAACTGAAATATAATATTCGAAGAAAATTATCTGTTTTTTCGGTTTTATGGTTTAGACTAGGCTACTAGTGTGTTGTATTTCATGCAATAGACATAAATGTAAAAGGGGGCATCTCTCTCAAGTGGGCCTCGGGCCTCCTACATGCTTTATCTGGCCCTGTAAACTAGTGAAGTGCTCGAAGAAAATAATTACCCCTGCTTTAACACTTACATCAATCTGTATGCGGTAAGTTTCTGCGTATTGCGAGTTTCAGCAGCATTGTGTAAAATGGCGGAGCTTTGTTGTTTTCATTATGGTTGATATTTCAATGAAAAGTGTACTTTTAATTAACTGTTCGGTTAAGGCAGTCTTAGCATCGATACAGCATGGCCCATGGGTATGATATCAGTGAAGCAGTGTTACTGTAAAGTTCTGTCCACAAAGATGCCTAGAAGGGATCCAGATATACTGAAAATCACTTGGATCATAACCTTATTTTAGCAAAATCAGGTAAATAAACTTACTATTATCTCGTATAAAATATCTTTTTCATGTAAGTCAGCATAATTATTGACATTAAAAAGAGCCTTTAGTTTTGGTTTAAATAACTTATATCAAACCACCTATGCTGTCCTGTAGAACAAAAGGCAGCCCCCCCCCCCCCTTAAAAATAAAGGTACTTTCCTTCACCTGGTTAGGCCTCTATTCAAGGTGCCCCCCCCCCCCCCCATTCCTATTATTCTCTCCAAAATGTAGTGAATTTTCCTGTAACTAATCATCATGATCATTTACCAAAATGAGTTTATCTCGATCACCGGAAATGAGTTTGAATTTATTGAACAGTTGTATTGAAAGGGTGAAAAATATACACATATATATTATTATATGAATGTTCTGATTAAATATGAAATTCCACGCATATACTATGTCCCTTACAATATTACTGAATGGGTTCACAGATTCAATCTATGCTAATAATTGACATGTATTTATGATGCAGCTGCATGTGCAAATAGGCAATACATAAATCACTGAACATAGGTGGGCTTGTTATTTTGTCCTTTTTTTACAGATTATCAATTCAAAAGATATGATAATGTTTTACCGGATAGCCATTACATCGTTGAGTGCATTTGGAAGTCAATGTTCCCCTTGTATATGGAAAGTGGCAAATACACCATTTCAAATCCAAGGAAACGGGATATAGCAAATAGGTATGAGCAAGTGTGCTACAGACTGTGCGTCAGTGAAGCAGAATCCGTAAGTGATAACAAAATATGACAGCTTCGCGAATCGCGTCGTGTATAAAATTATACCTCATCTCATCACTATATTCTTATATTTATAATACCGCCGCGTAAAGTCTAAATAACTGCTTACTCTCCAAGTGAGCAGTTACTGCCCTTTGACTCTACAGAGCAGTATACTAGCCTATACACATCATTGTGATAATTTATAACCTTGTGTCGTTAAAATGATTGGAAATCGTTAAAATATTATCATTTGTTCGTTCTTCTTTATCGATCATGTCTGTACGTGACTTTCTCCTCCATAAAGTGCATTGCAACAAAATCAGGTCGATCACTTCAAAAAGTGTGACAGCACTGGCCCCCAATAGTAGACCCATATAGCCGCCCATGTCACCTGTAAAATAAATAAATTACAATAGTTACAATAAAGCGTGACGTTTATTTTTTCCACCTCCATCGCCAGTGCTGGCCAACATCCATTCAATGACTTGTCAGTGAATAGTGCTGCCACGTGTAGGCCTACCCATCCAATTCCGGTTCAATGTTGGGCCAGCGTCGCAGCCCATTGCTGGTTCAATGCCGACAAATTGTCTACGACGCTGGCCGAGCACTACCCCAACACTGGATCTGCTGTATACTTAGTCGCAGCACATACTGCCGCATTGCTATGCGGGTGACGCTTTCATTCCCATTTCTTTTATTAGGTTCCTGACCTCCTGCCGGGCCTAATTAAAATTTTAGAGATTAAACCGTCTTTATTTCAATAACAAAAGAGCTATGCCTACAACGTACACACACATCCGGGTACAGAACGGAAGCGGGCTAACAGACTTTGATCCAACGCTGTCTTCATGTTGGACCAGCTTTGTAGACGTTGATCTAACATTGAGTCAGTATGGGGTCAACGTCTCGTGTTTGTTATGTAGTGGTGACAGTATATCTCAAACATAGTATCTACCTTAGCCCAGCAAACACAAAACGCTGAACCAATGTTGGAGTAATGTTAGGCTAACGTCACAGGCTGTGGACCAGTATTAACCCAGCATTGGGGCAACGTCTTGTGTAACTAGATGTGCCCTGATGTCTGTTTACACGGTTCTTAACCACTGAACCACAAAGGGAAGACGACGATTAAGAACTAAAATTAACTAAACAACAACTTATTGTATCAAACATATGAACTTGAGGCTCTGTCAGAATTCATTTTCCTATTTTTCACGGGGTAAAATATGTATTGTTTTTCATAGCATCAATGTCATAATTACTATAATCTGATAAAATCATACTCGATGAAGCAGCAAAGCATAGTTGCAGCCCCCAACACAGGCATGACAGGGAGCAGCACTGAGAGTGATTTCACGTTTTAGGGGAGTCGACTATCTTATTGTTCACTGTCTTTGCTTTATATACCCAGTCAGCATGGTTTAGAATACTGTACTAAACCTATATACTTGGGTCTCATATTGAAGGTTGTAATATTTAAATGTAGAACAATACATTATTAGTAATAGGCCTATCCCAGGAAAAACACATGGCATTTACCCAATGCTGTTCTAATGTTGGCCCATCGTCTTCGACGCTGGCCCAACATTGAAACAGCATCGGGTAAATGCCCTGTGCTTGCAGGGATAATTTTGTTTTTTTTATCAAATCAATGATGACTAAAGATGGCACGTACTGAAAAACGAGCTCCATGTATATCCCTGTTGTTGTTTTATGTGCGTCATTTTCAGCTCTGAGTATTGTATGTCCACGGCGAGAAGTGTGCTTCTGCAAAATCAAACAAGAGTAAGAATAATTCTCTCCTGCACCAATTCTGCTCAAACCCTTAAACCACCGGTACCGAGTATATTTATTTTTTTTATACATTTTTTATCAGCATATTGCATGTCAGCTTTTGAGCATATTGAAGATAAAACGTGACACCAATCAGCAAGAATTTAAAAATAGTTGACCTCCATTTTGTCAAATTTCACTTGAAGTTGTGGATCGCGTCAACGTGACAGAACTTCAGGTGAGTGCAAATTTCAATTGCATAATCTGGCGGTCAAAGGGATAATGAAATCATTACATTTGCCATAATACGATTGATTATAATCTGATAATTGATTTAAAATAAAACAAGGAACAATAATTATAATGAAAAAAGAGGCAAACCATATCGTTTAGCGTCCTAAACTATTTTGTTTATAATTTCTTGTAGCATACAAAACATTTTACTGGAATTATAACACTTTATTCTAAGCGGGCGGGGATACCTGTTGTAGTGGTTAGCGCTCCCGCCTGTTGTTCCATGCGCTCAGTATTCAGGTTTGAAACAAAATAAATTGTTTCTTTCCTGATTGCTTATGAAGACTAAATATTGTTCATTCATTCATTCATTCATTCATTCATTCATTCATTCATTCATTCATTCATTCATTCATTCATTCATTCATTCATTCATTCATTCATTCCCAGCAGACAGAACGCGTTAAATCAATGTTGGCTTAACGTTGATCCAACGTCGTAGACTGGAGATCAACGTTAAACGAACATTGATTCAACATCCTGTGTCTGCTGGGTTCATTCATTCATTCAACGTTAAACGAACATTGATTCAACATCCTGTGTCTGCTGGGTTCATTCATTCATTCATTCATTCATTCATTCATTCATTCATTCGATTTTCAATCAAATTTGGCAATAACCTAATAACGGGAGGGGGCCAATTTTCAAATTACAGAGCGGGACAGGGGAGTATTTTATAGATAAACAATTTCGTGCAGACGCTGCATGAAATAAATGATTTATTTCAGTTCTTTAGCATATAGACATGTAATACAAATTGCAATTTTCAGAAAAAAAACTCCAACACCCCCCCCCCCCCCCTCACCCGCAGATTGAATGGCGCCCTTATACTAACCTCGAATATTGTGTGAAGTCCGTATCGGCTACAATGGAGAACAGCTCTCTCTCAATCTCTTCAATATCTCGTTCTATATTATAAGTCAACTGCCGCAATGAGATATCACTGGAAGTGACCACTTCTTTCATATTGAGGACATATCGATTCAATATATTATTAAGCGACATAACCATATCATTTTGTACGAAATCCTCCACGTCCTCAGGAATTGGAAAAGAGTTGGGTTTCTCCTCATACAATAATCCATTTGCCTCATTACCCAAAGGTTGTCGCCAAATGTTCATATCAAAAATTGGTGTCAACATAGCAGATTGAAGTTTTTCGACGTTTATGTATGTTGATAAAAGCCAGGTTGCTAATATAGCAGTTGAATACGTGTCAGTCACATACTTAGTTATAGACGAAGCCGATGCCAGAACGGGATCTGTCAGTACATCTTTAATCTCAGACCTTAAAGAATCCATGTAACTGATAAGACCTACTTTCAAGTCCGCTGAAACCATATTATTCAGAGCAGACTTGCTGTACTCCCCATTTGCATAACCATTATATAGACGTGTAAGCTGAAGCTGATAATGTGAAATTGTTGTCACATTTATATAAGAAAAATGCCACCTTTTTGGTTTGGAATCCATTGATAACATCGTCAGAGCATCGTACAGGAAGTGTTCGAATTCATACAAGCAAGTAGATAACATATTTATATCATCAATATACGAACTCAGTTGGATATCAATTTCCCATATTCCAGATGGATAAAGGAACATCATGGCATATTGAGGATCCACACTGTCCGTATAATTGTTTTCACATGAGCCAGTTTCACAATAAAACTCGAAAGGGTCAGACGTCAGAATAAAATCAACAAACTGCAAATAAGATTCATGAAAATGTTTCAGAAAGGATGGTTTTAAATCGAGACAAAACTGCTCATCAGATGGTTCGTGGAACAAGCTAAACCAATGTGGATCCAGTGACGTATATGTGGGGTTTAGTCGCCTGGTGAAATCATTTTGCAGATAATTTGTCACCAGTGCTATTTTCTGCTTGCTATCTTCTGCTATATCTTGAATCTGTTTGTATTGATCACGTGTCACATTGGAGTGAGTCATAAGATAAAGTAACACTATGTCTGTTGATGCTATAACGGCATCTCTCGCGTTGGACAGGTATTTGCGAGTGATCGAAGTTGTTCGCTGAAAACTCTCTTTATAACCGCCAGCATACGTCTCGAGCAAGTTGAGTAAAACAGAAATATCACTGTCAGTAACGTCTAATAATTGGAACATAGATTCTCGCATGTTATGATAAGAAGAAGATGCGGGATCGTGCACTTGTCGCAACACATCCTTTGCCAGATCGTCCAATTGATCTATTAGATTTTTCATAGTTCTTAGTGTTCCAGTCATTATTTCACCTACAAGAGCAGTGATACATTATCTTTGATAATATTGCTGCTGTGCAAAGCCAAAATGCAGTAACTTATTACTTAGCAAGTACGTAGTTACTGCCTTTTCGCTTTGCAGAGCAGCATAGTAGGCCTGTAGGTGATTAATGTGTGATTTACAGCGCCATTGAATCTCAATACTGTTGAGAGATATTGGCACTATAGAAGTCATTATACATTATTATTATTATTATTATTATAATAGATTATTATCACAAAAGAGGCCTGAAATCGCCATTAATTAGGTTTTGAGTTTTTGCGCCCACAAATAATTAAAAAGTGGTCATTTTAAATTTCAGTAAAATCACCCGCACATTTCCATATGGTGGGTAATGTGATTGCAGAATCTTAATAATTTCTGATTTTTAGTTTTTGCGCCCACAAAAAATATGAAGTTGATCCGTGGCGGCCATTTTTAATTTCAGTAGAATCTTGCAAAACCACCTGCACATCTTAGGATTAAGCACAACCATCAGATCACGTGCCCTGGATGTTGTATCTAAAGTGTTGTATCAACCTATCATGCGATGAGGATGTAACATAAATTATATAGGCGTAAGTAAAATAAGGATCAACTGGCAGCTTGGCTATAAAACGAGCGTGGCGTATAATCGGGTCATATATCTAGGGTCCGTGACCGTTGAGTCCAGAACTTTCTTTAGGTCGTTTTGTCATATTTAAGGTTTAAGTAGTACTATTGGCCCCTATGTACGTGTAGAAAAATTGTGGCTGATCAGATTTTTCAAATGAAACATTTATATGAGATGTTTCGGGGTTCAATGAATTCATTTCTGCAATATAATTTTATATCCTAACTTTCCTTGATACGCAAAAGTATTATGACCGCCGTAAAAACGAATTCGGTCACGTTTCAGTTGTGATTAATATTATAGGATAATCCGATATATAATATCAATATGAACCTTCGGTGTGAATGTTTGAAAATATAGACCTAATTACAATATTGTCCTAGTTGGAACACGGGTCCTACGGGTCCGTTGGTTATTTATTGCTAAATAAGACACACATTTTGCGTGCTGTCACATAAATATGCCAACTTAATTTGGTGAATTTTCTGCGAATGTCAATATGGTATTTTAATATCGTGGTTTAGGCATTTGAATATTATTATATTACATTTGAATATTATGTTATTAAATAATAAAGTTATGATATTACACCTTGGCGTAAAAAAAATGGCATTGTAATGTGGTACAGTAGAATTTCAGAATATGACATTATAATAGTGTGATGTGACAGTTTGAAGTCGAAGATATAATATTTTTATGTCAGGATATTGGATTTTAATATAAGAATATAAGATATTAGCGTCACCTTGTGGAATTATGATGTCGAAATATTGTTCTTTCATAATGGCAAAATGACGTTAGGTTAGGTTAAACATCACTTTATGTCATTAAAATGACAGGATGTGGCAATATATTGTCATGATATGGCATTACAATTCCAGGATATAGCGTTTTGACATCACAATATACGGTAGCATTTTATTATATATATATTAGGATATTATATTTGAATATTATGAAACGACGTTATGATTTCTCGAAATGATACATTATTGTCAAGATATGGCATTGTAATGTGATGATGTGACATTGTAATAGAGAACATGTCATTATAATATTATAATACTGTATTATAATGTGGGGAATATGACCATAAAAAGAGGAAATGGCAGTTTGAAGTCAGTATATGACAATTTTACGTCAGCACATTGAATTTTAATATCAGGATATGACACTTTATTTTTTTATATAGTAATAAAATGCCAAATATGCCAAATATTGTCCTTTAACATCACAAAATAGCATTTTTTTATGATAGGATATGACACTACTATATCAAGATATGGCCGTTTAACGTCATATTATATCATTCTAATGTGTAGATATGGCATTATTATAGTGGGACATGACATTACAATATATGAATGTCAGCTGTAATATATCACATATTTGTGCATCATCTTCACATAAACTTATTACATAATTTTGCATAATCTCTCTTAGTGTTTTTTATACTATGTGTATCAATTATATTTAACATATTGTGATAATTTGCATATGATGGCTACCTGATAGCTATTTTTTTATGAGTAAAGATGTCATAGACCTAGTTTCTCTCATAACTGAAGAGTGACCGGTGCCAAATGTTTTTTACATACGATTTTAATCGAATTTGTGACTGTATATTTTTTTGTATACCGGCTGAGCCAATAATAAACATATAAATATATATATAATATATGTTTGTCTGCGAATAATGACGACCAATCTACATTAAGCACATTTTGAAAAAATAGCCTATTTACCATGTTTACTGTTAACTGCTATTTCAGCTATTCCTCCTAACTTCTATGAATTTATATTCTATTTGCTTCTGTTAATATTATTTTTGACAATTTGTACTAATAATGATGTATTTTCTATGAAAATAGTAATAAACATTCAAACTAAAGGCTAATATTTATATCCTAGTACCATTCATTACTTAACTAAAACGAAATCGATTGTATGACGGCCATTTTGGATATTTGTGCATAAAGAAAAGCCAGGATATAAAATGTGATTGCAGAAACGAATTCTGTGACCCAAAAAACACGTTATATAAATGTTTCATCACAAAAATGAAAACAGTCACAAATTTTCTAAATATCATCATTCGCATTGGCCGTCATTTTTAAAAAGTGACGTCAAAAATTCAGCCCACACTTTTAAGAAGTACATAGGGGCCAATTTCTCATTTAACCACCAAAGATGACGAAACCACATGAAACGAGTTATGGACTCCACGAGAGCTAGGGATATGACCCAACTGGTAGATCTCATGTTACAAGTCTTACCAGAAATTCTATGCCGTAGATCGACAGCTTTTTCAAATTCTCGAATTATATGGTTCTTCTTTTCGGTTGCTATATGTTTCAATGTGATGTCAGTCACAGACGTTGAAACGTCGGGCTCAAAATCTTCAACAACACAGGCTCCTTGGCAAGGGGCACAACGAGCCATTTTAGATCCTGCTGTGAAACATTGCTACTATCAACACCTGATCAAGAATACTACTACTATCAATGAATTTCCTTGCTACCATAGAATAAAATTAACCCTTTGACCGCCAAATTATTCAATTTGAATTTTCACCCACTTGGAGTTGTGTCTCGCTGACGCGATCCACAACTTCAAGTGAGTAAAAATTATTCAGGTTGACAAAATGGAGGTCAGTTCTTCTCAAATCTTGCTGGTTGATGTCACATTTTATCTGTAACATATTTAAAATGTGGTACTTAATGTGCTAATAAAAATGAAAACCCGGATATAATTATGCGGCACCGGTGGTTAAAGGGTTAGCAAACAGCACCACAAGAAAAGGTAAATATACATGTTTAGTCTGCTATCAAGTCTGAAGACTTATCATCCGGCTGGAAACTCATCGCAATCTGAGTCTGTCTTACCAATACTTATTTACACCTGAGTGAAGTGAAACACGTGAGGGTGAAGTACCGTGCCCAAGGACACAACAGGGAAACAACGATGTGCCAAAGTCATGATATTGTTGCACGTCCCTCTCAATATAATTATATAGTATGTATACTTTATCAAATAAAATAAGTTATTTCATTGAAAACATTTAACATGTTATCATTGTAAACAATCCATCAAAATGTTGAATAGTTCAAAAATCATGTTTGTATCTCGAAATATTTCACTCACATGACTATATGCATTGTATATGCCAAATTATTGACGGGTTTTAAATGTAAATCAACGATGAATTGCATGACCATTATTGAAAACCCCCACATACATGTGTGTGTTTATTACGCTATATGTACAGATACAGGGATAGCGTGATAAACACAATGATATAACCAGTAATCCCAATAATAATTGAGGAGGCGCCCATGAAAATGATACACTGGAAACCAGCAGCTCTCTTACTCATGCCCAAGAACAGGCGACACTGCTCAAGGGAGTGTATGGAAATGATGGCGAGATAGATTAGGTTATTTCTCAAGAAAGTTTAACCCCGGAGGCAAATCGTGTTAATTTATGGCATACAGTGTTTTTAGGGTTAGTTCGATATACCGAATCCAAATTTACTGTATGCCAAGCGTGAAAATGCCTAAAAATGTCTCAAAATAGATAAATCCAAAATAGCCTGGGTCTAGACGCTTGCATCATAATGAGAAATCATATTATTATAAGCTTTGCTGAATCCGACGTTGGTGGCAGTGAGATTCTTGTGCATGATCTATACAGAAAATCTTAACTCATAATAATTTTACAGATAAATTATTCTGTGAGTTTCTGTGAGAGAACCTCTTCCTAGGCCGATTAAACCACTTTTCTGGAGCACTCGCCAAGCTGTTTTTTTTTCCTGAAAGTTAACTTGAGAGATTATCACAGCCAGTAATGGCATGAAAAGCAAGTACCCCCGCCTGTTCAATGGATACAATAGGTGAATATTATGCACTTGGAAATACTTTGGAGCTTTAGTCATACCAGCTATCATGTAAAGGTATGTGCATTGTATTTTATCAATATAAAGTAGTAGGCCATACATCGGTGTCACGTACTGATACAGCTTTTGTTTGGAAGAGAGTATCTAAGTAGTGCAAAATTAACCTGGTGTCACCATCCTCATGCATTCTATTACTAAAGGAAGAAACATCTAGATCAGGATTAGAAGACCTTACTAGTGATAAATTCCTATATCGCAACCATTGCTTTAATTGGGGGGGGGGGATACATTCAAGAAAATGGCTTGAAAGCAGTACAGAAAAATCCGCTTGATTGTCCTCAAGTGGCAGAAATCTATCTACTGGGGCTATCGTCTACCTTGGCATATAGTGTAGAGGGTGGGGTGGGTGTGGAAAGGGGGTGCCCCTGGGGGTGCCTAATTATATGCTGCTTTGGTCACGTCTAGCCTATGTGTCACTTGCAGTTCTCATATAATTTATTTGAGCTCATATTTTCAGAAGCGTTTAGATTTAAGATGTTAACAATCATACTTGTTTTGATAAGATGTGGAACTTGCTTAAAGTTCGCATTTTTAGCACACATGATTATTTAAAATATTCTGAGATATATTTTTTATAGTGTATTTGCACTAAACATGATAAAGTGTGTTTACGCCTCGATTCCAAATGAGGTATGGATACTCAATCAGATTAGAAAGTTATCTATAGCACTGTATATATCTAAAATTATACTGACCAATTAGAGGTAGCAAGCAGTCTATGTAAGTCGCCATGTCGCAAACTGGTCGAAAATCTACAATGTCAACCAAATTATAAAATATTATGTTTGGAATAAAACAATCAGAAGCCATAATAACACTCATTTAGATCATTGTCCTTGTTGGATCAAGGCTAACAAAACATGGATAAGGCAAATATAAATTAATCCTTGTATGACCTGTTTGTGGTGACATGTGGAATATTGCATAAAGATAGCCATTAGGCCTACTTGAGCCTGCAATTTTATATTGTATATTCATTGATTATATCTAACTATGGACTCAGATATCCACAATTAAATTATGCTTTTTATTTAAATGTGTTTATTATTTTCCATTTACCAGAAAGGTAAGGTGGCACGCATCCACAGGCTGAGCTCAGTACCGACGCTGTACAGTTTCTTCTGCAGAGTGTTAGAGTGTACGGCTCATCAGGCAGAGTGTCTAAAGACTCCTCTCGACAATAGTCATAAGGCTCAGGCAGATGTGTGGACTGTAATAAACAATGATACAGCAGCATATATAATTCACACTTTGATTCAAAAATAATAAATGTGATCCCTGATAACTTTCCTAACCCTATGCCTAACTTTCCTATGCCAATATACATACCTCAATGACTTACACTTTCGGCAGAAATGCTTGAAATATCTACGCCCCACAAATTCAAATAGATTTTTTCCTTTTTATGTAGAAGTTTTATTAATTGACTGATCCACTGTTCCCATCTAGAACCTTGCATGTTTTGATTGCTTGAAATCAATGTTACTTTATTTATATAATTATTTAATTATCTACTAAAATATTGTGTAATATGCCATGACCCTTATAATCCTGTTGATTTTGGTTGTTCTCCCCCCCCCCCCCTTCCCCGGATTTTGAGCTTCTAGTGATTTACCACCAACACTCATTCAATCCTTTGAAGAAACTCTATCTTTTTTTATTTTGGCTCCTTAATATGTAATATGTAATAATATGTAATAGGTACATAGTATGTGAACAAATCCATAGACTAAAATTGCGTAATGCTTTTAAATTTTGTGGCAAGTGTACTGAAAACCCAGTTTATCAGTTATTCCTGTATTTCCTATTTTGGACATGTATGTCTGGAAGGAGCCAAAATAAAAATGATAATTTTGGCCTGATTGTGTCGTTTTAAGCTGTCCTCTTATAATGGTACATAAAAAATCAACAAATTCAGCTTATTGCTGATATACATTACATTACATTAACATGTGCTCACTTTTGTGTAACTAATTTTGACATTAGCATGCTGTCCCGGTGCAAAAGCGACTCCTAAATTTTTAGGATCAGGCTGATCGTTTACTGAATGGATGTGAATCTTCAAGCCACTGTCAGTCACCATGTCTTCAACGTAGTCATATGCTCCCACATTTAATACCAACGTCAAACCAAAAGTTTGTCCTGTAAATCACGAAAATAATTAAGTAGTGGTGTATGATTTTTGTAGTAGTTGGTTTAATTAAAAAGTATATTTATTTTGCCTCACTTTAATAATAATATATACAATTTATTTGGTATAACATGTCTTAGCCTATTGTAAAATATGAAAATGTGATTTACTGTTTGTAATTTCAGAGTTAAAGGCAGATTCATCAAGCTAAACATCTAATATGTTCTATGCTGTTATTGTGTCAGAAGTGAGAATGTCCTACCCCCACTATACTGGATAGTAGGTACAATAATAGGGCGACATGTGAGGTCATTTGCCACCCATACTAGCTCAGCTACTGGCTCTGATTGAATACACCCTGTAGAATGTGTTCATTTAGGAATATTCATGAGTTTTTGACCTGATGTTATCTGACTTGATATTTATCTGATTAAAATATAGCCCTGCACCTGGTCAAGATAGGTGACATGGTGATGAAGATAATAACATCACTTCAGTATACGTTTCAATGGAAGGTGACCAGTGACAACGAGGGGGGGGGGGGGGGGGGGACATTCACTTGACTACAACACAAGAATTTGAAATCTAAGTTTCTCATATATGGCATTGATATTTAGGCCTATACTATACGCTCGGATTCGCTCGGATTTTGATATGTATGACATTTTAAATACTATACATGGGACTATTTCGTGACTCAAAGCCTGTTTCACTTTTGTAAACAAGAACATTTTGATATAAAAATCATGACGTTATGTTGATTACAAGCGGAGATATTAGGTGGTCGATTTATGCAGTAATCCTCTCAAACACCCCGAGAAACTATACCAAAGATGTTTTCCATTGGCTTTGTCAACAATGAAATGTATTTAATGGCAAGAAAAAGTCTTTCAAAATCTGTCTCCAGAAAAATGTTAAATCCAAGATGGCTGCCAATGAATCTAGAAGAAGGAAAGTGCTATGACTAAATAGTGTACTGTTTTATGCCTACTCAAAGTATAAGGTGGCAATGTCAGTGCAGGCACTGATGTTGGCTGTGGTACCCTTAAACAACCGGCAATATAATAAGTTTCATTCAGCTTGTGTTACTCTGGGGACTATCCGACCAGAGTATCTGTAAGTATGGCGAGAAGGCGTTAAAGGGCGCTGAAGAGGCGTTAAAAGGCAATGGGGAAGCATAGAAGGGCAAGTAAGATGCGTTCAACTGTGACGGGGTGCGTTAAAAGGTAATGAGGAGGCATTAAAGGACAACAAAAGGCGTCAAATGGCATCACAGCGGCAATAAATGGCACTCGAGAGACAATAAAGGGAGACAAGGAGGCGTTGAAGGGCAATGGGGAGGCGTTAAATAATGACGAGGCAGGGCTAAAGCGCGACAACGAGGCATTAAAAGACGAGAGTAATGTGTGAAAATGGTAATGGTATGCTCCAAAATGCGATGGAGGGGAAACAAAAAGGGATGAATCAATGTTAAAGGGTGACGGAGAGTCGTTAAATGGCGATTGGAATGTGTTGATGGGTGATTGGCGGGAGTTAGAGAGCATCTGGTGACGTTAATTGAAGGGTTAGGGAAAAACGAGAAAAGACGGTGGGGAGGCGTTGAAGAACACTTTATTCAGTCAAAATAGCAAAATAAACTCATACCCATAAATATGACAAATAAAATGAATAGGATTTTAGGCCACATTTGTGCACATACAGGTTAAACTGGGCCAGGAGAACCTCCTGGGGATGGTGAGATGACACTGCGCTCTAGACACAGGATTCGAAATATGGCATTTAGCTTTCTACATTGTACTACAAGAAATACAGTTAAAACCTCATCAAAGATGGATTACACTTGTTTCTATTTTTATTTGTGTAAAATGTTTTTGGAATGACTTGGATCAAACTAATACCAAAAAAAGAGTTTCTACTCAAAATCAAAATGAAATAAGGTATTACATTGTGTTATTATTGTCAGAATCATAGTTTCGCTCATTTGACTAAAATAATACCAGAAAAAAATCTTCCAGTTTTTTACAGTTTGACCTTGTAATTTTTTTTGATCTTGAAGAAGTCCTTGTATCACCAAAATAATACCATAAATGAATTATTCAGTAAAAAATACCTTGAAACGAAGTATTAAATATGATGTTTTTTGATATTTGTATTTGTTAAAATATTATTTTGAGGAATTTGACTTTAAAATTAACTCTTTGAAATGAGGTATTACACATGTATGTTCTTAGCTTTATTTGGTAAAAATCATATTTTCGATTATTTGACCTTTTTGACATTGAAGAAGACCTTGAATCATGGAAAATTTAATAATATAAGAAATGTCTTTACCAATAAAAATTACACGAAAAAGAGGTATTGCACTTGTTCCTACCTTTATTTGTCGAAAAATCATATTTTACCTTGATCATGATCTTGCACTTTGCCATACAATACAACCCCCCCCCCCCTCCCTTCTGCCTAGCCTAGATTTTTGACATTGCCTAAATATTATTGTAACCAATGAGTTCTCCAACTTTTAAAAAACATGGATTATAAACAAGAATCATTATGTTTAATTGTGAAATTTTAGGCAATTTATGATGGTTTTACGATCTCTACGGCCGATGGCGGCCATCTTGGAGTTTTCATTCATTTTAGGGGTCAGATTTTGATAGATCGAGGTGGTATATGGACCCGTCTATATAGCCCTGTTAATATTTTGGTGGCTATCTTGGACGCCATTACCCGGCTAAACCAGGCTACTCACATTGCGCTGAGCCTGGTCGCAGTGACCTCCATTTTTCCACGGCTGGCCGTGTGAAACAGACACTGACTCCGCCTAGCGATAAGACCGAGAGTGGTATAAGACTATATTCAGCTAGCGCGCTCTGGTGATCACAGTAATACCATTTTGCCAAAACATGGCCGTCACTGTTTCAGAGCCTTGCGATGACATCAGGGTAGGACGCCATCTTGAATAATGGAAAAGGCTCCAGCGGGGATCACGGGGGGTTTAGTAAGTTAGGCTATTTCTAATGGTATTTGGAAGGTTTCCTGAAAAATTCAGCTTGGGCATTTTTTTCCTCTTCAAAACCTAATACTAGTCTATTAGTAACAGTGGCTGAGATCGTCAGTTGTCCTATAAGCCCATTTCCAAAAATATGAATGTATGCAGGGGTCGACTCCCATAGGCTACAATGACCTAGCCAACCCAATAAACACCAGGCGTAGAACTGATGTTGGTTTGAAGTTAGGCAATGAAATGAATCGGGCTTTAGGCCACCTTTGTGCACATATAGGCTAAACTGGGCCAGGAGAACCTCCTGAGGATGGTGAGATGATTGAGATGACACTGTCCTCCAGACACAGGATTCGAAATTCGAGCCCTGGCGGTCTGAGGCCGAGCACGCTACCTCTCGGTCACGGAGGCTCCCCACAATACTGACTTTCACACGTGGATGGGGAACAAACATTTTTGTTTCTTTCAAACCGCCGAGACCGGGAACCGAACCCCGAACTCTGGCGTGAAAGGCAGCGGTGCTAACCCCTACCCTAGGGCCACCGCCCTTGAAGTTAGGGCAGTATCAAAGACGGACCGAAATTAAACCAATATTGGGTCAACGTTTCGTGTTCTTTGAAACATGCGAAAAGAATCGTGGATCCTGTAATGTTGTTTTAAGGGTACTATGGGGACACAATATTTAAACATGGAAGAAAAGATTCTGAAGCCACTATACCAGGGTGGTTACTGCCCAGCCGATAGGGACCTCCGCCATGCGTACGAGGCTGTTATAGGTCTACCTGACATGCACTATTTATATAATTACAGTGCTTTGAGACTTGCTACTATGTAATTATAAAGAATATATACTACTTTCACATTGGATTATCAATATTAGACGTCAACATTATTCATTTGCCTCACTTGTGTGTGTTGATTGTAGATTTAGATCTCCACTATTGAATGTTAAACACTGCCCAAGTTCTGTATATACCCTTTTGATGTAATCAGGAGAACATACGTCGCCATCCCAGAGACACCTGTAAGACAATATCATAAATCTATGTCATAATAAATAAGGGTTTTTAGACTTTGTCCGTCATTGAACGTACACCCAGACCAAATTGCTATAATTGTAACGTATAATATAAAAACTTCTTAGTTGATGGTTTTGTCCCGAAATCTGGCTTTTATTCAATGTTACTCACCTAGGCCTACATGTATTTTGCTGAGGACCAACATACATCAAAATGCCCAAAACATAGACAATTTCAACGTCAACCATGATTGCGTGTAGCGAAATATAAATCGATGCAATAAAAAGATGCCGTTTTCGGATGTCTGGGTCAACATATATGGCGGACCAACATAACGTTACAAAAACAAGAAATTGAATCACATGTCGCTTGCCATTATCTCAGCTTTTGTGTGGGTGTGTTATATCACACGAGTGTACAGCCACCATCGCCAGTCTTAGTATGAGAGGCTCTACACCGCAACAGCTTCAATCAAAAACATAATTATGTGATGGATATTTGGTCATACTCACAAAAGTAAAAGATCATCGGCAGTAGGTGATGTTTCAGTCAGAAAACTCTCTGTAGTTCTGTTTGCTAGAAAAAGCCAATTTGTCATAATTTCATAATATATTTCGTAATATCATAGCACTAACGTTATCATAATTATTATCCGTCTTAAAGCCTTTGCATTCATTGAGGCAGTTCAACGAAATTGCAATGGAACTTACATATACTTGGCAATAAAAAAGAAACGCAACACCACTTTATTTATATACTGTTCTAAATATTTTCTATGTTTCAAGAAACTGAAATATGCCAAACATGACTTTGTTATTGAAGATGAGTTTACCCACACAGTCATCCATTGACTGATGTCACTCACTTGTAGCCGCTTGGCCCCAATGCGTAACGTTAGTGTCTGTGTAGAAACACACGTTTTTGTATCGCACAGGGATCTTCAGTGCATTATCTGTTCTCAATTTCCTATCGTGGCATATCAGAGGTTATTCGGTATCTTAAAATCTGCTAGTAAATCTCAGTATTGCTAACCCGTTTTCCTGCAATTTGAGCCATAGCCAGACCACCTTTCGCCACAGCAATACATGGAGAACAGGCTCAGGCTGCACAATTGTCAAACGAAACATTTTCATCAACCCATCATTTTTTTAAAAAAACGAACCTTGATGGCCCATGACCTTGAAAGTTAACGTTATTCAATTTGAAGGTCATTTTCCCGTTATTGAAGTCAAAACACAAAATGCGGGTGGGAAATGAAATAAATCGGGCTTAAGGTCACTTTTGTGTACATATAGGCTAAATTGAGCCAGGAGAACCTCCTGAGGATGATGAGATGAGTGAGATGACACTGCCCTCAATACTGAGTTTTACGAGTGGATGGGGAAGAAACATTTTGTTTTTTCCAAACCGCCGAAACCGGGAAACGAACCCCAAACTCTGGCGTGAAGGGCAGCGGTGCTAACCACTACCCTAGGGCAAAATGCGGGTGGGGCCATGCACACCAACATTATTTAAATCAATCGAACGGTTTTGAATAAGTTTCACGAAATAAGATCATTTTTAATTTATTGCCAAGTATAGTTTATTTTGATAGCATTTATGCGAATGATTTCCTGTAGAAATTAGATGACCATTATTAAAAATAATCTTTAATGTCAATGTAAATAATTAAACATCGTCGGCCATAAGGCATGAGATAAAAGATCCAAGACGTCATTATACAGACTAATATCAGAGGATTTTCCGGGATCACTACAGTACTACGCTGCAGATCCCACAATTATCACCTAGAGTGCGTTTGTTGTTGGTCTTTCATTTCTTCAAGAAAATAATGTCTTTATGAGTTTAGGTTATTTTTTTAGCTTTTACAATTGGATTTACATGTACGATAAAATTTGTCTCATTTTAATGAAATTTCATAGCTGTGTTACAATGAACTATGTAACAGTGTAAGTGGTGCGAATTATTTTCAGCTGATATTATATTGCTTTACTTTCAGTGCGCCATGATTTAGACTTGGGGTACGTATTACCATACCAATGTACTGTAGCATAAATCTGGAAGAATATGGTGATTCTGTGATGTCATGACCTCCTGTCTCTTCACCAGTATCTAAGATGTCCTCTTGGTCATCATTTCCTGTTGTGTAATTAATATACGCCATTGTGTCTGGAATAGTAATTACACAAACATCAGTATTTTAAATTATACTTTAACCATTAAGGATTCGAACCGTTCAAAGCAGCTCCAAATTAAGTTTTAACTCTGTAAAACGTTTAGTTTCGGACCCTGGTCTAAGCAAACCAAACAAATAATATGCACAGAATTATAGCTTGTCTCTATTTTGTTTTGAATTTTCGGGAGGCATAATTAAACTGTGATTTGCACAATTTCCCTTCAGATTTTAAGAGCCCAGTCTTATATATCCAGTGTCATCTATCGTATGCGTAGCCTACATAATCACATAAAAAAATAATATTCAGGAATTCTTACCAGAACAATTTATATTGGACACTGTAAAATTGGTTATCATGACAAATCCATCCCAACCGTGTACTAAGAGTTTTCTAATACCAGATTTCCCATACGTGCCAGTAGAAACAACCAATGGGCTAATCGGTCCGTCAAAAACTGGTAAAAATTTGAAATCTACAATTGAGTAAATTGTTGAGGCGTTTCGGTCAGAATAGAAGTCATAGATCACCAATCGGCCTGTTGTATTTGAAGACTCTCGTACAATGCTGACAGAAGAGCAATATGATGAAGAAGTAGATCTATTCATCGCGTTCATTTTCGGGAACAATAACTCTCCAGTGCTCAAAGTAGGTTGGAAGGTGAACATCATTCCATACCCTTAACACAATTACATAACATATAACAATAACATAATTAAAATATTGGACGAACAAATATCTCCAAATTTTTTAAGGCTCATTGGTATATTAAAATCTAGTTCAAAACTAGTCAATGATATATGACTTATCATTCCTAATATTAAGATTACTATTAATAATAATCGTTTCTTGGTACAGTATGCCTTGAATACATCATATAGGGGCCTACTGTAAATCAGGTGATAGTTGTGTGTTAAAATGTTCGCTAAAATGTTTGCGAATTTCAAAAAGGAATATTTTCTGTCGAACAACGGCATATTATACTCTTAATTTAAATAACAACTGAATGACAGCCGTGATTAGCCGATCCAGTCATGTGACAGGCTGATTTATTGGTCGAATACTGTAATTCGAATTTTCGTGGGATTGTTTAATTTGCGGATTTTCAAAAATGAAAATATTGCGATAAATCAAATTTACGTTAGTTGAAACATGAATATTATTACATGTAGTTACTTATGAAAGGTTCTTGTTCATACAGTACTTACTGAAGGTAGGCCTATTATAGAACATTTTCTTTACTCGATTATATGGTAAAGTCTATGATAATTATTTATATATGTGACGTGCCACATCGGCACCCGACCTATGTCGGAGCTTTGGATTTTGAGTTATGGCCATGTTTTGTTAAAATAATATTTTTTGCCTAATTTTCTTTTTTAACGCTGATCGAAAATACAACTTCAAAGTAATATAAGTACAAAATATTGAAGATACCCTAGTTTTATTTCTTATATAAAAAAATGATTTAATTTGGACTACTTAAACCATTTGTCAATTAAATTTAAACATTGTAGGTCATTTTCTCAACATTTTGCGATATTTTGGGCTTAAGTTTCCAAGTTTTTTTTTATCGATGATTTCCTAAAGAATTGTGATGTATTTATAATTTTTGGTGAATTTGAAACCTGAGCGCTGGCTCTTCAAACGCCACTTACTAACTCATTTTTTATATCTTGCGACATAGAACTGGTTTTGATATGGCACGTCACATATACTACATTTGTCTTGCAATCAGATTTGTATATTTTAGAATAAATACTAATCAACTGTTTCCGCTTAATAAATAGCTATAATAATTTAAACCACTGGTATACCATTTTCTGACAATAAACAAGTCTCACCTAACACATTATTATATTGTCGTTTCCATTTGTGAAGTGTATCACTGGCGTCTTCAAAACCACAACCACTGGTGGAAAAATCACAGGTAACGGGATTCATCTGGTTACCTATGAAAATATATAATACTTAAACAGATGTTTTTTCGCACTGGCCATGTGTATAAATAGCCTCTCGACAGATCATGCGAATATGAACACTGCAGTATTTAGTAATGTATATTAATTTTTTATTATAAAGCAGCTATATCTTTGGATAATTTTCTCATTACGGGTCAATACAGGCTACACCAAATATGAAAATCCACATGGTATTGCTATTATCGGTTTTGTTTCATTGGAATACATGATGCATCCATTCTATGACCAAGATAATATATATTACTAACGATTCGGGAGATATATCTTCCATGAACGAAAGTACCAGGAATAACGAGAGTATCAGGGACAAAAGCACCTCGTCATCAGATAAATTTATTGAGTGTATGACTTGTGATATCCAGCAGCCCAAATATATCAAATAACCCAAACGCACATAATTATAAGAGATGATCGAAATCCAATACGTCACGTCACACAGTAACATTCTACAAAAAAAACCCTGATGCATACGCCTCTATGTCTACTAAGGCTGGAAACACCCAAGCCGCAATGCATTTCATCCGCAATATGTTCAAAGAACCATGCGACAGCCTTGTTGTCCATACTGGATTCAACCAACTTATGACAGAGTCTGTTCATGATATCTCAAGACAACTTCGTTGGTTAGAGAGCAACCTTATGCACCAACAACCGAAACAGGTAGTCATCTCCAGTATTGTACATCGTAGTATGCGGTATCCAGAGCAAAACTGATCAAACACCAATATGTGGTGATAGAAGTGTCAGGGAAAATGTAAGATAAAATAATAAAATGACAGCTGTACTGATTGAAGGTGGGGATACAAATTCTCCAATAATGTGACGGGGATGTAAGATTCATGACAGAGTTGCAAATACACTGCAGAAGACAACAGAATCATCATAAGAAAATAATGCTAATCGTCTGGAAGTGCATTTGTTATTGAATGTGAACATATTATTATTTATTTTAAAAGTACTCGTGACCCCTTCTGAAACTCGCATAGTGGCTTGCGTAGACTTTCTACAATTTACAAAATAAGCATACAAGTTGGCTTCCTTAATGCAAAAGTTTATGTTTCAATGACCGTGACGTTATTTGTAAAATAAAAGTATACAGCCGCAATTTTAACTGCAAATTCATTCAAAAAATCTTGATACAACACACCTGCCACGTATTTGATTGCGATAAACCACCATAGCTGCATTGTACATTTTGTTCTCAGCAGACATATTGTTGCAGCCACCTTCCAAAAATATATCCATGACGGAGTTGTAAATATTTTCAAGGTCAGAAACCGCCCCTCTGTCCTAAATACTGGGACAGCCAATCGATAATTTTCAAAAATACTGAAAATGAATATCAGCTGTTGATTTAGTGGAAACGATTACAAAATGGAAATCATATAAATGGTAGAGGTCTAGAAAAAAAATCAAAAAGCCCTAAAACCAAGATTGGACACTTTGTTTTTTACATAATTATTTGGGGTATTAAATCTATGCATATTTCCAAATAATTATGTCGCATGACACGTGTTGCATCATAGTATATAGACAGCTTAGTACCTGAGCCACACGATTTGATTGTCAGCATGTAAACATATTTTTTTAATTGCCCAATTGTGAGTAAAACCCTAGATACATTTTTAAACTAATCCAACAAGCTCAATGTATGATGAGCCACTTACGGCTACAAAACACATCACTCGATGCTGCCATTAACATAGTGAGAGAGGGAAAAATCAACTTTTTAATTTTTATCCATTGAATAGCACTGATATAGTTTTATGATATGATTTGTCCTTTTTTACAACACTTAGGCGTAGAATGATGTAGGCTCAACTGGGTCAGATGGTCTTGCTGGGAATGAGATGATAATCAAGTGGCACTTCCCCCCCAGACACAGGATTCGAGCTTCGAATCCTGGCGGCGTGAAGGCAAACATGCTACCTCATTGTCACGGAGGCTCGCCAAAATATTGAATCTTTACGAGTGGACGAGGACACTTTTTCTTTGTACACCTGGGATATCGGGAAGAAGCCCCGTATTGTGTTAATCTTAACATGAAAATCGGACGGGATTAAGCTATTGTTTTGTCGCATACCTTTGGTGTTTATTCAAAATGGGAAACAACAAAAAATTATTTTGCAGCAATGTTACAATTCTTTATGCTACATTGCCCGACTCTCCTTAAAACAATAAAGGCTATGTGTACTGTTATCTATAAATACCTGTACCATCTGTAGTCGGTGCACATCTACCATAACCTATTGTGATATTGCTGACAGCTGCTGCCAATGCATAATTATTCAAACTTTTACATTGAAGCTGTAATCTCACTGCCCCCTGCGGCATTCCAACAGCTGATGGGACAACATTAATACAATAAGCCTGCCAATCAATATGTATCCCTTCCATTATCCACAGAACATAATTAAGATCATCATTCGTAACCATAATTTTCAGTTCCCCACTTCCTAAAGTAGAGAAACCTATAAACATTGCATCCTGTAGAACTATTTCACGACTGTATAAGGTAGCTGTATATGTGTTACTCGTCCTCTGTCCCGTGTAAAAAGCTACCAAGCCAGGTCCTACAAAAGACAGAAACCAAATAAATAGTGTAACCACAATCATGACAATTGACATGATTAATGTAGTTGTGTAACTATCAACATAATAACTGTATATAGTAAACACAGATGTCATATGATTTTGTTAGTTTCATAAATTTACAAAGATCTAGAAAAAAATCATTTTGATAGAAAATAATTACCAAGACATAATCATTATAGTCCTACTATTATACTAAATTAAAAGGACCCCGTATGATGACATTAATTTTGGTTTTCAATTTAGTAATCAAGTAGTGTATCCCACAGATCAGGATTTTATTTATTTCAGAATTTGTAGGGTTTTCAAAATATTTTTTTTTATCAACATTTTTATGAATCCAGCGAAAACCCAAGCAAACTATACATAAAGACCTGCTAAAGGTTGAATGCTCCTACATTACTGGGCTACATGTTAATGCCGACAGCGCAGCGTTGAACAGACAATCGGTGCTGAAGGGAAACCCTTTCCCTCGATCATCGCGTTCCCAGACCAATTAAGGGCGGCATCTATTGATGTAACCAAATAGTTACTTTGGTCATGCCGTCTGAGATGGTCAGTATTTGTGGTCTAATGTGTCGCATGATGTAAACAATCTAGTTTATATGAAAATATACGTCTTGGAAATAGAGCTAGTTTGATCTTTTTCAGTGCTTTAACATTGTTTTTTTTCTATATTTTTTGTATTTTTTTAAGATTAGTTCATATAAATTAAATTTTCAAAATTTACAAAATTAAAAATTCTCATCCCATGGAGACCCTTTAAATTATATATAACAGTATAATTTAATACGAATAAAAATCTCCTTAAAATACATAATTATAATATTACACTGACCAATATGTTAAATTATATTGTTGTATCTTAAAACAAATTATTATCTATTTTTAGTAAACCTTATTCTGATCATGTTAAACCCGCTGAGTTTGTTACAATGCCTCAATATCCGTAGTAGAATGACAAAATGTACTTGTTCTAATGGGTGTAAATCGGATAATCAGATAGATATATTTGCCTAGAATATAGTTGTTTTTATTATTTAGAACGGATTTTATTGTATCCATCGGTAGAGATAATATTTTGTTAATCGAAATTGCACACAGTCTGTTCTACTTTTGTTGTAGACCATTGTAAAATGTAATTTGTCAGATATCACTCACTTTTAAATAGATAATCCTCACGTTTGTAGAATATGCTGAAACCTCTGCGTTGAACACTACCATCTGAGGTAAAGTAGATGGACACACGACTCGCACGTACGGTTAGAGAGGAAATTTTGTGATCACCGCAGTATGGCCCCAATGTCTCCAATGTCTCATTTGTCGACTGAAAAATAAAAGCAACTAGAAAAGTATATTCTCTCAAACATTTGAGTCCCCGACAGCAGTGTCCTACAAGTCAGAATGATACTACCCAGTGCCAGTTCAAAGTTGGACCACCGTCACCGGCGCTAGCCAGCATGCATTTAACCCTCTGGGCAGTGAATATGCTAGCTGGGTGCCACGGGTCTCTACATTGACGCGTACACACGCTATACCTGCTCATTGCCGGTTCAATGTTTGGCCAGCGTCGCAGTGCATGCTCGTTGCAGTGATAGAGCAGCCATCACCATACCTTGAATCAATGCTGGATTAATGTTGCCCATACAACCAGTAGATCTACCATGATATCTTAAGCAAGTGTGGGCATACTGGCAAAAAAATGCTATGACACAAAACATTAAAAGCGGTAACTATAGCTAATAATGTGAGCAGTCACTACCTTTTCAGTTATTAGCTGTGCTAGTGTGGCCCATTCTCATTCATCAGATCCACTATCCTTCCACTAGCATCAGCTAGTGGCTCTGATTGATGCACCGTGGAATGTGCTCTGTATGCGCATTCATGAATTTGACATGATTTTGTATCTGACCAATAAGGCAATACCTGACAGAAATGGAGGACTTGACATTTTAAACCACATGGTCAGACCAAGGAATACATGTAACCAGGCACGTGGCTATTTTTATGAAATTGACAGCTTCTTTTAACCTGTTTAACAGAGGGTGGGTGGACCAGGGAGGGGTTTGACTACATCACTACATCTAAAATATTATATTTGGTGTTCAACTTGGCCTGACATCTTGTGGATATTTATGCCTGACATTATGTGCTCCTGTCGGTAATGTCTGATGCGATATTGGCCTACATCTGTACATGTATCATGTGTATTGACTATCCTACTAGTATAGTTTTATTATAAAAGTCAATATACACATGGTTGACATGTTGATTTTATGGTGGGCCAGCGTCGTAGACAATTGATATACATCAATCCAGCATTTTTAATTATACAGCATAAGCAGCATAGGTCTACACCGGCCCAATGTTTTCACAATTTTGGGCCTGCGTCGATGGACCAACGTTAAACCAATATTGGGTCAGTGTGTCTCAAAGCACTGTAGCAGGGCCACCTAGCTGTGCTAGTGTGACCCTCAGAAGGAGGCTGGTGTGGCCCTGAGAAGGAGGCTGGGTGGCCCTGCTACAGTGCTTCGGGAATCTCTTCTGTAAATGCTGCGTTTTGATAGGGACTCAAAAACTGGTGTCTCATGACCCACACCTGACTCTGTAAACTATGTCAAGTTCGATGTTTCCTTGCACATATGAGCGACAAGTTTATATAATTATGTCTCCCTATACTGGGATATATCCATCCTATGCAATGTCGGCCCAGCATAAAAGCAACATTAGAACTGCGTCTTTTATCTGTGTTATAGTAGACTTGCTTTTGTGTAAGACCAAGATACCAGCAGTACTAGCACAGTAATTGTAACAACCACTCTTTGTTTGATGTTGGGACATCATCTCAGATTGTGGCTTAACATGAACCCAGCGCTGGGTCATCGTTCTTGCTGGTGTGCAGTCTCTGTCAGCACGATACACTGACCCAATATCGGTTTAAAGTTGGTCCATTGTTTGCGACAAAGGCCCAACATTAGGAAAACATTGGGCCGGTGTAGACCTATCGTGTTTACGCTGTGGGATTGCTGGATTGATGTATGTCAATCGTCTACGACGCTAGCCGAACATAAAATCAACATTGCCCATGTATTTAGAATGTATCTTCTGATTTATATAATACAACTATTTTAGGATTATCAATACACATGATACATGTACAGATTTAGGCCTTATATATTATCTCACCAGACAAAACTGACCGGATTTTTGTTTATTCCGTCAAATTGTCTTAAATTTTTAGCAGTTTTGAGATACGATTGTTCAGTATTATGCTTCAATTGGGATATCACGTTGAAAAGTGTGATGTCAAGCTAAAAAAAATAACATCAATTTTGAAATTGTTTGGATTTGGTAACGGAGTAGTAAGTGGAATGTTGCATTTTTTTAAAAATGGCGTTTTTGAAGCCAAAATTGTTTTTCTAGCGCAGCCAGTTACTTTTTATGCTCTATTGGGATCAGAGCACCAAACCCATCCAGTGGTTTTCCTCCACTTTGATGGTGCAAAATTACTCCAATTTTTTTGTTTTACCCATATAAACTGAGCACACGACATTGTTGCGATGTCGAATTAACATCATTGACGTTGATTAAACGTCACAACAACGTTGTGTGCCCAGTAAGCTAGTAGCTTCCAGACACAAATTTTTACTCACCGGTGTATCAGTGCCATCCATTATTTCTATTTTCAAGGCATCATAGTAGCATGTGTCTTGGTATTCCACATCAAAATCTTCAAAAAGCAGTGAAACAATACCACTCTCTGGTAGAATTATAGTGTACTTCACGTTAGTATTAGCAAGATAAGGTGAAGGGTAATTGTGAGATTTGATATATCCCTGATTATTTAAATAATAAACATTTTCAGGCATGCGATACCCTTGTTTTACTTTCCTTTCTTCCGCCATGGCTAATTTGATAGTTTCTGTGTTGTTAGCGTATGTCCAAGTGAAGTGAGAATTGTCCACCCACTGTTGAAAATGACATATTTCTTGGAGGCCTATGCCAGTGCATGGTATAGTCAACCTGGGAACTAGATTAGTCTTGTCAGGGCCTGAAAATGTAGACAATCATTAGGTTAGTTTAAACCTTGAAGAAAAATGTCTGGCTTTATAATTAATTCAACATGTCGTGTCGATATGAATTTGCAGGTTTTGGCGACACAATCAGGCTAAAATCATAAAAAAATCAGTATCATTATTTTCGCTTTTTAATATGACCATATTATGATGTAAACATGGTGAACGTGTCCATAGACTAGAACTGTTTTTAAATTTTTGTGTCGCGCATTTACCAGTTTAGCGAGATCTAAAGACGAAATTCCGTATTTCTTATTTCAGACATTTTTATATCTCGCTAAACTGGTAAATGCGCAACACAAATTTTTTTTTAAAACGTACGCAGTTGTAGTCTATGGACATGTTTACATCATATGGTCATATTGAGAAGCCAAAATAAAAATACAGATTTTTTTATGATTATGGCTTGATTGTGTCGCTTTAACATGAACATGGATATGAAGCTTCAGTGTGCCGTTGCAGTTTGTTTCACTTTGCTGATGTTTACCCAATAATTTCATTTATGTAGTAAAATGACCATAGAATAGGCCTAGTATGGTAATTGAAACTCTGCAGATACCGCATGGCATTATCTTTAAATAAAAAAGTAGGGCATAACCTTTAAACTGCCTCACGAGAGTCTTTAAACTTACCAGAAGCATTACGGCAGTGAAAATGTTGCTGAATACGGTTGGGCATCTCAGGTGTGTCGTTATCATTGTTGTTTTCGTCATTAAGAATACGTTGACGCATTTTCTTAAAGGGATTACCTTTGTAATCTGAAATATCTAAATGTGTATCAACAATATTCCAGTTTTCCAGCCAATTACTCGAAGAATTGAGAGTGTACGTATACTTGTCCTCTGGCGGTTCTTGCGTATTGTGGATCATTCCCAACTCCCCGATGGTAATTTTGGGATTAATTGTATTCCCAAGGTGAACGTTGAATATAATTCGGTATTCTCCGCCAGGTACACTCACTAGATATTTAATCCACTCGGCTGGCTGGGGGCTTCTCACAGTGAAGATGGTGTCCAGATATCCGGCACTCAGAATTTGGATGTTCAGGGTGGTTTGGTTGTCTCCTGTATAGGTTTTCATTCGTAAGTAGAAGTAGAACAAGCTGGGTGCGGAAACATGCAATCTCGGGGAAAGCAGCGAGGCCCGATCATGCTCCTTCACGTTCAGAAGCTCAAACATGTAACCTGAATGGAAGACGTCACGCCCAATTTGAATATTTAACACCCATGTATTCTTGTCATTTTGCTTCAATTTCAGGCGCGAATTGCTGTCGCAATTCTCGCCTCAAATTGAAGCAAATGCCCTGATGCGATATACAGTATACCCAATTATAATATCTCAAGTGATGAACCGCCTAATTCAGATGAGTTATACCATTCTTTATTCAATGAATTATATTAAAATATGGGCTCAAGTATGGCATTCCACCCCCTAATTTGAATAACAACTGAATGACGGCGGTGATTGGCTGATCTCGTCATCTTACAGGCTGCGCCACTCTTTCATTGGTCAAGGGTAGAATACCATACTTGGTCCAAAATATGCCACATTTGGTGCATTTAGGCGACGAGAAATCTTAAACTGTTAAGTGGCAAAGGCTATTGTGATTATAGATAGCAATGATTATGGCTTTTGTTCTAGCTGAAATCGCCTACCTTTTGGATATGCAATTTCAATTTGAGATCTCCACGTGGTCGATAATACTCTAAACCATCTATCTTCACGATTAAGAGGATCCTTATAGCCACAAACTAGGGTGCTGGAGTCACACGTGTCCCTTAGCTTGTAATCTGAACAATTATATTAACACATTATAGTTTTTATATATAATATTTGACACTACGACAGATGTCCGTTATTAAACAACACTTAAAACACACCACTACATTCATTGTCTTCTTTGTCTGACCACGACATTCTAAGCCGGGAATGGAGGGTTATTGCTCATCAAGTACAGACCAATTGTCATGGCAGGCCTATCATGGTACTATAATCGGTCAGGTGCGACAGAACTGTTGATTATGATATGAGGGATTTTCATTGCTCGGAGCTCTACAATCTTAGCCTTGAAAAAGGCCTCGACCTTCGGCCTTGGCCTTTTTCAAAGCTAAGAATGTGGAGCTTCTCAGGCTTTACCCTATACAGAATGTATTTACCACAGTCATGCTCGTCACTGGCGTCTATACAATGGGCAACGTCATCACATCGTAGATGAGGCGGAAGACATGTTCCGTCACTGACACAAACAAACCAGGACTCATCTGGACAGTCTGCAAATAATAAGCTACACAGGTGAACAACCTCACGCAACACCCGATGCCATGAAACTAAATCTGGGGTCGTGTTTGTGACGATCTTAGCAGTTAAGTTCATTTATTTAGTGATTGATAACTGTACTTTAAAGATCACATCAGAACACCGCCACGAAATCAACAATCTATAACAATCGAAAACACTAAGAAAAATTAGAGCCCGAATAGATGAGAAAATTATTATTATTATTATTATCATTATTATTATTACTTTATTTTTACTTGACTTGTTTATTATTATGTATTCATGTCCATCTTGCCTATTATGCCTCTGGACATTTTTCACAAATTGATTACCTTCCATTATGTATTATGGAACTGTTGCATGCATAAACGTTAGTTGTAATAAAGTAATTGATTTAAATATTTCATCACAAAAAAAATAATCTCAAAAGGAATATCTGTATTATAAAATGATATTGGCGAAGTAAATAAAACGTGCTAGAACTCAACTTTTTATGTTTGTAACTGATTATTTTTCAGGAAAATGTATTACATTTCAATTGTAATACCCCCACCCCCTTCTTACCACAGTGAGGTATATTGCATGAGATGAGATGCTGAGTCTCTTCACTCACACACCAGGGTCCTGAGGCTCTATTGTCAGGATTCCTACAATAACTAGCAGCCTGTGCCACTGATCTGTCCGGGAACCATGCACCATACTCAGATGTTATGTATGGTACAGTTACCCAAGGAGCACATTTTCCTAATGTGAGCAGTCTGCGTCCTGTATATTCACTACCAGTGGCGCTAATCAGACAACTTGTGCTGTCCTCTATAATTGAAAAAAAAAAATCGATTAAATTTTATTTTCCACTTTTTCCTTTTCACATTAAAATATCTAAAATTAGGGAATTTTTAAAACATAACTTACATAAACATTATCTAATAATAAGCATAGTATAGTATACTAAGTATATTAGGCCTATGGCCTACTAATCCCATTAAATAATAACATCAATCCGAAATGACAAAAAAAAAATTTAACATCTGGTAATAACGGTGAACAGGTGAAATGAATATTAAAGCAACAGAAACCAAAACCGTTTGCATTACAATTTATCGATTATCAATTCAAAAATTGTAATTATTAGATGATGAGCGCAGGGCAATCAATAGCAGACCGTGGAACAGAAACGAAGGACTTAATAACCGTAATTTCTATTTTGAGTCGTAGTACCGGTGACACCCTTTTAGTCACAAGGCCCGTTAGTCAGAAGGCCCGTTAGTCAGAAGGCCCATTAGTCAGAAGGCCCGTTAGTCAGAAGGCCCTTTAGTCAGAAAATCAGTAAGGCTTTTTTGAAGAAAGGCCCGTTAGTCAGAATGTGTTCATTGGGCAGTGAACAATGCTAGGGGACGCTCCATTTGATATCTGGGCATATGGAGGGGGGGGGGGGTTATATTGTTGTCCAGTTATCGATAAAAAAATGTTGAGATAATAAATAATAATTATTATTCAAGGATACTAAAAAATGCTGATGGAGTGCACGTGTTTTCAAAAATATCGGCAGCGTAATAAATAGTTTGAGGGAGAAATAGCCATGAAAATTATAATGCGAAAGAATTATACACAAACAAATTGCACAACTGAGAGTAAAACCTGTAGAACCTCATATAGATCAAATGTTGCGTCTCTAGGACACCAGTTTATACTTTTGCCTGTTATTGGTACTAAGTCGATAGGATTTTGATATGATGTTTAAAGAAAATTCAATGGCGGTTCGTAGCTCGTACATTTACATTAAAAACTAGCATTATTGATGACTGGTTGGTTGCTTGGTTGGGTTATTTTCAGCAATAAGTGCGCTTTAATTTTTTTAGTACTATACTTTTTTCCATATATAAACTTTATTGAAATAGATGTGAAAATGCGTCATGAGATAACACCACAAGATTTCTTCACTGGTGTTGAGTTTGTAGCCATCTGTTTAATTTATGTCAAGCGTTGATAAATGTATCATTTTTCTCAGAATAAATAATAAATTGTTTGTTCAAGAAAGTGAAATTTACATAGGTACGGGGGAACTATTAATATGATTGCAGTTTATATTATTACGGTGCTAATTAAGACCGGCACAAAATTTGTATTTCATTATAATCTATTAGCAGTATCTTGTTATCTCTATTATTTTTTCTCAGCAAGTTTCAAAATTCATGTACTCACGTTTGAAGCAGTATGTTGATCAAATGGCTTGTTCATATTTACATTGTTCCAAAATGTTCAAAGACACGGAGTGTACATTGCTGCCTACGATAGGCAATTATTATTATTATTGTTATACTATCTTGTTTATATATCTAGAAAAGTTACTGTAATTTACAGTCACCTTGGCAATAACCACTTGATCCAATTATTAAGGTTATTTTTCATTCATTTGAAGCTGTAAATTACCTCAGCAACATTAGGTTCAACAAATAATGAGTAGCCTATTATTGACGCAACCCTTATGAAAGTGCTAGACATTGTAACTGGCAAAAGTAAATAAATAAAGACAAACAATTGGTCATAGGGTTGTTCACAAATGAAATGATTTCGATGAAGTAATTTTCTGACTTTCTGACTAACGGGCCTTCTGACAAACGGGCCTTCTAACTAATCATCCTTACTTATTTTCTGACTAACGGGCCTTCTGACAATCGGGCCTTCTGACTAATCATCCTTACTGGTTTTCTGACTAACGGGCCTTCTGACTAAAAGGCGGACACCGTAGTACCAGGGTGCAACAGGTTGTTGGTAAATGCCTCGGGTGTCTTTTGGTGAATAATTGATATGATAAGTTGAGAGGTTGGCTAGATTTAAGGCTTTGTTTCTGAGCAGCAGTGTAAGGATTTTAGAATAGGGGTGACTCACGCAAAATGGCTCATTTTGTGACGGCTCCAGCAAGAGGGCCCGTATTCTTGTACAAGTTACGATATATCGTAGACTTCTGATTGGTCGAGATAGCCATCTCGACCAATCAGAAGCCTACGATATATCGTAACTTGTACGAGAATACGGCTGCTGCCAGCTTTTTGTTTGCTGGAGACAGCCATGCAAAAGCAAGATGCATTACAGCATTTGAGGCGGCTGCTCAC